>SJYA01000663.1:2183362-2289320 GCA_006410615.1 Neotragus moschatus
TGATTTTTTTCTCTGTTGTTTTTCTGTTTTCAATGTTATTAACTTCTGGTTTCATCTTTATTACTTCCTTCCTTTTGCTTGCTGTTAGTTCATTTTGTTTCTTTTTTTTTTTTATTTCTTGAGGTAAAAACTTAGGTCAATAATTTAAGACTTTCCTAATTTCTAATGTAAGCATGAAATGTTACAAATTTCTCTTTTCTTTTGCTTTAGCTGTTTCCCACAAATTTTCCTACACTTTTATTCATTCATTTTTTAAAAATTATTTTGATACTTCTTTGATCCATAGATTGTTAATAAGTTCATTGTTTAATTTTCACATGTTCAGAGATTTTCTTGTCTTTCTTTATGCTATCGATTTCTACTTGATCCTACTACGGTTAGAAAACACAATGGAGTATTACTCTGCCATTAAAAAGAATACATTTGAATCAGTTCTAATGGGGTGGATGAACCTGGAGCCTATTATACAGAGTGAAGTAAGCCAGAAAGAAAAACACCAATACAGTATACTAATGCATATATATGGAATTTAGAAAAATGGCAACAGTAGCCCTATATGTGAGACAGCAAAAGAGACATAGATGTATAGAAAAGTCTTTTGGACTCTGTGGGAGAGGGAGAGGGTGGGATGATTTGGGAAAATGGCACTGAAACATGTATAATATCATATAAGAAATGAATCGCCAGTCCAGGTTCAATGCAGGATACAGGATGCTTGGGGCTGGTACACTGGGATGACCCAGAGGGATGGTATGGGGAGGGAGGTGGGAGGAGGGTTCACGATGGGGAACACATGTACACCCATGGCGGATTCATGTTGATGTATGGCAAAACCAATATAATATTGTAAAATAAAAAAAATTAAGTGAATAAATAAATAAAACACATTCTGTAGAGTTCTAATCATATTAAATGTGTTGAGATTTTCTTTACGCCTCAAGATATGGTCTACTTTGGTAATCCCTGGAAAAAGATGTCTTTTGCTATGCCAGGTTGAATGGCATGTTCTTAATTTTGACTAAATGCTATTGGTTGATTTTATTGTTCAGATCGTCCATATTCCTATTGATTTTCTGTCTAGCAGTTCTGTTGACTTCTGAGAAGAATGTGTTCCATTTTCCAACCATCATTGTAGGATTGCTATTTCTTCTTTCAGTTCTATCCATTTTTTGTTTCATGCATTTTGAGGCTCTGCTAGTTGATGTGTACACATTTGGATTGTCATGTCTTCTGGTGGATTCATGTTTTTAATCATGTGTAATGTGCCTCTTTGTCTTAGTAATTTTTCTTTTCTACGGAGTCTATTTTATCAGATATTAATATAGCCACTTTTTCTCTGATTACTTTTAATCTTTCTGTTCTTTAGTTAGCATATTTATGGCTCTTCCTGTATCATTGAAAACTCTTTTGTGAATTTGTCTTCTCTTCCCTAGTGGCTTCCAAATAATCCTCACCAACACTTGCATGCTTAAGTGTGCAGGAGTGCACAGACATGAAAATGCAGATGTCAAAACAAACACACAGATGCAGAAATGCTCAGAAATTGGATTCACTCAGATGTGAAAGCACATAAACATGGAAAACGTAGATGTGGAAACATGCAGACAGTGGGAAACACATAGACATGGAAATATGCAGAAATGGAAACGTGAAGACATAGGAAACGCTCTCATAAAAACATGCAGACATGGAAACTGAAACACATAGACAAGGAAACAAACAGATATGGAAACACAAAGGCATGGAAAGACACAGACACGGGAAATGTGACAATATGGGAAAGGTGCAGACACAGGAAAATGTAGAGACAGAAACACAAACACAGGAAACATGCAGACCCACATGTAGACAAGGAAAAATGTGAACATGGAAACACACAGACGTGGGTGACACAGATGCAGAAACACGTGAGCATGGTAATATACAGTCATGGCAACACACAAAATGGAAACATGCAGATGTGGAAACAGGCAGGTGTAGAAACCAAAACAAAACTTTGACAAAGCAATGCTTTCAGGCTGTTTGCAAAGATCTTCTATTCCAGTGTAATTTATTCTATTGTATTCTCTCTTGTTTTTAAAAGACAAACTGTATTCGTTTATTTATTTAGCTGCCTAGATCTTAGTTGTAGCACACGGGAGCATCCTTACACCTTGTGGGCTCTTCTGTTACAGTGCACGGTCTCGCTAGTTGCGGTGCACAGGCTCAGTAGTTGCAGTGCATGGACTTAATTACTCTGAGGCATGGAGAATCTTAGTTCCTCACCAAGGCTCAAACCTATGTCCCCTGCATTGCAAAGCAGGTTCTTAACCACTGGACCACCATGGAAGTGCCATATTGCATTCTCTTTTATCTTAAATCATATTATGGCCTAATAACATCCTTTTTTAATATAAATTATTTATTTTAATTGGAAACTAATTACAGTATTTTATTGGTTTTGCCATACATTAACATGAATCTGCCATGGGTGTACACATGTTCCCCATCATGAACCCCCCTCCCACCGCCCTCCCCGTACCATCCCTCTGGGTCATCCCAGTGCATCAGCCCCGAGCACTCTGTCTCATGCATCGAACCTGGACTGGTGATTCCTTTCACATACGATAATATACATGTTTCAGTGCCATTCTCCCAAATTATCCCACCCTCGCCCTCTCCCACAGAGTCTAAAAGACTGTTCTATACACCTGTGTCTTTTTGCTGCCTCACATATAGGGTTATTGTTACCATCTTTCTAAATTCCATATATATGTGTTAGTATATTGTATTGGTGTTTTTCTTTCTGGCTTACTTCACTCTGTATAATAGGCTTCAATTTCATCCACCTCATTAGAACTGATTCAAATGTATTCTTTTTAATGGCTGAGTAATATTCCATTGTGTATATTTACCACAGCTTTCTCATCCATTTGTCTGCTGATGGACATCTAGGTTGCTTCCATGTCCTGGCTATGATAAACAGTGCTGCGATGAACATTGGGGTACACGTGTCTCTTTCAATTCTGGTTCCCTTGGTGTGTATTCCCAGTAGTAGATTCACCCTGGGTCATGACAAGTGGTTGAAAAACCCAGATCCACAGGGTAAAGCCCAAACTTCTTAACATAGCAGCTGCTTCTCTTTTACAAGTTGACGGAACCTATCTTTCTTCTTCATAGTCTTTCCCATCCACCCAGAACCGTGGCTCCCAAACACATCCTGTTGGTCCACTCCTCTGTGGGTTCGCCAAGCCATTCTTGGCCTGTGTCTCTATACTCAAGCACTGCTGGGCCTCAAGACCCAAGCATGAATCCTAAACTGCATTCTCAAAGTCTCCAGCATGGGATTAAAGAATCTCTGGCTTGTGTCCCACATGGATAATTTTCATGACCACACAGTGCTTTTTAGACCCCACAGCCAGGGACCTTGCATTTTTTTAATCTTGTAATACCACTGTCTGACACGAAAGCTAATACAGAGCTAGGTTTCCATGAACAGTAGCAAACGTTGTTATAATGAAGATTATGGCTGTTAGAAGACCGGGCAAGAGATTCTGAAAATGATCATGTGATTCACCATTATTTCATCCCTTAGCATACATTGGCCTCGGTCAAGGGTGTTGTTGGTGATTTTTGAACAAGTCACTTCATTATACTTAAGTAGCAAGGAGGAAAATCACTTGTAAAAACGGTTGTTTTTGTTCCATGGTAGTTCTTTGTTTCCTTACAGGCCAAATACTGAGAGCTTTAGCATGCCATATGGTTCTACAAAATCAAGACCCTGCTTGCTTCGTCAGTTACTCCTTCACATGTTCAGTGTTCGGCCAGTCCCACCCTCCTCCCTAAGGGTCTACTCTCACACTTTTGTACACGCTGATGAAGCCATGCCAAATGTACATTCCCATTCCTTTATCTTCACGGTCAACTCTCGCTTACATTTTGAGGTCCAGAACAATGACCATTTCCTTTTTAACAGGCTGAGTTGCTGAAATGAATGATACATTTTGTTCATTCTTAGGAGGTCACTCTCCTATTGGCTGAGGATACATGAGAAATCCCCTTATTGTGCCCTGGCGGTTGTGATGAAAATATGCACAAATGCGAGGGGGCATGACAGATGAGGGGTTAAGCTGCACTTCACAGGAAAGTGTGAGGGTCTGTTTGAAAAGCTATCCAGACAGAAGGAGCAGGAGCCACAAATAAAGACATGGCCTATTAATTACATCTTGTGACTGGAGACACTGAAGCATCTCTTCCCATTAGGGAAGCTGTTGGAGGCTGAGCTGCAAATTTAGCAAAAGGAAGTGATGAAGAACCCAGTGCCTTGCTCCATTTTCAGAGCAAGGTTGCAGGGTGTGCAGCATGTTCTTCACATAAGGGAACAACCTGACCAGGTTTACATTATAGAAGGATAATTAGGATTTAATTTCAAGAAAAATATTATTCATCTTTTTGCTTAATTTCTTCCAACCCCCCTCTTCATGTCTGAGCAAAATATAAAAGAGGTTACAGTCATTGGCTTTTCATGGTTCATTTTCACTGGAAATGTTAGGCATTGACTCTCAAGCGTATTCAATTACATGAATAAGATAAATCCCTGTGGCTCCCAGGAAAGTGCTTTGTTTGGAGTTTGCTCCCATAATGTAGATATGGAGTGATAGCTGAAAACTGGATCCATATACCCCACACAGCATCTTTCCTACAGAAACGCAACTGACACACTGTCTTCATCAGCACATGTTTATTATTCCAGGAAACTCTTACTCAGAAGGATTCATGCTGCAAACAACCTTATTGTTCATTCCAGGAGCTTCCTGGAAGAGCTCTCTTCAATTAAAACATCATCTGATAGCTTTTACCCAAGACTCTTTGAATTCCTTCCCACAAACTCTTCTTGCTGTGTCCACCCATCCCAAACAATTGTATCATGACCTTTGATTAATCCTGACCAAAACCCTACATGAAAAGACCTTGCTTTCCCGAGACTATGAAGTCTCAATAAATATCCTACTTCTCCCTTTTCCTCTAAGGTGCCAGCAAGACCCAGATGAGGTGGGTATTCCTTTCCATGTAAAGAAAAAAAGAACTCCTTTGTCTTACCCACAGCTGTGGTAGTGACATTTTAAAGAGACTATTCTCAACAAGGTGCAGAATATATATCTAGGGCTTTTTGCTTCTCAGTGGGTGGAAATAAGGACAGGAAAGGAGGACATGTTAACACCTACAGAGTGAGCATACTGGACCTGGGAATATTGAGGGAATGAGAAACATTCCCTTCATTGAGGAGCACAAAGCATTTTTTTTAAGGGAGAAAAGTATGTAGACCATGCTTGTGGTGTCATAGAAGTTGTCCAGAAGAGGGAACTGTAAATTTTGGGGTGGAGGAGGGAAAGGAAGGCCAGGAAAAGTAGTATTAGCCTCATTTAAGAAGAGGGATGAAATAGAAGGAAATAATGGTCTGCAATGGAAAGCAGGACTCATAGATATCTGCCAGCATCACTTGGGATAAGGAGACACCTGGCTCTTTTGTGGGGCAGTATATCTTACAGTTGCATGGCTTATTCTCTGAAATACAGATTCCAGCTACTGAGCAAAACTTTTGTCAAAGGGAGCCCAGGAGAAGACTCTCCAGTCTCCATAGGGCCTTCAGTGATGTTGCCAGGGAAACAGTCACATCACACAGAAGTTTTCTGGGCCCCAGAACATTTGGGGCTTCTCCTCTGTTTCACTCTAGAGACAGTGAGACTAAATCTCAGCCAGTGAAGAACTTTAAGGGAGCTTTACTCCAAACCAAATTCCCAGTCTTTATTCAAGTTCTTGAAAAAGAGAAAGGCCATCCAGCTATATAAGGAAAGACAAGTTCATAGATCACTCCTGCTTTCCTGGGAACACAAACCCAGGCAATGCCTCCTGCCTATGTTTCTCTGTCCAGTCATCACTTAATCCAGCTTCTCCAAGTCATAGAACTGTAGACCTTTAAGGGTTGTTGTTCTTCTGCTGCAGATGCCTTTTTTCAAAATAATTTTTTGTTTTATCACTCTACCATTTCCCATTATCTGACTATTAATCAGAGGTATCCAAAGAAGGAGCTTGTCAATAACAGCATAACTGACAGAGTGAAGGAGTATGGCAGAAAAAAATAACACTTATCTGACAAAGTCCAAACACTCTGACAGACAGGGAGAGGAAAAGGCTAAAAGGTATTATACTTATACCATTGGCACCATTTCTGTTGTAGATGGGTTGTCTATAGTAAGGCCTTGAGACATTGCAGATAAGCTATGGAGACATAGCTAAATATAAAGCCCTTGGAAAGGAAAAATCACCAAGCAATCAAGGATGCTAGAAAGAATTAGAGGCCAACATATGGAAATCTTGGCATAATAAAGGAGCAGACCCCTTGTTCCCTCAAAGCAATGGCACAATAGAGAGCTTGCTCATTTGACAGCAGACATACTTTGAATGGATGACTGTATCTTCTCCTCAAGAATGCATTGGTTACTGGTGATGCCTAATTGCATAAGGCATGACTTGCTCCCTCTGGGATCCCCGGGACTGGTGAGAGATGCAAGAAATATACGTGAAAAAAAGTGTTGTTTGACTTTCTCATCTCCATTGACCTCTTCTTCTGTTCCTTATTATATTATACAACTTTAGATTGTAGGGATAATGAACATTATTTTGCAAATTAGAAAATCATGTACCAGATTCATCACATAAATTGCCAATGTCACTTGCTGTTAGATGAAAAGATAGATTTCCAACTGTTCCTGGCCTAGTGAGTCTGCTCTTTCCCTTGGAAAGAGCACTTGTGTAAGTGAATAATACAACTAAGTTAATAATATACCTGATTTAGAATCATGAATCCTAAATTTAGTGTGGGTCATCTGTTTAGGGTCCTAGTCACCCAGAGAAGAAGAATCCAATGACTAGTGGGAGACATTGCCTACAGTAGACTTTTTAGAGAGAAACTGTTACTCAAGACAGAGGACCTGATCATAATAGAAACCACAGAGAAGGGATGGAAATTCACTGTTGTGATACAAAGTACTGATGAGATTTTTCATAATTGATGATATAATTTTTTTAGAATTGTAGCCAGAAGAATCGAGAGTGGGTTGGAATGTGGGACATATGTGGAGAAGGCAAGTGGTCAAAAGATAAGGCTTGAGTAAGTTCAATTGGATTCAGTGCTACAGGCTCACTTTTAGGTTGTGATGGCTGCTTGGTACCAAGGCCTAGTTGACATCGTAAAGCCACTCTCTGTGTTAGGCTGAACTGAAGTATGCATCTACAGAATGTCTTAAACATGCATCACTCAGACTTTCTGGGAATAACCAGTGCTGAAAAACTCACTTGATCCAAAGCAACCCACTCCATGCTCTTATATATAATAATTATAATGATCACATTTTAGTCACACTTACTAGGGACTAAGAAAGGTAAATGGAAAGAAGCCCAAGTTAGGATTTAATAAATACCCAAGTATATAATTGTCCCTAGATTCAGAATCCAGTAACTTAGGATCAGCTTTTAAAGTGTACTGAAACCTTCTAATAATTTCCAGTTTTTCCAATTAGAGGCCTGGTGCCAGGAATAAGTCAGTGATACTTCCATGTTCCAGTTGTATATTTCACCCTGCACGTAGACACAGCCTTCCAAAGTTAGAGAGCCAGGTAAAAGGCAAGCCCTCAAGTCATCAGCTCCATCTTTGCAAGAAACCAGGGAGTGACACAATGATTTATGGTCTGACTAAACAGTTAAGTATCTGCATAGAAACAGGCAGACAAATTAATAACCATAAAGAGGAAATGCATACTTCCTACACTTCAAATCCTTTTTGTTTTTCTTTTATCTACTATCCCATCAAGCCTAACAGTGACTGAACAGGATGAAATCATTGTTTCTTTTTCACAGTTCCACAAGGATAATGTTTGAATGAAGAAATATCCAGTGTTTCACCCTCAATGAGTGGATGGCTCACAGGTTGCAACAGCACTTTCAAGTACATTTTTAACTCTCAACTCAAAGTAATCCTGTAGGATTTGTATTCTTATCCCAATTTTACAAATCAGGAAAATGAGCTTTGCATTGGCTCATACGCTACTGGCAAGGAAACTGTTATTATTTGAAGGAGGCGAGTGGTGGATGCTACTATAGTTTATAAAATGTTTTCAAATTAGAATCTTCTAAGACAGAGTCATAAGATCAAATAAGTACATTTTCTTGTAGTTGCTGCTGCTGCTGCTGCTGCTAAGTTGCTTCAGTCGTGTCTGACTCTGTGCAACCCCATGGACGGCAGCCCACCAGGCTCCCCCGTCCTTGGGATTCTTCAGGCAAGAACACTGGAGTGGGTTGCCATTTCCTTCTCCAATGCATGAAAGGAAAAGTGAAAGTGAAGTCGCTCAGTCGTGTCCGACTCTTAGCGACCCCATGGACTGCAGCCTACCAGGCTCCTCCATCCATGGGATTTTCCAGGCAAGAGTACTGGAGTGGTTGCCATTGCCTTCTCCCTTTCTTGTAGTTAGGATACAATATTACCAAGCTTCCCAAGTAGTGCTAGTGGTAAAGAACATGTCTGCCGATGCAGAAGACATGAGACACGGGTTCAGTCCCTGGGTCAGGAAGAGCCCCTGGAGAAGGAAATAGCAACCCACTCCAGTGTTCTTGCCTGGAGAATCCCATGAACAGAGGAGCCTGGTGGACTTCAGTCCATGGGGTCACAGAGTCGGACACGACTGAGTGATTAACACACAACACACACCTGCAGGGAGAAAAACACAACTCACTCCTCCTCTTTCTCTTGCCCTCTTTGGTCAGTCAGTGGAGATTTAGGTGGAAAAATAAAAGAGAATTACAAAGATTCTTCCTCTCTTTATGTTTTGGATTTCCCCCCTCCTTTTTGGTGCATTGCTTTCTGCCTGAATGTTAGTCCATTACTACACCATAGGGGAAATTTGAGTCATTCACATCAGGTTCTGATTCTGGATCCAATAAATTCTCGTTTTGAAAAAATGCTTCACTTGCTTCATCACCAATAAAAAGGGACTATGATACATGTCTCTTTCTAGGATATTGGGAAGAAATAACTAACTTATTCTTAATTATATAAAGAATATATAACTCAGAATATGGTTTTTGTTGTGTTTCATAAGTGATAGATCCTATTCTTTGATATAGTTTAATCCATAACCAAACATAGCACCTAACACTGAACAGAAACTCAATAAACATTTCTTGGAGACAAGAAGAAACCAAGGAAAAATGAATAAAGAAGTGTATCAATTTAGTCTTAAATAGAGATACAGCCTAAGGATAAGACTGTTGGGTAAGCATATAGAGCAATAAGAAAGTCTGGTTTATAAGTCTTCCTTCTTATAAAGACACCAGTTTTATCACATGAGGGTCCTATCCTCATGATCACATTCTAAAGCCCTGTCTCCAGATACAATCCCACTGGCAGGTTTCAACGTAAAGATTTGGGGGTAAGGGGCACGATTCAGCCCATAGGAACAGATCTATGCAAAACCTATCAGGCAAAATACCTCTGTCAACATCACTTCATCCTCCATAAAGCAAGATTCACAGAAGCTTCAGAAGTCTATGCTATGACATGGGAGAAAATAGATAAAAAGATAAAGGTCAGACTTGAGAAGGTTTAATCCAGTTAAATAACATTATGCTAAGATTTACCTACAAAGATTTAAAATTCAGACTTAGAAGAGGCAAGATTCCTACTGCTGTTGTTGTTGATTTTACTTCATCCAAGATCACAACCACAGTCCCCTTTCAGCCAACTGGACAGGATGACTTTCCTAGTATAGGGCACCAGGAAATTGTCTCAAAGAGTCACTGTGGGACCACCCCAAATCCCCTCCAGAGGACAAACATTCCCAGCCCACAAATCCTGGTGAGGCAGGGCCAAGCCATCCTTGTACTGAATCTCTCATTTTCAGAAAATCCATTGGTTTTGATGTAATCATCAAAGCCTCATAGAAAAGAATAATATTTTTTATAGTCTAGAGAAAAAGAAAAGGACATCTGGAATTAACTTTAAATGTGAAAGATAGTGACCTCATAGACGACATGCAGGAAAAAAAAATGGAACAAAGCCCACAGGCAGTTTTCAACATCAGAGACCCAAAGCCGTGGATTATTTTAACCATTAAAATACAAAGAAACATTGTCTGAGGATCAGGTCTTTTTCTCTATTTAGATTTCAGATTTGTATAGACTTATTTCCATTTAAAAGGGAAATAGACTTGAAAGTAATAAAGAATGGGCTTTAGAATCAAACAGGTCAAATCTCAATTTTTCACAAGCATGCTGGGTGATGTAGGTGAGAGAAATTCAAATTGCGGTTTTGAGTGTAGATTGCCAGATGAAATACAAGATTCTAGATAAATTTAAATCTCAGACAAAAGAAAATACTTTTTTTTATCAGTATATCCCCAATGTGTGGGGCATTCTCATACGAAAAATAATCTGTTGTTTTTCTGAAATTCAAATTTAAGGTGGGTGCTAAGGGAGGGATGGATTGAGAGTTTGAGTTAACATATGAAAACTATTATATGTAGAATGGATAAACAGCAAGGTCCTACTGTATGGCATAAGGAACTATATTCAATAGCCTGTGATAAACCATAATGGAAAAGAATATAAAAAGGAATGTATATGTATATAAAACTGACTCACTTTGCTGTAGAGCAGAAACTCACACAANTATGGGGGAGAGCCCCCCGTAAAGTCAGAGGTATAGGTGAGAGCATAAAACAGACTCTGGTTTTGGGGGTAGATGCTCGGGAACAGGGGATTTCCTGAGGCTTGATCACACCTTTGCGTATGCCAAGCCTCCTTCCTCATGACCTTTGCCGGGCGGAGTTCCTCACACCGGCAGACTCCTAGTTACTTCACCACCAACCAGTCAGAAGAATGTCCACGAGCTAACCACGCCCTGCACTGTAAGACTCTCACTACCCCTTCCAGGGTGGGTCACACAGTCTTGAGTGCATTAGCCAGCTGTGCCTCCCTTTGCTTGGCAAAGCAATGAAAAGCTACTGTTTTCTATTTCATCCAAAACTATGTCTCTGCATTTCTATTTGGCACTGGTGAACAGACGCCAAGTTTCAGCAACATAGGCTCTAGCACTTAGTTGACATTCAAAAGACAAAGCTGGAATAAAGTAATCAATGAAATAAAGCAAATAGCAATAGAGAAAGTTGTATTTTTCCACAATAGCCATCAAATAGAGTTTGCTATTTTGACCAATTACTCTTATGCAACATCTTTAGGCCCTATTACGGTTAGCCAGGTTGTTCTGAGGCAGTGTCTTTCAGTAAAATAATCTCCCTGATCCATAAATGTTCTTCTTGCTGGACATTTGTTCTGTGAAGATCTTCCTCTTACTTCACATTTATTATCACTCTCTGGGTCCTCCACAGCCAATTACGCACAAAACCCTTGGACTGTCTCCTATTATCTGTTATTTTAAACCAAGGTTTCCCAGCTGAACTGTTAGCCCCTCAGTACGTCTTCAATGTTCCTCCCAGTGTCACTGAGCTTCCCAGTCTCAGAAAAATATTCTCTCTGACTATGTAGTCCATCCTTATCCCTAATATCTGTTGAATGTATGGGTGAATTAGCAAGTGAATTCAGTTCAGTTGTTCAGTTCAGTTCAGTCTTGTCCAACTCTTTGCAACCCCATGGACTGCAGCTTGCCAGGCCTCCCTGTCTATCACCAACTCCCGGAGTTTACCCAAACTCATGTCCCTTGAGTTGGTGATGCCATCCAACCATCTCATCCTCTGTCATCCTCTTCTCCTCCCACCTTCAATCTTTCCCAGTATCAGGGTCTTTTCAAATGAATCAGTTCTTCATATCAGGTCGCTAAAATATTGGAATTTCAGCTCCTGCATCGGTTCTTCTAATGAATATTCAAGATTGATTTCCTTTAAGATGGACTGGTTACATCTCCTTGCTCCAAGGGACTCTCAAGAGTCTTCTCCAACACCACAGTTCAAAAGCATCAATTCTTCGGCACTCAGCTTTCTTTATAGTCCAACTTTCACATCCATAGATGACTACTGGAAAAACCACATCTTTGACTAGATGGTGCTTTGTTGGCAAAGTAATGTCTCTGCTTTTTGATATGCTGTCTAGGTTGGTCATAACTTTTCTTCCAAGGAACAAGCATCTTTTAATTTCATAGCTGTAGTCACCATCTGCAGTGATTTTGGAGCCCAGAAAAATAAAATCAGCCACTGTTTCCACTGTTTCCCCATCTATTTCCCATGAAGTGATGGGACTGGATGCCATGATGTTAATTTTCTGAATGTTGAGTTTTAAGCCAACTTTTTCACTCTCTGCTTTCACTTTCACCAAGAGGCTCTTTAGTTCTTCTTTGCTTTCTGCCATAAGGGTGGTGTTATCTACATATATGAGGATTTTTATATTTCTCCTGGCAATCTTGATTCCAGCTTGTGCTTCATCCAGTCCAGCATTTTGCATGGTGTACTCTGCATAGAAGTTAAATAAGCAGGGTGACAATATACAGCCTTGACGTACTCCTTTCCCTGTTTGGAATCAGTCTGTTGTTCCACGTCCAGTTCAACTGATGTTGCTTCCTGACCTGCATACAGATTTCTCAAGAGGCAAGTCAGGTGATCTGGTATTCCCATCTCTTTCAGAATTTTCCACAGTTTATTGTGATCCACACAGTCAAAGGCTTTGGCATAGTCAATAAAGCAGAAATAGATGTTTTTCTGGAACTCTCTTGCTTTTTCAATGATCCAATAAATGTTAGCAATTTGATCTCTGGTTCCTCTGCCTTTTACTAAAACCAGCTTGAATATCTGAAAGTTCACTGTTCACATACTGTTGAAGCCTGGTTTGAAGAATTTTGAGCATTATTTTGCTAGCATGTGAGATGAGTGCAATTGTGCAGTAGTTTGAGCATTCTTTGACATTGCCTTTCGTTGGGATTGGAATGAAAATTGACATTTTCCAGTCCTGTGGTCACTGGTGGGTTTTCCAAATTTGCTGTTATATTGAGTGTAGCACGTTCACAGCATCATCTTTTAGGATTTGAAATAGCTCAATTGGAATTCCATCACCTCCACTAGCTTTGCTCATAGTGATGCTTCCTAAGGTCCACTTGACTTTGCATTCTAGGATGTCTGGCTGTAGGTGAGTGATTACACCATCGTGATTATCTGGGTCATGAAGATGTTTTTTGCATAGTTCTTCTATGTAGCTACTGAAGACCCTGAAAAATTACATATGATCTAGAAATGCTAAACT
Organism: Neotragus moschatus; assembly: GCA_006410615.1. Lineage (NCBI taxonomy): Eukaryota > Metazoa > Chordata > Mammalia > Artiodactyla > Bovidae > Neotragus > Neotragus moschatus. Next base: position 2,196,641 of record SJYA01000663.1, read on the forward strand.
TCATGCTTCTTTAAGGTAACAAATTTCAAAGAATTTTAGAAGCAATCTTGTATGATATAGAGAAGGGGGCAGAGACTGTTCTTGTCAAGAGAAGGGGTGAATATTTCCTACATTTCTCTCTGAACTTGGCTTCTTACTTTATCTCATCTTTTCTCAGAGATAAAACCCTCCATTGGCTCCTGTGACTCAGGGTGCAGTCTCCAGGATCCTCCTAGCTCATCACGCTTACTCTGTGCACCAAGACACCCCCCATCCCCAGTCTGTGATGTCCTGGAGGACATGTGCTGTATTTATTTTGTCTCTAAAACTCCTTCAGTTACTGTGGTCTCTGACAAATTACAGATGATCTAGAAATGCTCGACTTCATGCTTCTTTAAGATAACAAATTTAACAGAATATCAGATGCAATCTTGGATGATATAGAGAAGGGGAAGAGACTTTTCTTCTCAGGAGCGAGAGAAGGAAGCTGGGAGGTGTTTTGGAGGATCCTCAACACAAAGCATGCTGATGACAGCAGACTACCATGCTCATTCTGGGGAAAGCCAGCTGAGGCCTGCAAGTGCATCTGGGAGCAATTTGACACATAGCACAAAACCAGAAACTCAGCGTTTATTTTTATCTTCCATCTGTTTTATGTACATCGTGAATGCACACATCTGTGAGGGAGGAAAAAAAGATAAACATATTATGGCCTCCAAATAAGATAAACATGGAAATAATTTTTGCTAACTATACACAACTTAAAGGTCTCAGCTTCGTGCTGTGCTTCGTTATATATCATATGTACATGCCTTATTGCTTATAGTTGGAATCTGATACTTCCCAAGATACAGCCACAAAAATAGTTTTAATATTCCTGCCTAGAGAATTCTATGGACAGAGGAGCCTAGCAGGCTACAGTCCATGGGGTCACAAAGATTCGGACATGACTGACTCTTTCTTTTTTTTTTTTCAAGTTGTCATTGATAATAGAGATTTGAAATTATTTTCCAATTCTTTTCAAAAATATTTTTTCTTTTATTTTTCAGTTCAGTCACTCAGTCATGTCTGACTCTTTGAGACCCCATGGACTGCAGCCCACCAAGCTTTCTTGTCCATTGCCAACTCCTGGAAGTTGCTCAGACTCATGTCCATCAAGTCAGTGATGCCAACCAACTAATTCATCCTCAGCTGTCTCCTTCTCTTCCTGTCTTCAATTTTTCCCAGCATCAGTTTTTTCCAGAACTGATCAATTCTTTGCATCAAGTGGCCAAAGTATGAGAGATATCAGCAAAGAGATAACTTTATTTTAATTGTTGATGCTGGTCATTCGCTAGTTTTCTAAACTAGTGAATGTACAAAAAAAATAAGAAAATATTCATTTTCATGATAAAAATGCTTTTATTAAAAAATCTAAATAACACAGTCTAATAATATTATTGTGTCCTTTATAATTTTTTAATAGGTATAAGGAAACATTTAACAACGGAGTCTTAAATTTACCAAAGTATTTTGCAAGGATTTGATTATTTACAGGTTTTTTTCTTCCTCTAAATTTGTAACAACAAAATAAATGTGGTTAGACTTCAGAAGCCTTAGGCAACATCTATTGTTTCACGAGAAAAATCTGTGTGTCCCAGAGTCCCATGGATCACCCCATGTGTGAATAATAACAACTGGCTATATTTGGACATTGAAATGCTTCCATCTGTAACAGTGCTAGAGGGACTTCCTCTGAAAATGGGAAACTAGACATGGCATCTTTTCCTATTCAAAATCCTTCTAGGTGGTTGATGACAGAGTTTTAAAGTTGATTTATTTAACATGTACAAGTTTAAAAACTGTCTAGAAAGACAAAATGTTAGGACAGTTTTCATTTTCTTCTTTAGTTGTTCAGGTATGGACCCTGCCACCATGGAGCCTACTTGCTCAGGAAAGCCAAACACCTTCTCAGCCTCTGGGGCAGGATGAAACTTAATGTAAGTCACCCTGCCCCTCATTAGAGGGCTTGGGAATTGTATTGCAAACCAACTGAAGCCAAATAAATGCAAAAGCATATTTTTCATGGCCTCAAGGAAAATTGTTCTTTGGTTCTTTCCCCTCCCCTCCCACTCTCTGGCCTTGCTTCCTCTCCTCTCTTGTCCTGTCTTCCTGTCCCTTCCCTTTTCTCCTCCTCCTTCTTCCCCTGCTCTCCACATGCTGTCATGTAGATATTCGGTTCAGTTCAGTCATTCAGTTGTGTCTGACTCTTTGCAACCACACAGATTGTAGCATGCCAGGCTTCCCTGTCCATGACCAACTCCCAGAGCTTACTCAAATTCATGTCCATCGAGTCAGTGATACCATCCAACTGTCTCATCCTCTGTCATTCCCTTTTCCTCCTGCCTTCAATCTTTCCCAGCATCAGAGCCTTTTCTAGTGAATCAGTTCTTCACATCAGGTGGCCAAGTAACTGGAGTTTCAGCTTCAACATCAGTCTTTTTAATGAATATTCAGGACTGATTTCCTTTAGGATGGACTGGTTGGATCTCCTTCCAGTCCAAGGGACTCTCAAGAGTCTTCTCCAACACCACAGTTCAAAAGCATCAATTCTTTGGCTCTCAGCTTTCTTTATAGTCCAAATTTCACATCCATACATGACTACAGGACAAACCATGCTGCTGCTGCTGCTAAGTCGCTTCAGTCGTGTCCGACTCTATGTGACCCCATAGACGGCAGCCCACCAGGCTCCACTGTCCCTGGGATTCTCCAGGCAAGAACATTGGAGTGGGTTGCCATTCCTTCTCCAATGCATGAAAGTGAAAAGTGGATGTGAAGTCAGAGTCGTGTCCAACTCTCAGCGANAGTCGCTTCAGTCGTGTCCGACTCTATGTGACCCCATAGACGGCAGCCCACCAGGCTCCACTGTCCCTGGGATTCTCCAGGCAAGAACATTGGAGTGGGTTGCCATTCCTTCTCCAATGCATGAAAGTGAAAAGTGGATGTGAAGTCAGAGTCGTGTCCAACTCTCAGCGACTCCATGGACTGCTGCCTACCAGGCTCCTCTGTCCATGGAATTTTCCAGACAAGAGTACTGGAGTGGGATGCCATTGCCTTCTCCTGGACAAACCGTAGCTTTGACTAGATGGAACTTTGTCGGCAAAGTAACATCTCTGCTTTCTAATATGCTATCTAAGTTGATCATGGCTTTCCTTCCAAGGAGCAAGCATCTTTTCATTTCATGGTTGCAGTCACCCTCTGTCATGATTTTGGAGACCAAAAAGATAATGTCTCTCACTGTTTCCACCTTTCTCCCATCTATTTGCCATGAAGTGATTGGACTGGATGCCATGATCTTAGTTTTCTGAATGTTGAGCTTTAAGCCAACTTTTTCACTCTCCTCTTTCACTTTCACCAAGAGGCTCTTTGGTTCCCCTTCACTTTCTGCCATAAGGGTGGTGTCATCTGCATATCTGAGGTTATTGATATTTCTCTCGGCAATCTTGATTCCAGCTTGTGTTTCTTCCAATCCAGTGTTTCTCATGATGTACTCTGAGTATAAGTTAAATAAGCAGAGTGACAATATACAGCCGTGACTTACTCCTTTTCCTATTTGGAACCAGTCTGTTGTTCCATGTCCAGTTCTAACTGTTGCTTCCTGGCCTGTATGTATATACATTGGAGAAGGCAATGGCAACCCACTCCAGTACTCTTGCCTGGAAATTCCCATGGAAGGAGGAGCCTGGTAGGCTGCAGTCCATGGAGTCGCGAAGAGTCACACACAACCGAGAGACTTCATTTTCACTTTTCATTTTCATGCATGGAGAAGGAATGGCAATCCACTCCAGTGTTCTTGCCTGAAGAATCCCAGGGACAGTGGAGCCTGGTGGTCTGCCGTCTATGGGTCGCACAGACTCGGACATGACTGAAGCGACTTAGCAGCAGCAGGAACAGCAGCATGTATATACATGTATCTATAGATATTTCTATATGTAAATATCTGTATCTGTATTAAGCTAAAGATGAATTTATACTGACATCTTTAATTCTTTACTACATGAATCATTCTATCTGCCTTTGCTGAACTGCTTATACATTCCTATAGGCAATTCCTATACAGCAGTAAGAAACCTGCCTGTCACTTTGAAATTCACTCTTCCTGCAATAAACTTCTGGTTTTAACAAATCAGGAATGTCAAGGTATTGACCATTATAGTGCCAAATAATATAGTTTTACTGTCCTAAATCTTTACTAGACTTCATCCATTCTACTACTCCCCAACCACTGCCAATTACTGATATTCTTACTGTCCTTATAGGTTCAGCTTTTCCAGAATGTCCTATAATCAATTGTTATTGCTGTTCAGTTGCTCAGGCATGTCTGACTCTGCAACCCTAAGGACTACAGCACACCAGGCTTCCCTGTCCTTCACCATCTCCGGAGGTTTGCTTAAACTTATGTCCATTGAGTTGGTGATGACATCCAACCATTTCATCCTCTGTTGTCCCCTTCTCCTCCTGCCTTCAATCTTTCCCAGCATCAGGGTCTTTTCAATGAGTCAGCTCTTCGTATCAGGTGGCCAGAGTGTTGGTGCTTCAGCTTCAACATTGGTCCTTAGAATGATTATTCAGGGTTGATTTCCTTTAGGATTGACTGGCTTGACCTCCTTGCAGTCCAAGGGACTCTCAGCACCACAGTTGGAAAGCATCGATTCTTTGGTGATCAGCCTTCTTTATAGTTTAACTCTTGCATCCATACATGACTACTGGAAAAGCCATAGCTTTGACTATACAGACCTTTGTAGGGAAACTGATATCTCTGGTTTTAATACGCTAAGTTGTCATAGCTTTCCTTCCAAAGAGCAAGCATCTTTTAATTTCTGGCTGCAGTCAATTATAAGCTTGCATTTAATAAATTTATATCTATATTAAAATGACTGTGCGATAAATAAATGCAGTACAATTGACCCTTGAACAACATGGGGGCTGGGGCACCAACCTTTCCTGCAGTCGAAATCCAGATATAACTTTATAGTCTGCCTTCCATATCTGAAATTTCCACATCCACAAATTCAACCAACCAGAGATCAGGTAGTACCATAGGATGTATCTTTGGGAAAAAAAGTCATATGTAAGTTGATACCTGCATTTCAGAGATGTGTTGTTCTAGGGTAAACTGTATACATGTGATGTCTAGAATAACATTAAGAGATAAAATTGCTTACTCAAGATCACACCTTCACTTATAATTTTGAATGGCATTAGTTATTTTAAAATATAGATAATACAGAAAGATCTACATATTTTATTACTATCTGTATCCTGATTTCTTCTCAAAATGATTTGAGATGGGCATCAAAATGATGACAGATGTGTGAGCCCATCCTTCCTTAAAGCTGGGACCCCACGTGATGGCCCAGGTGTCCACACAGCTGTGCAGAGGCAGTGGAAGGTCCAAAATTAGATGCCAGTGGGAAGAGCTGGGAGTCTGAGAAATAGACTTTGACTTCAAGAGTCCATAGAGGGATGTATACCCAGACACAGCTCACTTCACCCAGGTGTTTTTACAGCAGAGACATTTTGATTTTTCCTAAAACCAATATATAAATAAAATATAAATAAATATATTTTAATATATATATTTATAAATATATAAATAAAATATTTATATATACCATAAAGTTTCCATAGAACTGCATGGACAGGATGAGGGATGCGGTGCTGCTGGTAAATGGCCTAGGAATAGAAGTAGGACTGGGGGAGCTATGGGGCAGCCAGCGTGCTCAGGTCCACATGTAAATCTGGTCTGGAACTAAGAGGTCTCCAGGGGGATGTGAAGATCATCCTTCAATAATATTTTCTCTGTACAGAGACCCTGTCTCCAAGGGTTTCATAATAAGACCAGTTTTTATCAAAATTTCACATATGACAGAGGCTTGCACGTGTTTGGCTGGGAAACCATGTGATCCTCCTAATAATTTCTGAATGGTTGTACAGCATGGTATCCATGGGATGGGCACTTTTTTTTAACATAGTCATTGCTTCATTATGCAGTTTCTATTTCTGGCACTGCCACTCAGCTGTTTGTCTCTAGATATACTCTGTGCTAGCTTGATTTTTTTTTTTTTTTTGCTTTATTCACTGGAATGAGAGAAGTTACTTGATACATAGAACAATTTGTTCCCTATGTGCTGATCATTTGTCTGCATTGGCATCTAGCCCCACAATGCGAGATCCTGTATTTTCTGTAAGAAAAATAGGACATTACTAAAGCTGGGTTGCTTACAACATGGCAAGAAGTGGTGCCACTACAATTTTTTCCTTTTGTGATAAACCTTTTAGCTATCCCTAAAAATCCTTCTCTAAAAATAAGGTATCTTATTTTTCCTTGAAGTTATCCATAAATTTTTTGTAGGTCATTCTTTTTTAATATACTGAGCCACAGTAATCAAAATTACTAAGCAATATAACTCTGATAATGCTGTTTGTCTACTTAAAATGAATCAATTCTCCATTGAGGTGTGAAAGTCTTATTGCACGCTGATTCTGTTTTCTAAAATATCAGTGAATTTCCTCAAAGTACTGGAACTCTATTGTGCCCTGAATTTTTATAAACAACCTCATCCAGGAATCCTGTATATCATCAAACCAAAAAAATATTGGTCATCCAAACCATGACTCATTCAGTCACTTATACAAAAAAAAGACAAAGATTTCTAGATGTCCAGGCCTTGTGCTAATTTGCTAAGATTATAAAAATACGTAGGATATATCATCACTGTTATGGTCACAAGCCAAGAGCATGTGTAAGCAAACAGTTACAAAAAGACACCACAAAGCCAACTATATAATTCAACACAGTATAAAAATGAATGCATAAATTTGGCAACACCAATTTTTCCCTAGGTTGTCAGAAAAATACTTACAAAAAAAAGTGTTACCCCAAAACTTAGTTTAAAAGTTAAATAAAAGTTTCATGGTTATGAAATAAGAGGGTAGCTCCAGGAAAAAAATTGGTCAATTTCTAGGGTAGAGAATGCATGGTGATCTTGGAGAACTAAATAATTGAAAGTTATCATGGTAAAAACTTATAATGTGGTTTGTTTCTATAAGAAATGAGGCTGGAGGAAAAGGCAGGGTCATGGAGACCTTCACTGACATGCAAAGAAGCTTTGACTTTGTCCCATAGCAGATCCGCTTACCAGTAGGCTGCTGCTCAAGTGCCCCAATTCTGAGACCCTGTAATCTACCAGGCTTATTCCACTCGGTTTTATAACCATAAGCAGCAGCTCTGGTCAGGATGTTCTTTCAGGGGCTATTATTTTGTTTGTTTCAAACAAGTTCTTCTGGATCATGATGTTTCAACTTCATACACACAGGACACTGCTCATGTGTGAAGCCCAGGCATAAAACAAGCAGACAAATGTCCAGGCACTGTTTTATCACAGCTCTTCTCAATCCCAGAATCCACAATAGCCCTGAAGACCCAGAAGTCATTTCATGCACTTCGCTACATGAGCTCCTTACAATCCTTGCAACAATGCTGGCCCAACTCCCCCACTTCCAGTCGCCTTGGTGGTTATGTTTCTTTTTGCTCTCAAACTCCATTCTAAGAAATCCTTGCTTTGGTTTATTCTTAATATTAATAATAAAACAAAGTCCTCTGTACAACTCTTCAAAACATCAAGTTCATCCTAAATCTCGCTCTGTCATGAAGCACTTGCCAGTGATAACTATTGAAACTGCAAGAGTATAAATTCCTTGAGGTGAGAGCATATCACCTGAGTCTTCAATGCTGGTCGTCAATGCTGGTACTCAGCGAGCGTTTGTTGAACAAGGTAAGTGATTGATTTGCATCTCCCACCACATTCCAGGGTGGCGGGAATCATGCCTGACTTATTCCTGGAATTCTGTCTCATAGTGAGTAAATGGTTAATAAATGTTTATTAAATGAATTTCCCCCTTTCTCATGGTAAAAAAAAAAAAAAAACCACGTGTAATATGTACCATATGTTTTCGGTACATGAGTATCAGCACATGAGTAAGTCATTTTTCGCTGTCTCCTATTGCCTTTGTTATTTATGAATGCATGGTTTCTTGGTTCAACAGAAGGCAACTTTTTCCATTATTTTTTTCTGTCTATTCATTGCAGCAAACATTAATGTATCATTTGCTGAGCCAAGCAGTTCTGTTAGATACTTCAAGGATGCAACAATAAATAAGACATAGGGCATCAAGGACCTCGTGAAACAAACATTGTTAACATAGCTTATCAACAGACAGCACTCTATGTAAGTTTACAGGAGGGAGCGTTTACAGGCATATCTCATTTTATTGCCCTTCACTTTATTGTGCTTCACAGATATTGCATTTTATTTTTAACAAATTGAAGGTTTGTGACAACCCTGTGTCAAGTAAGTCTGTCAGTACCAATTTTCCAACAGCACTCACTTTGTGTCTCTGTGTCACATATTTATAATTTTCACAATATTTCAAATATTTTTCATTATGTTGATGCTATGGGTATCTGTGATCAGTAATCTAGTAATCTTTGATGTTACTATTGTAACTGTTTGGAGGAGCCACAAACCAAGCAAAGGTAAGACTGAATTTAATCCCTGAATATTGTATATTATCTGATGGCTATACTGACTGGTCATTTCCCTGATTTTATTCCTCTTCTCAGGCCTCTCTATTTTCTAGAATATAAGAATATTGAAAGTAGATCTATTAATAACCCTTCAATAGACCCTAAGTGTTCAGGTGAAAGGAAGTTTTCACACCTCTTAATTCAAAGGTTAGAAATGTTAAGCTAAATGAGGAAGGCATGTCAAAAGCCAACACAGGCCAACAGCCAGGCCTCTTGAGCCAAATAGTTAGACAAGTTGTAAATGCAAAGGAAAACTCTTGAAGAAAATGAAAGGTGTTACTGCAGTGAATTTGAGACTGGTAAGAAAGTAAAACAGTTTTATTGTTGATATTGCTAAGTGAGTGGTCTGGAGAGAAGATCAGACCCACTACAAAGTTACCTTAAGCCAAAAACTAATCCAGAGCCAGACTCTAACTCTCTTCAAGTTTAAGAAATTTGAGAGAAGTGGCTGCAGAAGAAAAGCTTGAAGCAAGCAAAGCAAAATAAAAGCAAAATAAATAAATTAGGAATGAATAAGAGAATGAAGTCTCAAAAAACAGCCTGATCATTTACATGTCAATCTCTACTTTTTCCAATATCACCTTTAAAATTGATAAATATTTTTCTTGTGACATATTTATTTCATTATTGTGAAGATGACTGTGATAATCATTTTATGATGCACGTAAGTCAAATCATAGTGTTGTATACTTTAAACTTCTGCAGTGCTCTAAGTCAATACACTATATAAGTAATATTCTTGCCTGGATAATCTTATGGACAAAGGAGCCTTGCATACTGTAGTCCATGGGGTCACAAAGAGTCAGACATGATTTAGAGATGGAATATCAACAACAAATTACCAGGAAAGAATATGGCTCACTAAGTATGTGATTAGCAATAGATATGGGACAACCCAAGACTGTGAAATAAGCAGCTGAATTATCTATATTTGTCTGTGAGTTTTCATTCAATACCCCACCTTCTAACATCCTTCGGTTCAGTTCAGTTCAGTTCAGTCGCTCAGTCGTGTCCAACTCTTTGCAACCCCATGAATCACAGCACGCCAAGCCTCCCTGTCCATCACCAACTCCCAGAGTTCACTCAGATTCATATCCATCGAGTCAGTGATGCCATCCAGCCATCTCATCCTCTGTCGTCCCCTTCTCCTCCTGCCCCCAATCCTTCCCAGCATCAAAGTCTTTTCCAATGAGTCAACTCTTCACATGAGGTGGCCAAAGTACTGGAGTTTCAGCTTCAGCATCATTCCTTCCAAAGAAATCCCAGGGCTGATCTCCTTCAGAATGGACTGGTTGGATCTCCTTGCAGTCCAAGGGACTCTCAAGAGTCTTCTCCAACACCACAGTTCAAAAGCATCAATTCTTCGGTGCTCAGCCTTCTTCATAGTCCAACTCTCACATCCATACATGACCACTGGAAAAACCATAGTCTTGACTAGATGGACCTTAGTCAGCAAAGTAATGTCTCTGCTTTTGAATATGCTATCTAGGTGGGTCATACCTTTTCTTCCAAGGAGTAAGCGTCTTAGGTAAATATTAAAAATTCTAATGCTTGCAGGCTGCAGCAATGCTTTTCCCCACATAAGAGATCAAAATGACAGTGAAAGGCAAACCAGCCTTTGTAGTGAATGCAGGTTCAAATTTGTTCAAATTACAAGGCAGGCCAATAACTGAAGACAGCGTTCTAACTCTTCAGTATGATGAGCAGCCAGCCTTCTCAAGAGACTTAAATTTAAAACCATGCTTTTTTGTCTTAAGTGATTACTTGTGTAAACAAGGGCCAGAAAACATATATAAAGTAGAAAATACACATAGAATAGAATCTTTCTCCTGGTCTCAGCAAGTCTGCCAGAATCAGGGTCTCAACCTGCAGACTCCTGTCCTGCTGTGGTGTCTAGAGTAACCATGTAATTCCCACCAGGGTGCAAGTGATGTAATTTCAGCCTTGATAGTTGGATAAATATATTTAATATCAGGATGGGGGCTTAAAATGTGACTAATCCAAGAAAACTACTGTCTCAAAAATAAGTTAAATGTGTTGTTTGTGCTTTTGGTGTTTTATCAAAAAGTCACTGTCTGACTTAAGTTCATGAAGGTTTACTCCTATCTTTTTCCCTAAGAATTTTACCTGTTTAGCTCTTGCATTTTCATTTATGATCAATTTAGAGTTAATTTTTGTGTCTGGCATAAAATAGTCCAAATCTTTTTTTTTTTTTTTTGCATGAAGATGTCCAATTGTCCCAGCTTCATTTGTTGATAAGACTATTGATTTCCCATTAAATTGTCTTGGTGCCCTGGTTGAAAGTCAGTTGACCATACTAAGAGTTTATTTCTAGGTTCTCAATTCTGTTTGTTGATCTGTATGTCCTCCCATCTTCCAATACCACATTGCCTTATGGCTTGTATTGTTTTGAAATTGAAAAATGTGAATCCTCCAAGGTTTTTTCCTCAAGATTGTTTTGACTGGACCGTATTCCTTACAATTTCATTTGGATTTTGAATAAGCTGGTCAATTTATTGAAAAGGTAGCTGGTATTTTATTGAGGATTGTGTTGAATCTATAAAGCAATTTGGGGAGTATTACCATCTTAACATTACTGAATCTTCTAATCCATGAATATAGGATATATATTTATCTAGGTCTTCTTTCATTTATTTTGACATTTTATAGTTTTCAGTGTATAGGTCTTACACTTCTTTCATTAAATATAGTCCTAAAGACTTGATTATTTTTGATGCTGCTATAAATAGAATTGTTTTCTCAATTTAATACTGAATTGACCACTGCTGCTCTAGCCTAGTATGCTGCTGCTTAGTTGCTCAGTCATGTATGACTCTGTACCCCATGGACTGCAGACCACCAGGCTCCTCTGACCTCAGAATTTTCATGGCAAGAACACTGGGTTGCCATTTCCTCCTCCAGGGGATCTTCCTGACCTAGGGGTCGAATCTGCATCTCTTGTGTCTCCTACATTGGCAGGCAGATTCTTTACCACTAACTCCACCTGGGAAGCTGGTGACTTTTATCCTGAGACCTTGGGGAACACATTTATTAGGTCTAGTCAATTTTTTATTTGATTCCTTAGAATTTTTTAAATACATAAAATTTCCATTCTGTGTGCCTTTTGTTTCATCTTCTTGCCTAATTTCCCTGGCCAGAATTCCTAGTACAAGGCTGATGGCTAGTTTTTTAAAAATACAAAATGACAGGCAGTGGCAATGATGGGTGGGAATGTTCCATTTTGTCTCCAGTGCCAGACACAACCAAGCCAAAGCCCTCTGTTTCCAGGTGAGCCTTCTCTTGTCCTGGAGAAGCCACCGGGATTGTCAAGAGCAGATTCCTTTCCCTCCACATGGAATGTGGCCACCAGATGTGAAGAACACCTTGCAGTTTTAGGATCCCGAGTGGGAGGAGAAGGAAAAAGGGAAGACAAAGTGTCCACTGAATGGAAGGGTGAGGTAAGTGGAGAGGGAGGGGAGAGGATGGGAGGGGAGAGAGAGGGGGGAAGGGGTGGGAAGGGAAAGAGGAGGAGGGGAAGGTAGGGGGAGGGGGAGAACAAAGCCCCTCCTGTTTCTGCCACAACCTGATCTGGGTGACTAAACCCTCCCCAGGGCTGCCCCGTGCTCTCCCTGGAGGAACTGGGCTCAGAAATGCAGCTTCTCATCTGTTTTCAAGTCCTCCAACACTTGTTGTATTTGGTGTAATTTAGGTCTCTGCTGCTGCTGAGTCACTTCAGTCATGTCCAACTCTGTGCAGTGCCATAGACGGCAGCCCACCAGGCTCCCCTGTCCCCAGGATTCTCCAGGCGAGAACACTGGAGTGAGTTGCCATTTCCTTCTCCAATGCATGGAAGTGAAAAGTGAAAGTGAAGTCACTCAGTCATGCCCGACTCTTAGCAACCACATAATCTGCAGCGCACCAGGCTCCTCCACCCATGGGATTTTCCAGGCAAGAGTACTGGCGTGGGGTGCCATTGCCTTCTCCGAATTTAGGTCTCTAGCAGATCTGAATACCTGTGAGGATGCTTAGGGATCTCAAAATCCCAGCTCCTATATCTTTTGTTAAGGGCTGAATGTTTATGTCCTCTCAAAATGTATATATTGAAGCTCTAACCCTGAGAGGGAAGGTGTTAGAAGGTGGGGCCTTTGGGAGGTGAATGGGTTTAGATGAGGTCACGAGCATGGGATTCCCTTGATAGATTAGTGCCCTTATGAGAGAGGAAGAGAACAGAGCTCTCTCTGCCCCGTCAGAATACAGGGAGAAGGCAGCAGTCTGCACTCGGGAAGAGAGCCGCTACCAGGACGCAAGACCTGAAGCTGGGACTTCTGGTCTCCAGAACTGTGAGAAAGCCGCGTCTGCTGTTGAAGCCTGTGTGGTGTATTGATTTGATATGATTTCAAATCCGCCTGTTTATGACTCAAGTAAAGTTGCTTTAATCCCCTTTGTCTATGACAAAGATAAAAGAACTGGTGTTTAGAAGTGAAGTTTTTCTGGTGTAAGAATGAAGTCATCTGTGTCAGAGTGTCATCATCTCACCTGTTGTCACTGACATGCACTCAGTAGCCCAACCGCTGAGGGGCTTCTGGGTGCTTGCTCATTCAAAACTCATGGAGAGGCAACTGGGGCAAGGGACATAGTTAGACTATAAATATTGAAGTTTCATTTGGGGAAAAAGCTATTCTTAGCTGGTCTAGCTCTCCTAAGATCTTGAGACACTTGTTCCTGTCAAGACCAGGCTACTCTTGCTCAAGAGTGCCCGCCAACACCAGGTTCTCATTCCCTAGCAATGTGTGCTAGAAACAGGGACTTTTATTTATACTCTGGCAGCTAGACATAAGCTCTCAGTTGGAAACGCCACCTCTCCCATGAAACCAAAACTCCTAGAAAAGGTATGCCTTAAATTAAATTCAGATTTATTTCTATTCCCTTGCCTGGATAAAGGGCTCCCCTGGTGGCTCAAATGGTAAAGAATCTGCTTCAGTGCCGGAGATCCAGGTTTGATCCCTGGGTTGAGAAAATACCCTGGAGAAGGAAATGACAACCCACTCCAGTACTTTTGCCTGGAGAATTCCATGGAAAGAGGATCTTGGTGGGCTATATTCCATGGGGTAACAAAGAATTGGACACAACTGAGTGACTAACATTTTCACTTTCTGTCTGGAAAAAAATAGTGGAGTTTGCCTATTATTTAGGGCTTCCCACATGGCACAGTGGTAAAGAATTCAGCTGTCAATGCAGGATTTGATCAGGAGACAGAGGTTTGATCCCTGGGTCAGAAAGATCCCCTGGAGGAGGAAATGGCAATCCACTCCAATGTTCTTGCCCAGAAGATCCCATGGACAGAGGAGCATGGCGGGCTATAGTCCATGGGGCTGCAGAGTCAGACTTGCTTGAGAGACTTAGCACATACATATATTAAATCACTTAGTATACTAAATTACTTCTTTTTTAGCTTATTGAGACATTATCCTAGATGCTGTGAGTCTGTGAACTTATATATCCCACAATGAATATATGTTAAATGAAATATTGGCAAAGATGATTTTAGTCTCTGAGCATAATTTATCATTCCCTTGCAAAAAAAACAGCCCTCCTCACCCACCACCACCCCGCCTACCTGTGATCCTCTGTTATGGCAGCCTGAGTTTGCAAAGACAGGCACCTATATGGAAAATTCATGATATACAAAAGGAAACTCAGGGCAAGGACCCACTTTATTTCATCTGTCTTTGGGAACCTCTGTCAGAGTGTTTTTAAATCAACTTTATTGTGTAATTTGCATATTGCAAAATACTCTCATTTAAGTTGTCAAGTGATGAGTTTTGACAAATGCACACCCTTTTATAAGCACCACTGTAATCAAGAAATGGAACACTTTTAGCATCCCCAAAAGCTTTCTTATGCCTTTCTCAAAGTCAAGTCTTTGACTGCCCAACTCCAAGATCTAGAAAGCCACTACTTTGCTTTCCATAAAATCATTGTGAATGGTGACTGCAACTATGAAATTAAAAAATGTTTGCCACTTGGAAGAAAAGCCATGACAAACCTAGACAACATGTTAAAAAGCAGAGACATCCCTTTGCTGACAAAGGTCCATATAGTCAAAGCTATGGTTTTTCCAGTAGTCAGGCACAAATGTGAGAGTTGAACCATAAAGAAGGCTGAGTGCCAAAGAATTGATGCTTTCCAATTGTGGTGCTGGAGAAGACTCTTGTGAGTCCCTTGGACTGAAAGGAGATCGAACCAGTCAATCCTAAAGGAAATCAATCCTAAATATTCATTGGAAGGACTGATGCTGAAGCTTCAATATTTTGGCTGCCTGATGCAAAGAGTCAACCCATTTGAAAAGACCCTGATGCTGGGAAAGATTGAAGGCATGAGGAGAAGGGGATAACAGAGGATAAGATGGCTGGTTGGCATCACCAATTCATAGGACATGAGTTTGAGCAAACTCTGGGAAACTGAAGGATGGGGGAGCCTGGCATGTTGCAGTCCATGGGATTGCAAAGACTTGACACGAATGAACAACTAAAGAACAACAACAACAACAAAATAGATCAGTTTTGCCTTTTCTCTAATGTCATATAAATGGAAATATACAGTAGAAAAATATAGTGGTTTCTGTAGGGATTACAATATACTTATTAACTGATCCATATGTACTCCATATTAACATTAGCTTCCAACATAATACAGGAACTTTACCCTATATAGTTCTAACTGTGCTCATTTTGTGATACAATGATTATTCCTTTTTTATTTATATATGTTATAAACTCAACAATACATTACAATTCTCACTTTATATAACTTTATGGAACTTAAAGAAATTGAGAGATGAAGAGAGAGAAAGTATATTTTTAATGAGTTTATTATAGTAACCTTATCTATCACTTTTGGTTTGCTTCTTCTTTTCCTGTGAAATTGAGTTACTAGTAGACAATGTCATTTCTTTATTCTAATATAGTTTTGCTTCTAAGTACATTAAAGTTACTTAAAACACATTCTACTTTGAGGAAATTTATGATTTTTTACCCAAATGACGGGCTGAATATTTTTAAATGTTTATTTAAACCATAGCTTGGATTGAGTCAATTTGGAGCAGATATTTAATTTTATGCTCCTGATAATCGGTGAATGAGGGCTCCAAAGAAATGCTAAGAGTTCTAATGTAAAGAAAGACAACACATTTTCTCTGTACATGTGAGTTTTAGTGGAATTAAAAGTTTTGATTCTGCTACTTAGTTAATTTCTAATCACCCTTAGTAGCTACCACGCAGTATGCACAGGTCTGAAATTCCCCCAGGAACCTCATGTATTAGATTAGCTATTTCTCGCAAAGGTTTTCCAGGAGGTGGCCTTGTCTCTCTTTATAGTGTGGAGGCTACAGCAGGGTGAGGTTAAGAAATGTGTTCAGAATCAGACAGAAGTCCTGCTTACAAAGCCCAGGTGTCCTGCTCTTCCTGCTTTTGGCCTTGTGAATGGTGTTAGCTAGTTAGGTCTCTGGATTATATTTTATGGCCTCTCCGGGACTCTCTTAGGTTTGTGTTACTGACAAATCCTATGTTGATGCCATGTCTCCTGGTCTTTGTGAGTAAGACCCTTCAGAGGTAAAGCAGACGGTGTTCAGCTGATGAGCCTAGTCTGATCTAGTTTTTATTTTCTCCAACTGTGTGTTTCTATACATTCACATCCTACTCTATACCCTGTAACACCTGGTGGACAACAACTCACTGTGCTATTTCATCATCCTTGTTTGATCCTAGGAAGACTTCACTTTCACCATTATTTCCTATCCAGTGAGTATTGAGAATCATGTCAAGTTCTGCTCATGTGGTTATTATTGTTGTTGTTGTTGTTATTTTTTTCCACATTGTATATTTTCTTGTGGCTAATTCCTATCTCATATTCCTCAAACAACTCCAACTCAATCCAATACCTTTATTCTCTTCCTGGATAGTTCCTCACCATTCTGCAAACTATTCCTTGGTTTGGTTTCTGCTTCACTCCAAATACGTAATCAGTTCAGTCCATTTCAGCTCAGTCGTGTCCAACTCTTTGCAACCCCATGAATCACAGCACACCACGCTTCCCTGTCCATCACCAACTCCTGGAGCTCACTCAAACTCATGTCCATCGAGTCAGTGATGCCATCCAGCCATCTCATCCTCGGTCATCCCCTTCTCCTCCTACCCCCAATCCCTCCCAGCATCAGAGTCTTTTCCAGTGAGTGAACTCTTCACATGAGGTGACCAAAGTACTGAAGCTTCAGAATTAGCATCATTCTTTCCAAAGAAATCCCAGGGCCTATCTCCTTCAAAATGGACTGGTTGGATCTCCTTGCAGTCCAAGGGACTCTCAAGTGTCTTCTCTAACACCACAATTCAAAAGCATCAATTCTTTGGCGCTCAGCCTTCTTCACAATCCAACTCTCACATCCATACAGTGCCATCCATCCATATAGTGCCTCCTAATTCATAACTACCCACTACTTCCAATTTCCTCATCATTTTTACCAGATGCCATAGCCATCAGTCTGCTAGAATAGCTACCGTGGGCACTTGGCATTAAATCTTAAAGTCTGGGGCAACTCTATGTTTGTAGCAGTTTGAAAACAATCAGAAATCCTCTTTACTGAGTTAACAATAACAAGACAATGGTGAATGGACCATTGTTCATGTTATTCATTCCACTATTTACAACAATAAAGCATTACTTCTGTCATACCAAATTATCACAGAACTTTTCCCTAGGAAGAAATGAGTTCTGATGTTTTTCTAAAACCTCAGTATAGGTAACATTTCCATGGTCATGAATACAATTTTATTATGCATCCAAATGTGTGTAAATTATCAGGGCCAGTGTGTTGACTTTCTCTTTAGAATTTCAAGGCAGAGATACAACACTCCTTCTTTCCAAGGATCACTGGGTAATGACTTTTGAATACTGTAAAATCTGATAGCTGGTCTGGCCCTGGAGAATCTTGCTGACTTTCAAAATGTTGAACACAGAGCAGATAAAAACTGTTCACTTACCTGTGTAACCACAGAAACTCTAGAATATCTGCTAAGATTCCTATGGCTGTATAAACTCAGCATCGAGCTGGGGCGACAGAGACAGAGGAGAGACAGCGTTAGAGGCCGAGATGGAGAGAGAGAGATGCAGAGAGAAAACAGAGACACAGGGAGAGAAATTGAGAAAAACAGAGAGACAGAAAAAGAGGGACAGAGAAAAAGAGAGGCAACAAAAACAAACAGGAACAGAGAGAGAAAAGCAGAGAGAGACAGAAAGAGGGAGAAGACAGAGAGGGAGAGAGAAACAGAGACAAAGATGAAAGCAGGGGAGAGACAGGGAGAAAGGAGGACAATAGAGGGAAATAGAAAGATGGGGGGGGAGATGGACAGAACGAGTCAGGTTGGGCTGAAATCTAGGTGCTGTGCTGCCCTGTGAGCTTTTCTCAGTGCTGGCCAGCAGGCAGCATCAAACCAGGAACATCCAACAAACATCTAATTGACAGCGTCAATGAAGGAAAACAAACCGTGGGACAGAACAAATATTTAAAACTATAATTCAAGGAAATTTTTCTGATAAAAAAATTTGTAGATACAAGTTGATCCATATTTGAAGGATATATTATGTACCTACAAAATTTGATCCAGAATGGTTAACACGGAGATAAAGCCTAGTAAACATTTTAGAATCTATATAGACTCATTCCATGAAAAAATAATCTGTTGCCCTATTGTTATAAGTTGTCCTATTGTTGTAATTAATAATACCCTCTTCATTTTTTTAAGTATTCTACTTTGGATAATAAACTATAAGATCACCATACCACAGGTTAATAAAAATAAGATTAGCATCAGATTTCTGTATAGCAGCATTTTATAGCAGAAATCACATAGAATGATCTTCAAGATATTAAAGCTTTTAAATTTAAGCTATGCATTTTAACATACAGCAAAAAAATAGTTTTAATTATCAAAGTTAACAAATAAATGAGTCCAAAAATGGAACAAACAGAGGGACTACTTTTCCCATGAAAACTTATAAAATTTATTAGAGAACAAGCTTCAGAATCAAAAAATGATTGAAGAAACTTACAATAAAGTCTAGGATGAGGAATGATTATATTTAGTTGTAGAACTGAGACTAAAATTTCTGGAAATGAGTAGATAACATTACATAAGACTGGATGTATTGACAATCCAAAACAATACAATTAACAAAAATGGAAAGGAAATGGGGAGAACAGGCTGAAAGAAGAATACTCATTTTCTTCTTGACTCATAGATGCAATGAAGAATATATTTAATTCATGATTCAACAATACTAGCTAAAATTAAAAAGAGCCAGAATCAGGGGAGAAAAGTGAGTCACGTATGGTAGAAAAGCAATCAAGAATGTCAAAAAGAGGGGAAATCTCTGGTGATCTAGCAGTTAGGACTTGATGCTTTCCTTGCCATGGCCCAGGTTCAGTCCCTATTTGGGAAACTAAACTCCAACACTGTGTCAAAAAAAAAAAAAAAAAAAGCCAAAAAGAAGCACTAAAGATTTCATAAATACATTGATTTAGAAGTATACATGCCCTAGCAAGTTTCCCCATAGAACACCTTGACAACATTGGAGAGCACATAGTTTGAGAGGAGAAGATTCTAAACCTAGCGTGGGTGTTGTGTGTGCTCAGTCATTCTGTCAAGTACAACTCCTGGCAGCCCCATAGACTATAGCCCACCAGGCTTCTCTGCCCATGGAAAGAACACTGGAGCAGGTTGCCATTTCCTACTCCAAGGGATCTTCCCAACCCTGGCATCAAACCTGTGTCTCTGTGTCTTCTGTATTGGCAATCAGATTCTTTACCACTAGCAACACCTGGGAATCCCAGAGTGATGACAAGCCTCATCTAACATTAAATAGTATACATGTATGCTTAGTCACTCAGTCCTGTCTGATCCTTTGCAACCCTTTGGACTCCTCTCTCCATGGGATTTTTCAGGCAAGAGCACTGGGAATGAGGAAGTAATACAGGGAAGGGAAAGATACCAACATGGGGAACGTTTACTAGTATGTTAGTGTTGTAGGCAATTTGGACTTAAAGCAGTTGGCACCTTTGGTAGATTATGTAGATGATACCTCAGAGCTGACCTACAAAAATGGTAAGGCAGCTGGAGGATCTATCCATACACTTCCACGTCTTCTTTTCTCAGGGCTGCTTTCAAAAGCATGAGTACAGCTGTACCTCTAGCCTTCTCTGCTTGGCTCAAGCATATCCTCTGGTTAGATAATACCCTCAGGAACAGGAACCAGCAGGAGGCAGCCAATTAATTGTATAGAATGTGAAAAAATCTGCCATATAATTCTTCTGAAATATGCAAAGAAATGAATGCCAAATACTTAGAGAAAAAAGAGTAAGAAATTCACATAAAGAACAGATTTACAAATAGTAAATCTAATCTGAAAATTATACTACAACTGGTGCTTCTGCCCTGGGAAAACAGAGACGACATAATTTTCCTTAGTTCTCCTGCAAAGCACAGGCAAAAACCACTGGTACTATATATACAGTGAGTATGAGGAGATTCTAAATGTTGGAAGGGAGGCAGACCAGCAGGAATTCCCCTAAGAACAACACAGCAGGGACGTGTCTGGGTTTCCTTTCTACCTCTCATGTCCTAGATCAGTGCTAGAGAAAAAACATGCCAAATCAGAAATTCCAAGAGACTCAATAACCAGCTTGTTCTATACAAAAGAGTAGAATTTCAGATGATAAAGCTCCAGCCAATCCCCGCAGAAAAAAAATCTTGTGCTCCAAGTGAGCAATTTCACTCCCTTCTGGGTGATGTCAAAGGAACAAAGTGGAAGTTAGGTTCCTCATACCCACCCAGCATATAACAATGGTCCACACCTCCCCACAGTCAGTGAGAATAATGTGAGGAGACTGGACTTCCATGCCCACCAGCTCCTATCCTTCCAGTTGGGTGGTGTCAGAGGATGGTTGGTGGTGATCAGGACTTTTTCCACACCACCCATGATGTTGGAGGAAGCTAACATGTAGCAGTAAGGACATATCCTATCTCTCCTGGTCAGGGTTGTATCAGCACAGAGCTAGTGGGAAGCCAGACCCCCACCCAAGCTATGAGCTATGAAAAGTCTTTCTCGCTAGAGAGTTAATAGAGGTCCAAGAGACACGATAACCAGTTTGCTCTATACAAAGGACAAAGAGAAAACCTGAACCTCTACCCCAAATAACATCCTAGAGGCAATAATCCTCTTCATTTGATTAGTGTCTAGGGAGACCTGCTATGACAAAAGGTGTAAGTAAGATCAAGACCCTCAGAACCTAATACCCAAGTACTACATAGGTTTCAACTGAAAATCACTAATCTTACCAACACCCAAGAAAATCACAACTCAAAGAAAAACAGACATCAACAGACACCAAAACCGAAATGACACCAGATGTTTCACCAGAAACCAGGAAGGCCAGAGGGCTGCACACATTTTTCAATGTGGCAAAGCACTTTGGAAGACAGAGTGTCACTTTCTTACAGATCTAAACACCATCTTACCAACCATTCCAGGAATCAGGCTTCTAAGTACTCACTCAACTTTTTAAAAACTTAAGTGCATACAACAACCTGAATCTTGATGTTCATATCAATTTTGTTCAAATTACCAAAAACAGAAAGTGACGTAGATGTCCTTCAATAGGTGACTAGAGAAAAAAAATGCTATATCTATATCATGGACTATTTGGGGGGTGGTTAAAAAAAGTTATCAAGAAAAAAAAATGCAGAAGAGCTTTAAATACATATTGCTACATGAAAAGTCAGTCTAGAGGAAGACTATGTACTGTACGATTCTCATTTTAGGACACTCTGTAAAAGAAAAAACTGGGGCTTCCCTGGTGGCTCAGTGGTTAAGAATCCACTTGCCAAGGCAGGAGACACAGGTTTGATCACTGATGCAGGAAGACCTTACATTCTGGGGCGCAGCTAAGCCAGTGCACCACAGCTATTGAGCTTGTGCTCTGGAGCCCAGAAAGCTCATACACCCTAGAGCACATGCTCTGCGAGAGGAGAAGTCACAGGAATGAGAAGTCCACATATCACAAAGAGTAGCTCCCACTCTCCACAGCTAGAGAAAAGCCTTGGAGCAATGAAGACCCAGCACAGCCCAAAATTAATTAATTAATTAACTTTGAAAAGGTGAAATTGTAGCCATGGTGAATGATCAGAGGCTTCCAGGAGTTGAGAGGAAATTGTGGTGGATAAATAAGTAGAGTGTAGGAGATTCTAAGATTTTCAGATCATAGTATTTTGATATGGTATGGTAATTACCATTGAAAACTCATCACACAATTCATTTGTCAAGACACATATGATGTTACGTGTGTGTACATGCTCAGTTCAGTTCAGTTCAGTCACTCAGTCGTGTCCGACTCTTTGCGGCCCCATGAATCACAGCACGCCAGGCCTCCCTGTCCATCACCAACTCCCAGAGTTCACTCAGATTCACGCCCATTGAGTCAGTGATGCCATCCAGTCATCTCATCCTCTGTCATACCCTTCTCCTCCTGCCCCCAATCCCTCCCAGCATCAGAGTCTTTTCCAATGAGTCAACTCTTCTCATACGGTGGCCAGAGTACTGGAGTTTCAGCTTTAGCATCATTCCTTCCAAAGAAATCCCAGGGCTGATCTCCTTCAGAATGGACTGGTTGGATCTCCTTGTAGTCCAAGGGACTCTCAAGAGTCTTCTCCAACACCACAGTTCAAAAGCATCAATTCTTTGGCGCTCAGCCTTCTTCACAGTCCAACTCTCACATCCATGCATGACTACTGGAAAAACCATAGCCTTGACTGGACTCAGTGGTGTCCAATNGAGGCTATTGATATTTCTCCCAGCAATCTTGATTCCAGCTTGTGCTTCTTCCAGCCCAGTATTTCTCATCTTAAAACTGAACACAATATTTCATAGGTTACTTCAACATGCAGCACACATTTGCTAAGAATCAATTGTCCATTCGAATTTTTTATTTTCTTTTTTAGAAAAAAGAAAGTAAGACACAAGATCTAATTTCAGGAGCTTAACTCCGTATGGGATATAAGAGAAGAATACAATAATCATATCACAAGGCAGAATTAGATGGGGAAATGGTAAGAGTAAGGAAAGTAAGGGCTTCCCTGGTAGCTCAGGGGTAAAGAAACCACCTGCCGGTGCAGCAGACAGGAATTCGATTCCTGGATCCAGAAGATCCCCTGGAGAAGGGAATGGCAACCCACTCCAGTATTCTTGCCTGGGAAGTCCCATGGACAGGGGAGCCTAGCAGACTACAGGCCATGGGGTGGCTGAGTCGGACGTGACTTAGAGACTTAACAACAACAACAAGGATGTTAAAATGAGGCTGAAATCATTCCAAGAAAAGAACTTACATTTTCTAAGCAATGCTTGAAATCCAGTACTAATCAGTTACAGATCACCTATGTATTCATGCATTCAACACAGATTCACCAAGCATTCACAGATTTACTGAGCATTTGGTACAGGATACTGTGCCGGGTCTGGGGATACAATGATAAGCATAAAATGAAACGTACTGGAGTTCATGTTTGCTCCCATTTGCTCAAAATTTAATCTCAATGGCTTGCTGAAATAGCACTATATCACTCATAAGTATTGTATTTTACTAAGATCAAATAAGCTAGTCCTGGAAATATTTCTTAGAAAGTTTTAAAAACTTGAGTAGCAGGTATATTTTAGGAGATACCCATAACCTGTGTTTCTTGCTTGAATAAGTCATAAGTTGATAAAATTATAGTTTCCCAGTCTTGCTGGTCAGAAACCAGTAACAACAGATATCATTTTTATTCATTCTTTATGCCACATTTCATATGAGATGATAATCTCTTTTAATCTTCCCACCAACTCTTCTGTGGTCACAATCATTGCCAGAATCTTCATCTAAATGGAGATTCAGGGAAGTTAAGTAACTTGCAAGGATTTTCACAGTTAGAAAGATCAGTGGGATGACTATCCAGGTTTGTCTGGCTCTTTGGGAAACTGGTGCACTCCTCATAGAATTGCATTGTTGCTACAGCTGTCCTTTCACATGCTTCATGTGGGATTTGTTGAATTTTATTCCCTGGACTCAATTCCCATACAACTACTACTGATTCAGCCACGGTTTCTGCCTACCAGTTATATACTCTTTTTATCTGAGTTTTAGGTATAAAGCATGACAACATTTAGTTGCAAGGATAATATTCAAAATATTTAATATGTACTATGGCTCAACACTTGGTTACTCAGAGAATGCTTGACTTCCAGAAAGATACTTAATAATAAAAAAATCAGTGTGGTCATACTGATGTGGACACCAGGAGAATATCAACTATGCCTGGCATATGCCTGTATTTGTGTGTTGCTCAGTGGTGTCTGATTCATTATGGCCCCGTGGATTGTAGCCTGCCCCGCAAGAACACTGCAGTGGGGATCCCTTCTGCACGGGATCTCCCCAACCCAGAGATGGAACCCAGGTCTTCAACGTAGCAGGCAGATGCTTTACAGTCTGAGCCACCAGGGAAGTCCAACATGTGCTTATATCAAGGTTAAGCACTTCCATTCAGGCAAAATTTTACACTCAGTACAGTTCAGTTCAGTCGCTCAGTCGTGTCCAACTCTTTGAGATCCCATGAAGCGCAGCATGCTAGGCCTACCTGTCCATCACCAACTCCCGGAGTTCACCCAGACTTATGCCCATCGAGTCAGTGATGCCATCCAGCCATCTCATCCTTGGTCATCCCCTTCTCCTCCTGCCCCCAATCCCTCCCAGCGTCAGAGTCTTTTCCAATGANGAATCACAGCACGCCAGGCCTCCCTGTCCATCACCAACTCCCAGAGTTCACTCAGATTCACGCCCATTGAGTCAGTGATGCCATCCAGTCATCTCATCCTCTGTCATACCCTTCTCCTCCTGCCCCCAATCCCTCCCAGCATCAGAGTCTTTTCCAATGAGTCAACTCTTCTCATACGGTGGCCAGAGTACTGGAGTTTCAGCTTTAGCATCATTCCTTCCAAAGAAATCCCAGGGCTGATCTCCTTCAGAATGGACTGGTTGGATCTCCTTGTAGTCCAAGGGACTCTCAAGAGTCTTCTCCAACACCACAGTTCAAAAGCATCAATTCTTTGGCGCTCAGCCTTCTTCACAGTCCAACTCTCACATCCATGCATGACTACTGGAAAAACCATAGCCTTGACTGGACTCAGTGGTGTCCAATTCTTTGCTACTCCATGTACTGTAGCTCCCCAGGCTCCTCTGTCCATGGAATTTTCCAGGCAAGATTACTAGGGTGTGTTGCCATTTCCTACTTCGCGGGATCTTCCCCACCTAGAGATTGAACCCATGTCTCCTGCATTGGCAGGCAAATTCTTTACCACTGTGCCACCTGGAAAGTCCACATGGTATTATAGCACTGAGCAAACCTTACTGTATGTAAGTTAAAAATCACTCAGAAGACCAATGGCTTTAAGATGAATGCAGACTGTGAAAGAACAATCTAACAATCATATGAGTGTTTGAAACAACCTCACAGGAGCGAATGGAAAAGGTACTGTGCTACGTAACTTCAGAAATGAGTAGAGGTTATTAATCTTGAGGCAGAAGGTATTGTACAGTATTACTGTACTTTATACATTTTTACTCCATGGAGGTACTATTTAGCAGTTTTATACATGCTTCTTCTATACACACACTGGAATTGAACAAGGAAGTAAGTGGATAGTGAGAGAGAGTTTGTTTTTCTCTATTGAAGTAGGAAGTTAAGATTAGCAAGGGAAGGAGGATACAAAGGTCTATGAGTTAATGGATTAGTGTTGAATACATCAGCGGGAACTCATATTTAGCTTAATATAGATACACAGGTCACATACAGTAATATTTAGATGTATATGAGTACTAATGAAGAATTGAT
Source organism: Neotragus moschatus (assembly GCA_006410615.1). NCBI lineage: Eukaryota > Metazoa > Chordata > Mammalia > Artiodactyla > Bovidae > Neotragus > Neotragus moschatus. The sequence goes on from SJYA01000663.1 coordinate 2,222,219, forward strand.
GCTTTCTAACTGTGGTGCTGGACAAAACTCTTGAGAGTCCTTTGGACATCAAATCAGTCAATACTAAGTGGGGGCTATCCAGGTAGCACTAGTGGTAAAGAATCTGCCTGCCACGGCAGGAGACATAAGAGACACACGTTTTATCTCTGGGTCAGGAAGATCCCCTGGAGGAGGACATGGCAACCCACTCTAGTATTCTTGCCTGAAGAATCCCATGGACAGAGGAGCCTGGTGGGCTATGGCCCATGGGATCACAAAGAGTCAGACATGGCAAGTGACTTAGCAGGCACACAATCCTAAATGTAATCAACACTTAATATTCATTGGAAGGACTGATGCTGAAGCTGAAGGTCCAATACTTTGGCCACCTCATGTGAAGAGTTGACTCATTGGAAAAGACTTTGATGCTGGGAAGGATTGGGGGCAGGAGGAGAAGGGGACGACAGAGGATGAGATGGCTGGATGGTATTATCAACTCAGTAAACATGAGTTTAATCAAACTCTGGGAGATAGTGAAGGACAGGGAAGCATGGTGTGCTGCAGTTCATGGGGCCACAAAGAGTCAGACACAACTGAGCAAATGAACAACAGCATATACATTTACAGGTTAGCATACACACGTATATTTCCTTGCTTCATCAGCCAAAAGGGCCTGGGAGTAAGAACACTCCAGTAGCAGCTAGGATATATGATACCCGGATCCTGGTTGCTAAGTTCATTTTACAGTAAAATATTTCAATACTTCTTGTAGAATTCCAGGACAGAGACTGGAAGCATACAAGATGAGCCTGAAGCATCTCATATTTCTAGACAAGGAAATATATGTGTGTGTGCATGCTCAGTGGTGTCCAATTCTTTGCTACTCCATGGACTGTAGCTCCCCAGGCTCCTCTGTCCATGGAATTTTCCAGGCAAGCATATAGACACACACATCATGATAAGGGGATATCAAATGGACCTAGGAGCCAAGTGAAAGAGCCCCAATGGCCAAAACTGAAACAATTTGATCACAAAATAAAAAGTATCATTGGATTATAACCCAAAGTATAAAATAAACAGCCATGAGTTCATACTGATATAAATAAATGATTGAATCAATAAATAAAATGTAGAAGAGACAAAGCTCCCATGGAGAAGAATTACAAATAATTCATGTCAATAGTCCAGAAGCTCTTGGAGTATCACTCCTCACCACTCAAGTGTGGGCTGTACATGCCAATATCTTACAAAGAAGAATATACAAGAAGAAGGGAAAAAATGAGTAAGTTTGAAGTGGGGAAATATGAAAATATACCCCAGCCAGGGAATCATGGTCTACATCAATAGTGATGAATTATAGTATATGTACCTGTTGTATTAAAAGAATTTGAGTGGTCTTTGCTCATGGAAGGTCTTTGATCCTGGAAGGATCCTTCAAACACTTGACTTTCCAGAGTAACAGAAGTGTCTTGTTATTTGTGGTGGGCTCATCACTTCATGGGAAATAGATGGGGAAACAATGGAAACAGAGTCAAACTTTATTTTTTGGGGCTCCCAAATCACTGCAGATGGTGATAGCAGCCATGAAATTAAAAGACGTTTACTCCTTGGAAGAAAAGTGATGACCAACCTAGATAGCATATTCAAAAGCAGAGACATTACTTTGCCAACAAAGGTCCGTTTAATCAAGGCTGTGGTTTTTCCTGTGGTCATGTATGGATGTGAAAGTTGGACTGTGAAGAAGGCTGAGCGCCAAAGAATGGATGCTTTTGAACTGTGGTGTTGGAGAAGACTCTTGAGAGTCCCTTGGACTGCAAGGAGATCCAACCAGTCCATTCCGAAGGAGATCAGCCCTGGGATTTCTTTGGAAGGAATGATGCTAAAGCTGAAGCTCCAGTACTTTGGCCACCTCATGTGAAGAGTTGACTCATTGGAAAAGACTTTGATGCTGGGAAGGATTGGGGGCAGGAGGAGAAGGGGACGACAGAGGATGAGATGGCTGGATGGCATCACTGACTCGATGGATGTGAGTCTGAGTGAACTCCGGGAGTTGGTGGAGGACAGGGAGGCCTGGCGTGCTGCGATTCATGGGGGTGCAAAGAGTCGGAGATGACTGAGCGACTGAACTAGTGGTTAATGATTCAATCAATCATGCCTTTGTAATAACATCTCAATACAAACCTTGGACTCAGCTCAGGTGAACTTCCTAGGTGGTGAAACATGTCAATATACCGCAAGGGAGATGTGTCCTAAGGACATGTAAGCTTCACATTTGGGAACTGAAACAGGTCACCAAATGGGTCTCTTCTTTTCACTGACCTGTAGGTGAAGCCTTTGCAATAAAACTGTAATAGCGAGTATAGTGTCTTTCTGAGTTCTGTGAATAATTCTAGCAAATTGTAGTGTGTACCCTCAAACTTGAAGCCAACTGGTAAGAAGAGAGGATGGCCTAGGGGCCCCAGAGCTTGAGGTAGTGTCGGAAGTGAGGGAGTATTATGGGCACTGTGCCCTTAACCTATGAAGTATCACCTGACCTCTTGTGATTAGAATCAGAATTGCAAGAGATGATGTAATATAAATGGCACTTTATTTCTATAATCTTTCTTCCAAAAACCCATATCCCCAGTCTAACCTGGAGAAGGCAATGGGATCCCACTCCAGTACTCTTGCCTGGAAAATCCCATGGACGGAGGAGCCTGGTAGATTGCAGTCCATGGGGTTGCTAAGAGTTGGACATGACTGAGTCACTTCACTTTCACTTTTCACTTTCATGCATTGGAGAAGGAAATGGCAACCTACTCCAGTGTTCTTGCCTGGAGAATCCCAGGGATGGGGGAGTCTGGTGGGCTGCCGTCTAAGGGGCCGCACAGAGTTGGACACGACTGAAGCGGCACAGCAGCAGTAGCAGTAGCAGCCAGTCTAACCATGAGAAAAATATGACAAATTCCAATAGACAAAAATTCTACAAAACACCAGCACTCCTTAAAATTGTTATCAAAAAGTCATCAAAACAAGGTAGTCTAAGAGAAACTGTCACATGCAAGAGGAGTCTAAGGAGACATGACTAAGTGTGGGTCATGGATAGGATTCTCCAGCAGAAAAAGAACATTTGGTAAAAACTTGAGAAAACCTGAATGGTATATGCTTAGTCACTCAGTCATGTCTGACTCTGCAACTGCATGGGCTGTAGCCCACCAGGCACCTCTGTCCACAGGGATTCTTCAGGCAAAAATATGGGAGTGAGTTGCCATGGCCTCCTTCGGGGAGCTTTCAACCAGGGATTGAACCGAGGTCTCCTGCACTGCAGGCAGATTCCTTACCATCTGAGCCACCAGAGAAGCCCAGAATACAGGAGTGGGTAGCCTATCCCTTCTCCAAGAGATCCTCCCACCTAGGAATTGAACCGGGGCCTGCTGCATTGCAGGTGGATTCTTTACCAGCTGAGCTATGCTATGATGAGATATTACATACCTAACAGGACAGGCTGCATTAAAAAATAGCAATGCCATATAATGGCAGGATATCTGTAACCTATATCTCTGATTCTCTGGAAAGGAATGTAGAGTGACACAACTACCTAAAAAAATAGTTTGGCATTTCTTAAAAACTAAACATATACTCACATACCGCATAGCAAAGTACACTCCTAGGCATTTAACCCAGAAAAGGGAAAGCTTATGTCCATGTAGAAACCTATTCGACCATTAATTACTGCCTTATTTGTAATAACCAAAACAAGAAAGAACCAAAATGTTATCCAACAGTGTTCTCCCTTATTTGCAGTTTCACTTTTCATTGTTTCAGTTATCTGTGACCAACTGCTGTCTAAAAATATTAATGAAAAAATTCCAGAAAAAAACAATTCTTAAGATTTAAATTGCATGCCATTCTGAGTAGCATGATGAAATCTCATGATGTGCAGCTCTGAGCCACTGAGAGCATAAACCACCATCACAGTGCTAGTGTTCAAGCAACCCTAATTTTCCTTAGCAATGGGCCCAAAGTGCAAGAGTGATGAGGCAGGCAATTCAGATATGCAAAAGAGAATCTGTGAAGTGCTTCTTTTCAGTGAAAAAGTGAGAGGTGTAGACTTAATAAGAAAAAAAAATCTGAACAATCTGTATGCTGACATCACATGTGCTCAGTTGCTTTAGTCATGTCCAACTCTTTGCAACCCTACAGATTATAGCCTATCAGGCTCCTCTGTCCATGGAATCTTCCAGCAAAGAATACTGGAGTGGATTGCCAATTCCTTTTCCCAGAGGATCTTCCTAACCGAGTGATAGAATCTATGTCTCCTGCATTGTAAGGGAGTTCTTTACCACTAGCACCACCTGGGAAGCCCATATTGAGATTGCTAAAATTTAAATTAAAAACAAATTTTCTCTGAAATCATGAAAAAGGAAAATTATTGTTATTGGCACTTGTAGTTACTTCTCAAACTACCAAGAATTTCAGCCACAGTGCATTATAAATGCTTGGTTAAGATGAAAAAGGCATTCAATTTGTACAATAAGATATTTTGAGAGAGAGAAACCACTTTTACACCTCTTTTATTATAGTATATTATTATAATTGTTCTACCTTATTATTGGTTACTATTGTTAATCTCCTATTGCACCTAATCTATAAATTGAACTTTATCACACATATATGAATACAGAAAAAAAATAGTAAATTTAGGATTGGGTACCATTCATGGTTTTTGGCATGTGTTGGGGGTCTTATACCTCCTGCAGATAAGAGGAGACAACTCTCTGAATAGTTAAACTGAAGTAGATACAAACTATTCAATAGAGTTCAGTTCAGTTCAGTCTTTCAGTTGTGTCTGATTCTTTGTGACCCCATGGACTGCAGCACACCAGGCCTCCCTATCCATCACCAACTCCCAGAGGTCACCCAAACCTGTGTCTATTGAGTTGGTGATGCCATCCAACCATCTCATCCTCTGTCGTCCCCTTCTCCTTTCTGAACCTCAATCTTTCCCAGCATCAGGGTCTTTTCAAATGAGTCAGCTCTTCTCATCAGGTGGCCAAAGTATTGGAATTTCAGCCTCAGCATCAGTCTTTCCAAAGAACACCCAGGACCGATCTCCTTTAGAATGGACTGGTTGGATCTCCTTGCAGTCCAAGGGACTCTCAAGAGTCTTCTCCAACACCACAATTCAAAAGCATCAATTCTTCAGCGCTCAGCCTTCTTCACAGTCCAATTCTCACATCCATACATGACCACTGAAAAACCATAGCCTTGACTAGATGGACCTTTGTAGGCAAAGTAATGTCTCTGTTTTTCAATATGCTATCTAGGTTGGTCATAACTTTTCTTCCAAGGAGTAAGCGTCTTTTGATTTCATGGCTCCAGTCACCATCTGCAGTGATTTTGAAGCCCAAAAAATTAGTCAGCCACTGTTTTGCCATCTATTTGCTATGAAATGATGGGACTGGATGCCATGGTCTTAGTTTTATGAATGTTGAGTTTTAAGCCAAATTTTTCACTCTCCTTTTTCACTTTCATCAAGAGGCTCTTAGTTCTTCACTTTCTGCCATAAGGGTGATGTCATATCTGAGGTTATTAATATTTATCCCGGCAATCTTGATTCCAGCTTGTGCTTCTTCCAGCCCAGTGTTTCTCATGATGTACTCTGCATATTAGTTAAATTACCAGGGTGACAATATACAGCCTTTACATACTCCTTTTCCTATTTGGAACCAGTCTGTTGTTCCATGTCCAGTTCTAACTGTTGCTTCTTGACCTGCATACAAGTTTCTCAAGAGGCAGGTCAAGTGGTCTGGTATTCCCATCTCTTTCAGATTTTTCCACAGTTTATTGTGATCCACACAGTCAAAGGCTTTGGTGTAGTCAATAATGCAGAAGTAGATATTTTTCTGTAACTTTCTTGCTTTTTTTGATGATCCGGTGGATGTTGGTAATTTGATCCTTGGTTCCTCTGCCTTTTCTAAAACTAGCTTGAACACCTGGAAGTTCACAGTTCACTGACTGCTGAAGTCTGGCTTGGAGAATTTTGAGCATTACTCTATTAGCATGTGAGATGAGTGCAATTGTGTGGTAGTTTGAGCATTCTTTGGCATTGCCTTTTTTGGGATTGGAATGAAAACTGGCTTTTCCAGTCCTTTGGCCACTGCTGAGTTTTCCACATTTGCTGACATATGGAGTGCAGCACTTTTACAGCATCATCCTTTAGGATTTAAAAAAGCTTAATTTGAATTCCATCACCTCCACTACCTTTTTTTGTAGTGATTCTTCCTAAGGCCCACTTGACTTCACATTCCAGGATGTCTGGCTCTAGGTGAGTGATCACACCATTGTGATTATTTGGGTTGTGAAGATCTTTATTGTACGGTTCTTCTATGTAGTCTTTCCACCTCTTCTCAATATCTTCTGCTTCTGTTAGTTCCATACCATTTCTGTCCTTTATTGTACCCATCTTTGCATGACATGTTCCCTTGGTATCTCTAATTTTCTTGAAGAGAAGGAGAAAAGGAAAGATATAAGCATCTGAAAGCAGGGTTCCAAAGAATAGCAAGGAGAGATATGAAAGCTTTCCTCAGTGATTCAATACTATTTGACTATAAAAATGAATACATGTATGTTAGTATGTATAAAACTTTTACTAGATCTCAAAGGAATTTTGCTGTGTTAAAAAAAAAAACAGCAATCTCGAAAGGGCATACAGTATGTGATTCCACATATATAACATTGCTAAAGTGTAAAATTAGAAGAATGGAGAATCAGTGGTTGCCATGGACTAGGGATGATTGTAAGAAGATGGTGCGTATGAATTGAAACAGATAGAAGAAGACAGATCTTTATGGTGACAGAACAGTTCTGTGTCTCAAGCAGGCTAGTGTTACATAAATCTACACAAGTGACAGAATGACCTAGGACCAACCATATACACACGTTATATTGATGTCAAATTCCTGCTGTCAACAGGGTACCATAGTTACTATGGAGAAAACTCAGTGAAGGGTATTTGGGCTCCCTCTGTAGTATCTTTTCAGCATCAGTGAATAATTACTACCACAGAAAATGTCAAAAGAAGAGAGAAAATAAATGAAATGTCATTCTAAAGAGTGTGATTCACAATGAAGATTGAAGTTACTGAGATCAACCCACCTAATAAAGATTTCAAGTGAAATAAGTAGAATGAAACAGATATATACTGATCAAAGGAGATTTTTAACACACTTCTCTAATCCTAGAAAGGTAAAAGAAATAAAAGAAATATTTTAAATGAGGGTAAAGAAGAGACACAAAAATCGTGTCCTGGCTTACTAGTAGTAAAGAATCCGCCTGTCAATGCAGGAGATGCAGGTTCAATTCCTGGGTCAGGAATAGGAGTAGGAAATGGCAACCCACTCCAATCCTTTTGCCTGGGAAATCTCTTGAACAGAAGAGACTCTCAGGTTATAGTCCAGGGAGTCTATATGTGACTCCAAAAGAGTCGTATGTGACTTAGCAACTAAACAACAGATATTTACTAAGATCTATCACTGGATACCATGGAATTTTTTACTGCATATGAACATTTTCAAACATTGGCATCTCATGTTTTCTTAAAAAGAAGGAAACATGAATAAATAGCACAATCAGCAGTGAACTAAAACTTGAGTAGCCCATACTGTGGATACTGTCCCCCATACCCCAACCTGGCCCGCACAAGAGGCACAGACAGGTGTTCCACATGCCTCAGGTTTTCTTCACCTTCCTTCTTGAAGTTGTCGTTGGAGAAGAGAGATTCCTCTGCTAGCAGGCAGGTCAGGCTACAAGTTAGGAGGAACCTTCCACCACTGAGGTACTAACAAGTGTTGAGTGAATATCAGTTTCCTCAGCTCCATGAGGGTAGAGACAAGGGGCCATTCTGCAGAATTAATACGTTTTCCTGAGCCTTGCATAGGGTGCTAAGTGGGATGGAACATCATTGCTTGGAACAGTTACGTCGTCATGTTGTGCCGCCTCCTAAGTCCTTCATTACTTCCTGGGATCACTTCCCAACCTTGTCTCAGAGTCTGCTTTAGAGGAAACCTGAACTATGGTAACCAGAAACTAATAACACACATTCCCAATGGTCCATTTACTTAGAAATTTAAAGCTCTCTATTAAAAACTCTTGGGTCAAAGAGAAAATACAATGAATAGAATGAATCTGCAGCATTTCTAGAGAATAAGCTTATTAAAGACAAGACAAATCATAATCTATCAGAAACAGCTACAGTGGTGCTCAGAAGAAACTTTGTTGCATTAAATGCCTACATTGATAGGAATGAAAATGTTCAATTCAAAAAATTTAATAAAAAAGAAAAAAATCATAAAATGTTGGAAAATATGAAATGTAGGGATCTGTAAAAAAATCAGCAAAATATAATACTACTTAGCTGAAGCTTTTGTAAAAGGAAGAATTCAATTCCTAAGTTTAGAAAAGATGAAGGGGAAGGAATCAGTAAGTCTATTTGGTGCAAGTCTATAATAATAGAAATGAGTAATTTCAGGATCTAGGAAGGGGAGATTCATACTGGGACATCCGATCCTGGGACATCTCTTATGGTAGAAAACTGGAGAGCTATTCAGCCTACTGGGAATGAAGAACAAAAGAATTAGCTTGAGGGCACTCTCCTGTGCTCTGTGGCTGTTAATTTTATGTGCCAGTTTAATTGGAACACAGAATTGTCAGACATTTTGTCAAACATTATTCTGGGTGTGTCTATGAGATTAGTATTTGAATCAGTAAACTGAAAAAAGCACACTGTCCTCCCGGCTGTGAGTGAGGCTTGTCCAATTTTGCAAGGCTTGAATGCAGTAAAAAGTTAAGTCAAAAATAACTCTTTATCTCTTCTTGAATGTTTTCAAACTAAGACAGTGATCTTCTGACTTTAGGCTCAGTTTAGGTCTGAGACGTGAGCCGTCTTCTCCTCCAGTTCACAAGTGGCTGGACTCAGACTAGGACGATGCCATTGGCTCTCCTGGATCTCCAGTTGGACTGCAGATCTTGGACTTCTCAGCTTCCATAAATGCATGAGCCTATTGCTTACGGTAAACATATATACTGGGTTCTGAAGAACCCAGACTAAGCCATCCTCAAAATAAGATAATTTGAGCAATTAAAAGAACAGTGACTATATATGACTAAAACATATCAAATATATAAACATTCAGAAATCCATAATAATGTAGAATAAAAAGATAGCCCATTGAATGGCTTTGGAGGTCACTGGAGCTCAAAAAACTAACAGAGGGAAAGAATTAGGCATCTTTCTTGTGTATCTGATGTGAACTATACTTATATTCCAATAACCGTAGTGGATGAGGGAAGATTCTTCTATAGAAAAAATTTCACCTGAACTATACATAAGAAACATTGAACTAGGAAATTACCATTTTTCAGCCAAAATGAAATTACTGATTCAGTTAATGGTCTCATATCATCAGAACTCCAACTGCCAGGCCACAAGAAATAGGAGATAAATGAACAAGTTAAAATGATACCAGGAGGGAGATATTAGCCACATTAGAATATGGGATCTTCTATAGAAAAACTTCTTGTAATTCTTCATCAAACTCATGTCAAGAGAGGAACATATTTTGATTTGAACAAACCAATTACAAAAAAAAAAAACATTTTCAACTTAGAGAAACATGAGTATGGGCTGTGTGTTTGATGACATTAAGAAATTATTGTTAAGTTTGTAAGGCATGGGATTTTTTTGTGACTCAGAAAACATTCTTATCATTTTGTGTATGCATATTGAGGACCTTATAGGCAAAATCAAATGGTCCTCCAATTATAAAGTGGAGAAGAGCAATATATAGAGTCGTGGAAAATTACTGATGAATTTTGACATTGGATGATGATATATGAGAGTTTGTTATAGTAAGAAAAAAAAGCCCTTTGTATACCAGGCAGCTATTATTTGTCAGACGTGGCCCAGAGGCCTGCACCAAACAGATGATTCTAGGGACTCAAGTCACTGGTGTGGTCCCTCCCAGACCAGCTCTTTACTCCCACATGGAAGATTGTTATGGCCAAGGGACCAATACTGTGGTAGATTAGTACAAACCCAGCTATCCTCATGTCAGGATAGAAGTTCTATCATATACTCATACAAACAAGCACTGGTTACAGACAGATAATGAAAAACTAGATCTTCAGAAACAGTGTTTAATTATCCCCTCCTCACGCACACACACGCGCGCGCGCGCACACACACACACACACACACACACACACACATTAGTGAGAAAACTAAGGTCCAAGAAAGGAGAAAGACTTTCCCAAAGCTATGCATGAAATTAGTGCAGGACAAGGCAGTGCACATCAGGAGATTCATACTTCCTTGCATGGCAGCTGTTCATTTATGGATGATAATAGGCATGCAAACAAAGTTTGGGGTTCCCAGGAGAATTTGGAGGACATATTGCAAGTTTTGAGGGTCTGCATCAGCAAGCAAGGGCAAGTTCCAACTTGAATAATTGCTAAAGCTGAGCCCAGGCACAGCCTGAAGAGGAGCCTGCACACTGCTCATAATACAAATGAGAGAGAGAACAGATTTCTCCCAGAGGCCTCCACCACTGGGTACCTGTGAAGAGGGGACCCAGTGCTACCTGCTGCCCCTGCTTTATAACTTCTGTTAGGCAAGAGGTCCCAGTTGCTCCCTAGAACATTGAAAGGAAAAAGGGATGTCATGCCAGGAGAGAGAAATTTACATGTGGCATTTTTCTCTTTTTTTGTCTTTTCATTTTTTAAAATTTATTTATTTTAATTGGAGGCTAATTACTTTACAGTATTGTAGTGGTTTTTGCCATATATTGGCATGAATCAACCATGGGTTTACATATGTTCCATAAAAACTACACTTAGAAACAAAGCAAGGCCAGGAAGTCATTAGCTAAGATGAACCATGCACTGGCTGAGCTGAGCTCTCACCATTTGTCATGTCCCAAGGCCATGCTTCTTCCCTCTAGCAAATTACTAGGAGCCAAGTAACAGTAGCAAGAGTTGAGAGAGAACCATCCTCTCTTCAAAACATCACATGGGAGGCTTTATCAAAATAAAGGCCCAATAACTCACCAATCAGTGTACGTGCAACCTAACTCATTGAGAAACAGCATCATCAAGTCAGTCAAAGAGAAACCAGCCAACATACAGAAATGAAAATCCAAACTTGGTCAGTAAACAAGACACATCTCTTTCCTACCTCTCCTTCAGTCATTTGCTTTCCATAGAGGACTTTCAGCTTTCCATCCCCACCATAAACCTTCACACATTGTCCAGCTGAGAATTCCCCACGGTGCCAAATCACATGTCTTGCTGCTGAGGGTAAACCATACCCATCTGTCTCTTGAAAGAAAAGGGAAACTGAGAATATGCTGACTGGAAATACAACTGACAGGTTATATTTCATTCACAAACAACAGTAAAGGGCAGGGGAGTAACCTCTGAGATGAACATGGCTATCTAGTCTTTTCAGTAAGAAAGATGTCAATGTCACACAAAGGCAGAGGGAAGAGCCAGTCTGCTCCTTCTGACACTCTGACAGAAACTGAACTCCAGCTGTGGCATTTCTAAACAGAGAGTTTGGAGCAAGCTGTAGGTTTCATAACCATCACCATCAGATAAAAGGCAAGGAAGGCAATCCATAAGAGGAAATACCATTTTCTAGTATTTAATTCTGCAAACTTATCACAGGGAAACTTCTACAAGGATGTTAGTTTTCTAAAAGATAGATGTATAATAATCCCTTACATACAAACATTCCTGTTGCAAACTTTCAGAGAGTCAAAGAAATGTTCACATGTCCAGTCACATTAATTAGCTCAAGTCTCTGCTGTACCTTGTCACGTGCATGCATTCTTCACAAGTGATTGTGCTTGTGTGTACTTTACTGTATAGTAAACCTGTATGCAGGTCAGGAAGCAACAGTTGGAACTGGACCTGGAACAACAGACTGGTTTCAGATAGGAAAAGGAGTACGTCAAGGCTGTATATTGTCACCCTGCTTATTTAACTTATATGCAGAGTACATCATGAGAAACGCTGGGCTGGAAGAAACACAAGCTGGAATCAAGATTGCTGGGAGAAATATCAATAACCTCAGATATGCAGATGACACCACCCTTATGGCAGAAAGTGAAAAGGAACTAAAAAGCCTCTTGATGACAGTGAAATAGAGTGAAAAAGTTGGCTTAAAGCTCAATATTCAGAAAAAGAAGATCATGGCATCTGGTTCCATTGCTTCATGGGAAATAGATGGGGAAATAGTGGAAACAGTGTCAGACTATTTTTTTGGGCTCCAAAATCACTGCAGATGGCGACTGCAGCCATGAAATTAAGAGACGCTTACTCCTTGGAAGAAAAGTTATGACCAACCTAGATAGCATATTCAAAAGCAGAGACATTACTTTGCCGGCTAAGGTCCGTCTAGTCAAGGCTATGGTTTTTCCAGTGGTCATGTATGGATGTGAGAGTTGGACTGTAAAGAAGGCTGAGCACCGAAGAATTGATGCTTTTGAACTGTGGTGTTGGAGAAGACTCTTGAGAGTCCCTTGGACTGCAAGAAGATCCAACCAGTCCATTCTGAAGGAGATTGGCCCTGGGATTTCTTTGGAAGGAATGATGCTAAAGCTGAAACTCCAGTACTTTGGCCACCTCATACGAAGAGTTGACTCATTGGAAAAGGCTCTGATGCTGGGAGGGATTGGGGGCAGAAGGAGAAGGGGACGATCGAGGATGAGATGGCTGGATGGCATCACTGACTCGATGGGCGCGAGTCTGAGTGAACTCTGGGAGTTGGTGGTGGACAGAGAGGCCTGGCGTGCTGCAATTCTTGGGGTCGCAAAGAGTCGGACACGATTGAGTGACGGAACTGAACTGAACTGAATATATAGAGTACAGTAGCAGAGTATTTCAAGCCTGGCATGTCCAGAAGCAAACATAAAGCATTATTAATGTAGCTGGTACTGCTAAGAAGCAACAAGTGATAATAATGGGAAAAAAAGTGAAAATAATTGAGAGAGTGGAGCAAGCAGAAAAAAATGGAAACATCACTCATCCTTACNGCATCATCGACTCAATGGACATGAGTTTGAGTGAACTCCGGGAGTTGGTGATGGACAGGGAGGCCTGGCACGCTGTAATTCATGGGGTCGCAAAGAGTCGGACATGATCGAGTGACTGAACTGAACTGAACTGTCTTTCTGGGGCTTCTCCTTTGCCCTTGGATGTGGGGTATCTCCTCAAAGTCACTCCAGTGCTGATTAGTGATCCTCCAAAGACAGGTCCAAGTTCTAACCCCCCAGTACCTGTGGATGCGACCTTACCTAGAAAAGAGTCTTTGAAAATGTAATTGTTGTTGTTGTTCAGTCACTAAATAGTATCTGACTCTTTCTGACCCCATGACTGCAGCATGCCTGGCTCCCCTGTCCTTCACTATCTCCCAGAATTTGCTCAAATTCATGCCCATTGAGTCAGTGATGCTCTCTAACCATCTCATCCTCTGCCAATGTAATTAAGACTCTCAAGATGAGGCCAAGCTGGATTTAGGGTGGGTCCTACATCTGCCGACAGATGTAACTGCAAAACCCCTGGCAGGATGACTCTTAACCATCTGACGACAAAGTCCGTAAAAGAGACCCAAGAGTGACTTCTCTGGTGGTCCAGTGGTTAGGACTCCATGTTTCCAGTGCAAGGGGCGTGGGTGCGATCCCTGATCAGGGAACTAAGATCCCATATGCCATGAGGCACGTCCAAGAGCACAGCAAACTGAAACAAAATANCATCTGACGACAAAGTCCGTAAAAGAGACCCAAGAGTGACTTCTCTGGTGGTCCAGTGGTTAGGACTCCATGTTTCCAGTGCAAGGGGCGTGGGTGCGATCCCTGATCAGGGAACTAAGATCCCATATGCCATGAGGCACGTCCAAGAGCACAGCAAACTGAAACAAAATAAAATGCGGAAAAGAGCTGTTTGTTTAGAGAGAGAGACCAAACAGAAGTCAGACACACAGAGGGAAGTCTGTGTGAAGATGGAGGCAGAGACTGGAGTGATGAGCTGCAAACCAAGGGTTGCCGGTGACTGCCCAAAGCTGGGAGTGGCCATGGAACAGACCGTCCTTCCGAGCCTCCAGTAGGAACCAGCCCTGCCAACACCTTGGTTTTGAGCCTGTGACTTCCAGAACTATGAGAGAATAACCTTCTGTTGTTTTAAGCCGCCAGATTGCTTCCATTTGTTACAGGAGCCCTAGAAAACTAACACAGCGTCTCCAAGACTATTGATAAGGCCAGGATGTCTCCCATGGGTTAAGAGAATGAGGAAGAGACCTCAACTTGGTCCCCACCCTGAGAAGCGCACAGTTGAGACAAAAAACCAAAAACCCTGCACAGAGTTACTACATTTCAAGTGCCATCTTTTTTTTTTTTTTTTTTTTTAATGTGTAGTTATCTATTTAATGCCAATCCTCATTTTATTTTACAGATTCGTTTTTGGCTGCACTGAAGTCTCCACAACAGACTGGTTCCAAATAGGAAAAGGAGTACGTGAAGGCTGTATATTGTCACCCTGCTCATTTAAGCTCTGTGCAGAGTACATCATGAGAAACGCTGGACTGGAAGAAACACAAGCTGGAATCAAGATTGCTGGGAGAAATATCAATAACCTCAGATATGCAGATGACACCACCCTTATGGCAGAAAGTGAAGAGGAACTCAAAAGCCTCTTGATGAAAGTAAAAGAGGAAAGTGAAAAAGTTGGCTTAAAGTTCAACATTCAGAAAACAAAGATTATGGCATCCGGTCCCATCACGCCACGGGAAATAGATGGGGAGACAGTGGAAACAAGGTCAGACTTTATTTTGGGGGGCTCCAAAATCACTGCAGATGGTGACTGCAGCCATGAAATTAAAAGACGCTTACTCCTTGAAAGAAAAGTTATGACCAACCTAGACAGCATATTCAAAAGCAGAGACATTACTTTGCTGACTAAGGTCCATCTAGTCAAGGCTATGGTTTTTCCAGTGGTCATGTATGGATGTGAGAGTTGGACTGTAAAGAAGGCTGAGCACCGAAGAATTGATGCTTTTGAACTGTGGTGTTGGAGAAGACTCTTGAGAGTCCCTTGGACTGCAAGAAGATCCAACCAGTCCATTCTGAAGGAGATTGGCCCTGGGATTTCTTTGGAAGGAATGATGCTAAAGCTGAAACTCCAGTACTTTGGCCACCTCATACGAAGAGTTGACTCATTGGAAAAGGCTCTGATGCTGGGAGGGATTGGGGGCAGAAGGAGAAGGGGACGATCGAGGATGAGATGGCTGGATGGCATCACTGACTCGATGGGCGCGAGTCTGAGTGAACTCTGGGAGTTGGTGGTGGACAGAGAGGCCTGGCGTGCTGCAATTCTTGGGGTCGCAAAGAGTCGGACACGATTGAGTGACGGAACTGAACTGAACTGAATATATAGAGTACAGTAGCAGAGTATTTCAAGCCTGGCATGTCCAGAAGCAAACATAAAGCATTATTAATGTAGCTGGTACTGCTAAGAAGCAACAAGTGATAATAATGGGAAAAAAAGTGAAAATAATTGAGAGAGTGGAGCAAGCAGAAAAAAATGGAAACATCACTCATCCTTACAACATGACTCATTCATCCATCAGCGCACAATTCCAAAGAACAAGGATAAGACTATGGAATATGTGAAGTCTGCTGTACCGATGTTGTTGACAAAAATATCAAAGAAGGATTGAAAAATGATGGGTGAGCTGCAGAAACTTCTCAGTGTGTGGAGACAGGATCAGCACCAGTATGGAGGCCTGCTCAGTTTAATGCTGATTCAAGAGAAAGATAAAAGTCTTTATGAAGACTTGACATGGCAAAGAATCAGAGGGCAAATCTTTTCATGCCAGTCAAGGCTGGTTTCATCGATTCAAAGCTAGAGCCAATTTTCACCATGTGAAAATAAAGCCTGAGGCAACAAGTGCAGATACAGTAAGTCCTCAAGAATTTCCTGAAATGCTTCCAGAAATTATTGATGAAGGCATGTATTTACCTGAGCAAGTATTTAATGTAGATGAGACAGCACATACTGGAAGAAGATGCCAGCCTGAAGTTTCATCAGCAAGGAGGAAAAACTGATACCAGACTATAAAGCAGCAAGGGATAGGCTAACTCTGTTGTTTGGTGGCAATGCTTCCAGGAATATGAAGCTGAAGTCCCTTAGTTTATCATTCAGAAAATCCAAAATGTCTTAACTGAGCCAAGGATTCTCTTCCTAAACCCAAGGCCTGGGTTACATAGACCTTTTTCCAGGACTGGTTTTTCCATTACTTTATCCCAGAGGTAGAGAAATATCACCTAGAGAAGGTTGTCTCATTTAATATTCTTTTGCTGCTTGACACTGCTCTGGACTACCCTCCATTTATGGATGACTTTCATCCCAACTTCAAACTAGTACATCTGCCACAAAATACTACATTGCTCATCCAACCTATGGATCAGGGAACGATAGCAACTTTCAAGAAATATTATTTATATCACATTTTTTATCAGGCAGGAAAGGCGAGTGGTGAATCAGGAACAACCTTGAGGCAATTTTGGGAAGACTAAGACATCTACAAGGCTATAAAAAGCATTGACTTTGCTTGGTGTGAGGTTATGGCAGTCACCAAGAGTTGGGTTTGGAAGAAACTTTGCCTGCAGTTTGTTCATAGTTTTCATGGATTTGAGAAGGTGGATGAGGTCTTCAGCAACTTAGTGACCTTCGGTGAGAAACTGGAGCCAGATCTGAAAGAGGACAAATTCCTTGAAGTCCTCGTTATGCAACCTGAGGAACTGGTGGCCTGGAGAAAGGATAGAGAGAGACAAGAGGAAGAAGTAACCAAAAAAAAGAGAGAGAGAGAGATTCACAATGCAGGAGATGGCAAGGGGATGTTCTTTATTTGAGGAGGCATCGTTACATTTTGAGCCACAGAACGTGAATAGTACACAAAGTTTGCAGCAGCCATTCAAAATGCAAACTAGTGCAACCCTGTCATCGATGATGAAAAAAAAAAAAGAGAGAGAGAGACAGACACCACTGGATTATTCTTTCAAGAGGATAGGTAGGTAGAATTGAATTCAGCAAGGCACCAGAACCTGTGTCATCAATGACAGGCATGCGTGAAATCACAACTTGACCTCCATCTCCTCTTGCTGATCCTTCAGCTCTACCATGTCCTACCTTCTCTCCCTTCTCCAGTCAGTAGCTTTTCTTACCTGACCACTCAATGTCAGCTTTTGTTGGGCATGGCAACCCACTCCAGTATTCTTGCTTGAAGACTCTTCATAGACAGAGGAACCTGGCAGCCTGCAGTTCATAGGGTTGCAAAGAGTTAGACACGACTTAGCAACTAAGCACTGTACTTTTCAAGGTACTGTACTGTAAGATTAAAAATGTTTTCTTTATTTTTGTGTTTGTTTATTATGTATTATTTGTGTGAAAAGTATTATAATCCTATTATAGTACAGTTATATAGCTGATTGTGTTAGTTGGGCATCTAGGTCAACTGTGTTGGATTTATGAACAAACTGGACTTGCAAACATGCTCTTGGAATAGAACTCATTCATATGCAGGGAATTTATAGTATACAGGATGATTCTTGAGCACAAACCAGGGCTTCACACCCACTAAAACTCAGTGAGGGTGATTCTGAGGCTGCTATGGTTAAAAGGCCCTGATATGCAGCTTCCTGAGCTCTAAACTCTAGGAAGTAAATGCCAATGAATGCTGTGCTTGCAGGAGTACACAGGGAGTCCCCTCCTAACCTGTCTTCTGTGAGCCTCTTCTGCCAGGTGGACTTTCAATAGAGCCTGAGTAACAGACCACCAGAAGCCATATTCTCTTCCACTTAAAACCCTAGATCCAAGCTGTTCTTGGTGCCAGAGGCCAGGTGATGGGCTGATGTGCTGTTGGCAGAATGCTCTTCCCATCTGTCTTCATTCCCTAGGGCTGCTGTAACAAAGTACCACAAACTGGGAGACTAAGACAGACAGACATTTATTGTTTCACAGTCCTGGAGGCCCTAAGTTCAAGATGGCAGTGTGGCAGGGCAGTGGAAAGATCCTTACCTTCTGAAGACACCAGGGTGGATCCATTCCAGGCCTTTCTCCTACCTTCTGGGATTTGGAATTATTTGGTATAAGGTGGGTGTGAGCATTCCTCCAGATGATTCTATTCCCATCTTGAGGTTTAGACTAGTAAGGATACCCTTAGTATCACCTTGCCCTGAGATAAGAGAGATCAGGACAAATCCCTGAATGAATCTGAGTCAAAGGTGGTGAGAAACAGGCTTTTGCTAAGCGAAATTTTCTTTTATGCACGGGGAGGGGCAGTGAACAGACACTGCTTGTCAAATGTGTTTGTGCACTTTAAAGAGTAACACCACATTGAACCCTGTCTTGGAGCCATTCACAGTGGATGAGCTCCCAGGACGATACTGAAGACCACTCCTCTGCCTCCACATCCTGCTTCCTTTGACTTCTGTTTTTTCTCTTCCCCTGAGCCCCACCTTTTCCCCCAGGGCATCAGAGACCATTAGCACTTGACAGTCGTAAACAAATTGCTTTAATTGATGAGTTTAATACTGGATTTGTGGGATTGGTCTAAAAATAACCAAATATAATAAGTTTAATTGTTTTTAAGAACTTCATTTTGTGAACCATAATAAACTCTGGCTCTGTGTTTGTCTAGTTAACACAGTTTCTGTTGAAACTGCTTGGATGGATCTGTCTTAAATATTTAAAACACGTGATTTGAATTAGTTATAAATATGTGCATATGAAATGGTGAACAGTGAGTGGTCCCTCCTGCCACTCCTCTGGGAGAAACATTTGTGGTTAATTACAAGGTGGTGGTTCATCCATATGTCTCACTGCAACAGCGTTGTTTTCCCAAAGCAAAACATGGGCACACTGGTCAGAAGTTTCTCCCTCTGTTGGTAAATTCATATTGAAAGCTTTACAGTCCTCTGCATTTGGACTGATCCCCTGGAGTATCATGGCAATCCTGTCCTTCCACCACTTTGACACTGGTTACCTTAGGTTTCAGTAGTGGTAAAATATGAGTATATCATATATAGGGTCATCCCCAGGCATGTACTATTTCATGGAGAATGAAAGATTTGGTAGATGAAAATAAACATAAATAAGACTGCTGCACTAGGAGCTTTAAAAATGTACAAGTTGCTGCTAATCTATTAATTAATATGGTCTCTAATCCAAGAGATCCAGCTAAAATATTTGGTGGATGCTGTGATTGGTGGTTTTTATACCCCATTGAGAACCCCATGAAGGTGATTACCCCAAAAGGCAAAAAGATAAGACACGGAAAGATGAACTCACCAAGTCTGTAGGTGCCCAATATGCTACTGGAGATAGGTGGAGAAATAACTCCAGAAAGAATGAAGAGATGGAGCCAAAGCAAACACATCACCCAGTTGTGGATGTGACTGGTGATGGAAGTAAAGTCCGATGCTGTAAAGAGCAATATTGCATAGGAATCTGGAATGTTAGCTCCAGGAATAAAGGAAAATTGGAAGTGGTCAAACAGGAAATGGCAAGAGTGAACATTGACATTTTAAGAATGAGTGAACTAAAATGGACTGGAATGGATGAATTTAATGCAGATGACCATTATATCTACTACTTTGGGCAAGAATCCCTTAGAAGAAATGGAGAAGCCCTTATAGTCAACAAAAGAGTCCAAAACATAGTACTTGGATGCAATCTCATAAATGACAGAATGATCTCTGTTCATTTCCAAGGCAAGCCATTCAATATCATGGTAATCCAAGTCTAAGCCCCAACTAGTAATGCTGAAGAAACTGAAGTTGAATGGTTCTATGAAGACCTACAAGAACTTCTAGAATTAACACCCCCAAAAGATGTCATTTTCATTACAGGGGACTGGAATGCAGGAAGTCAAGAGGTATCTGAAATAACAAGTAAATGTGGCCTTGGAATACAAAACAAAGCAGGTCAAAGGCTAACAGAGTTTTGCCAAGAGAACATACTGGTCCATAGCAAACACCTTCTTCCAACAACACAAGAGAAGACTCTACACATGGACATCACCAGATGGTCAATACCAAAATCAGATTGATTATATTCTTTGCAGCCAAAGATGGAGAGGCTCTATACAGTCCGCAAAAAGAAGACTGGGAGCTGACTGTGGCTCAGATCATGAACTCCTTATTGTCAAATTCAGACTGAAATTGAAGAAAGTGGGGAAAACCACTAGACCATTCAGGTATGACCTAAATCAAATCCCTTATGATTATACAGTGGACTTGAGAAATAGATTCAAGGGATTAGATCTGATAGACAGAGTGCCTGATGAACTATGGACAGAGGTTCGTGTCATTATACAGGAGGCAGTGATCAAGACCATTTTCAAGAAAAAGAAATGCCAAAAGGTGAAATGGTTGTCTGGGGAGGTCTTACAAATAGCTGAGAAAAGAAAAGAAGCTAAAAGCAAAGGAGAAAAGGAAAGATATAAGCATCTGAATGTAGAGCTGCAAAGAATAGCAAGAAGAGATAAGAAAGCCTTTCTTAGTGATCAGTGCAAAGAAATAGAGGAAAACAATAAAATGGGAAAGACTAGAGATCTCTTCAAGAAAATTAGAGATACCAAGGGAGCATTTCATGCAAAGATGGGCTCAATAAAGGACAGAAATGGTATGGACTTAACGCAAGCAGAAGATATTAAGAACAGGTAGAAAGAATACACAGAAGAAATATACAAAAAGAACTTCATGACTCAGATATTCATGATGGTATGATCACTCACCTAGAGACAGACATCCTGGAATGAGAAGTCAAGTGAGCCTTAGGAAACACCACTATGTACAAAGCTAGTGGAGGTGATAGAATTCCAGTTGAGCTATTACAAATCCTAAAAGATGATGCTGTGAAAGTGCTGCACTCAGTATGCCAGCAATGTGGAAAACTCAGCAGTGGCCAAAGGACTGGAAAAGATCAGTTTTCATTCCAATCCCAAAGAAAGACAATGCCATAGAATGCTCAAACTACCACACAATTGCACTCATCTCACATGCTAGTAACATAATGTTCAAAATTCTCCAAGCCAGGCTTCAATAGTATGTAAACCATGAACTCCCAGATGTTCAAGCTTAGAACAAGGATTTAGAAAAGGCANGTTGGTGATGGACAGGGAGGCCTGGCATGCTGCGATTCATGGGGTTGCAAAGAATCAGACACGACTGAGGGACTGAACTGAACTGAACTCAACACACAAAAGCATTTCTCAATTACAGTTACAGGTTATGTAACTATCCTGCTCACAGTGGCATTTGGGAGTCCTTCAGGTTTGTAGTCACTGTCCATTTTAATTGGGATAGTCACACAGATCCTTTGTGTTCAGCTTAAACCTCTATCTAGATCTGGACTGGCCTTTGTTTCATCTCATCCATAATAGTAGGGCTGCCAGATGAAACACAGGACACCCAGTTATGTTCAAATTTCTGAAAAGGACAACAACAGAAAAATTAATTTAAGCATGGCTCAAATATTGTCTGGGATACATACTTATATCAAACATTATTTGCTCTTGATCTGAAATTCAAATCTAACTAGGAATTCTATAGTTTTCTTTGCTACATCTGACAACCTTACCTGGAAGGGTAGTGATGTCTATGGCTGGGGCCCACTCTCTGGGTTTATAACACCAGTGCAGCAGAGGAGGTGAGGGTGTCCAAGGTGGTAAAGGTCGGAAGATCTCTGGGACTATTTGGCGCCATCTGAATTACAAATAAAATTAAAGATAATTAAAAACAGACATGCCCCCGAATGTAACACTACTTGTTTGTAATTACTGTCATTCTTAAAAACTCTTTATTGCTCCTCAAACTGAAGTTTAGCGAACCGTTGCCAAATATGTGGGGTTTCCCACACTTCATGTCACAAGGGAAACTGCATGGAGGCTGAGTCTCGCAGGCTTATTCCTGTGCCTACAACATCCTGCAATTAGATGACACAGTCCATTCCTGTATTTATCTTAAGGAGTTTATAACCTCTTCGAGGAAATTATAAACTTCCTTTTTATCCTGAGTCTTACTTGGTATAAGCAAAATCATAGATGTCTTGGTTTATAGTAAAGAGAGAACTGTATCTCTAGAGACTTTGTAACTGTAGTTACATCCCCACAGCTCTCTTATTTACATAGAAAATAATTATAAAAACAACTTTAAAACATGCCCACTTACTTCACACTTATACTTTGAGATTATTGATATGCTGAATTTACTATATCCATATTCCATATAAAATGTTGAGATAAGATTGTCTTCATTCTAATGCCATCGTGCCATTCTTTTCTGGTCCTCATTTATTATTTTTTTTTTGTTTTCTGCTCTCTATTCTATTTTCTGTGCTATGGGAGATATTATATAACTGGTCTATCCAAGGCCATTGTTCCAATAAATACACACTGATAGTCTCGTTGTCACTGTAAGTAACTTTTATATTCTAATAATGAGTGGTAACATATTCAGTGACCTTTGTGTATCATGCCTTGTGTCAACTGCTGGGATACACTCTTCACTCAATTCTCATAATATTGATTTGGCCAAAAAATTCATTTTGTCTTCGTCCATAAAATGGCTTTAATGGAGCTTAGATGTCTTTAGCTTCATTTGAAACAATTTGTTAGATTGCATTGTGACAGCTGTCATATCAGCATACATTAAATAAAAACAAGCTTATGAAAATGGATGAGTTTTTGTTTAACCATTTTAATAATGAAGATGGAAAAAAGAAACATTTTCAGCATATTATGATTTATTATTTCAAAAAAGGTAAAAAAAACAACTAAAACACACACAAAAAGACTTGCACAGTGTATAGAGAAGGTGCTGAGATTTATCCAGTGTATCAAGAGAGGTGTGCAAAGTTTCATGCTGGAGTTTTCTCTGTGGATGATGCTCCACAGTTTGATAGCCAACAAACTAATGGAGAATAATAGATGTTACATCACGCTGGAGATAGCCAACATACTCAAAATATCCAAATCAAGTGTCAGAAATTATTTGTACCAGCTTGGTTATGTTCATTGCTTTGGTGTTTGGGTTCCACATAANGTTTTTGTTTAACCATTTTAATAATGAAGATGGAAAAAAGAAACATTTTCAGCATATTATGATTTATTATTTCAAAAAAGGTAAAAAAAACAACTAAAACACACACAAAAAGACTTGCACAGTGTATAGAGAAGGTGCTGAGATTTATCCAGTGTATCAAGAGAGGTGTGCAAAGTTTCATGCTGGAGTTTTCTCTGTGGATGATGCTCCACAGTTTGATAGCCAACAAACTAATGGAGAATAATAGATGTTACATCACGCTGGAGATAGCCAACATACTCAAAATATCCAAATCAAGTGTCAGAAATTATTTGTACCAGCTTGGTTATGTTCATTGCTTTGGTGTTTGGGTTCCACATAAGTCAGGTGAAAAAAGCCTTTTTGGCAGTATTTCTGTATGATTCTCTAAGGAAAAAGTTCAATTTTTAAAACAAATTGGTCAAGGAAAAATAGATACTGTACAATAATGTGGAATGGAAAAGATCTTGAGGCAAGTGAAATGAACCACCAACAACCACACCAAAGGCCAGTCTTCATTCTAGGTGATTTTGTGTATACGGTGGGATTGGAAGGCAGTGCTCTGTTATGAGCTCCTTCCAGAAAACCAAACAATTAACTCCAACAAGTACTTGGAAAATGCAAGACTGTACGTTTCTTTGAAGACCAAGCAACTGTCACAGCTTAGCTGGAAAGTTCCGATTCATCCATTGTATTCACTAGACATTACACCTCCAGATCATTTATTTCAGTCTTTGCAAAATTCTCTTAATGAGAAAAAGTTCAATTCTCTGGAAGACCATAAAAGGCACCTAGAACAGTTCTTTATTAGAAAGATAAAAAGTTTTGGGGAGACGGAATTATGAAGTTGCCTGAAAAATGGCAGAAAGTAGTGGAACAAATTATTGAATGTGCTGTGTCAATAAAGTTCTTGGTGAAAATGAAATATGTGTCTTATTTTTACTTAAATGCTGAAGGAACTTTTTGGCCAACCAACCAGTTTAATACATTAGAAACTATATTGAACCTAGTTTCATATCTAAGGAAAAATCACAGTGAATCATAATTCCTAACTATAGTGCAAGCCATCTTCCTTAGTAGAAGTGAAAAATAGAAACGTTAAATTGTAAATCAAATAATTCTTCAGGAGTAATTCTTAACTAACCTATACTGGGCTCCTAGATAAGCAGTTTCAACTGAACTGGGAATTTCAAATAACCAAAGCATATGACTGGTTTGTATCATGTAGATAAACATACATGTAAAATGTAGACCTCCTACTTGGCGTTATCACCTCTTACATGTAGGATAAAGTAAAACTTTCAAAAATGTGCTTAAGAAACTAGTTTTCTGGGATATTAATAAGTGCCACATAACAAGAAGATCTATAGTCAAAAGGATATGCTTGGTTAAACAAAATGTAATGGCTTTTCTTGACTCTAAGACTTTTCCTCTGTGTGTGTGCTCTAGTTACCACAGCTGCACAACAAGCATTCCCATTCAGTCGCATGAAACAACAACCATTTGATCATAAGCTTAGATTTGTGGATCAGGAATGGAGACACAATAGTGCAGCAAAATCTGTTGGAGGTCGTTAGGAAGACTCATGAATTAGGGGAATGCAATGACTGGGGGTTGGAGTCATTGGAAGTCTTCTGTAATCTTCCTGTATTGTACCTAAGTTGGAGGAGGTAAGACAAGGACTTTTCATTAGGCGCACTTATGCCTCACCAACACTTGTTATGTTCTGTTCGCATTTGTTTTTTGATAGTAGCCATCCTGATGGATGTGAATTGGCATTGCACTGTGTTTTTGATTTCCATTTCCCTGATGCTTATTGATGCTGAGCATCTTTGTATCTGCCTATTGGCTGTTTGTGTATCTTGTTTGGAGAAATATCTATTCAAGTCTTTTTAAATTGGGTTGTTTGGTTTTTTAGTTGCTAATTGTAGGGTTCTTTATATATCTGGATATTTATTCCACATCAGAATATGAATTGCAAATATTTTCTCCCATTCCATGGCTTGCCTTTTCACTCTGTCAATAGTGTTCTTTCATCTGCCAGTTTTTATTCTTGATGAAGTTTGATTTATCCATTTTTTTTCTTTTGTTGCCTGTGTTTTTGGTGTCATCCCTGCCCCCAAAATAATAATTGCCAAGTCCAGTGTCATAAAGCTTTTCACCTATGTTCTCTCCTGCTGCTGCTGCTGCTGCTAAGTCACTTCAGTTGTATCCGACTCTGTGCGACCCCACAGACAGCAGCCCACCAGGCTCCCCCGTCCCTGGGATTCTCCAGGCAAGAACACTGGAGTGGGTTGCCATTTCCTTCTCCAATGCATGAAAATGAAAAGTGAAAGTGAAGTCGCTCAGTCGTGTCTGACTCAGCGACCCCACGGACTGCAGCCCACCAAGCTCCTCCATCCATGGGATTTTCCAGGCAAGAGTACTGGAGTGGGGTGCCATTGCCTTCTCCAATGTTTTCTCCTACCTCAGTGTAAAAGAATAAGTTATATTGTTTTAGCTCTTATATTTAAGTCTTTGATGCATTTTTAGTGAATTTTTGTACTTAGTGTAAGGTAAGAATTATCCTGGTTTCCCAATGTCATTTGTGAAAGAGTCAGTAAACTCTTAACCACACAATTTTAACATAGCCAGAGGCTATTGTTTTATTCCACCTATTTACTCTCCCCTCCTTTGAAAAAGAATGCTGAGGTTTTCTCTGGGATTGTTACCCAGAACACTCTTTTCCAGGTAGATATTGCCATGTAAGTAAAATCAGGTCAGTAAGGGAGAATCACAGACAGCAAAGAATCTGCCTGCAATATGGGAGACCTGGGTTTGATCCATGGGTTGGGAAGATCCCCTGGAGGAGGCCATGGCAACACACGCCAGTATTCTTGCCTGGAGAATCCCCATGGACAGAGGAGCCTGGCCGGCTACACGACTGAGCGACTAAGCACAGAAGGGAGAAACAAAAGGACTGTGTATACTTCTAGGAAGGCAGATTATAAACAGTGTATTTTATATCAGAAAACCTTTTTAGAATTCTCCCTTTTTTTTGCTGCCAGCCTAGAACATGAATATGGAGACTAGAGTTCTATAAGCAGAACAAAGAAATGACCAGGGAGCAAAGCATCATGTTGGAAAAGGTAGGAGACCTGGTCTCTGAAGACATCACAGAGCTACCACATCAGCCTTACTTGGATCACCACATAATTTTAGATGAAAGAAATAAACTCCTTATAGCAACTCTATTTATTCCTATTTTTTTTCAGATAATCCTACTCTTTTCTTAGATATAATTTATGTATTCTTTATAATGTATTAATTTATTTGAGATTTGTCAGAAATATACTCCCATGAACCTGTGACAACCAAGTTACTAAACATTTCCATTATGTCCAAAAGATTCTCTGTTCCCCTTTGCATCCATCTCTTCATCTGACTTGGGCCTCAGGCAACCATTGTTCTTCTGTGTGTGTGTGTGTGTGTGTGTGTGTGTGTTTTATCACTATAAAATTGTGTTTTTTTATAGAATTTTTTTAAGAGGTGAAAGCCTACAGTACACTTTTATATCTGGTTTCTTTCATCCAACATAATGATTCTGACATTCATCTAAGGTGTAATATGAATCATGGTTTGCTCCTTTATCTTGTTCTGAGTTGTCCATCCTATGTATGCACCACATTTTATCCATAGAACATTTGGATTTTTGTCAGTTTCTGGGTAACAGTAGAGCTTTTGTAAAATGACTGTGAAAAAATCTTTGCATGAATGTATGTTCATCCCTCTTAGAAAAGAGCTAGGAGTGAAGTGAGTAGACTGTACCTAGGCATGTCTTAAACTTTTGAGAAACTACCAAACAGTTTTCCAGAGTGGTACAGTTTTATATTTTCACCATCAGCGTATGAGAATTCCAGATGCACCATAGCCTTGTCAATAACCGGTTTTGTAAGTCTTTTTAATTTAGCCATTCTAATTCATGCAATAATGACTGTTACGGTTTTCATCTGCATTTCACGAGGATGTTGGATTTGTTTTCAAGTGATTTTTGAGAGTCATGTCTTCTTTGATGAAGCATATTTTCAAGTGTCTTGACCTTTTACTGGGTGTCCCCAGTGGCTCAGCCGTAAAGAATACACCTGCAATGCAGGAGCTGCCAAGAGATGTGGTTTAACCCTTGGTTTGGGAAGATCCCCAGGAGGAGGGCATGGCAACCCCCTGCAGTATTCTTGCCTGGAGAATGTCCGTGGACAGAGGAGCCTAGAGGGTTACAGTCCATGTGGTCATGGAGTCAGACACAACTGAAGTCACTTAGCATGCACACACATCCTTTTATTATCACACCAGCTGTCTTATTACTGAGTTGTGGAAATTCCTAATAATCTGGATCAGTTGTTTGTCAGGCATCTATGTAGTTTCACTTATTCTGTGACTTAGATTTTATTTTTTGTAACTGTGTCTTTGAAGAGCAAAACCTTTTTAAAGTTTACAAAAGTCCAATTTATGAATCACTTTCCCTTTTCATCTGTTTGTTTTGCAAATATTTTCTCCTATATTTTTTAACAAGTGTTAGTTTCTGAATTTACTATTCTAACTTAAGGAATAATACTGTTTCAGCATTTCCTCTCTACTTGTTCAGTCCTCTAACACGTCCTTACCAAACTTCCTCCATTACCGTCTTTTTGTTAAAAATAGCTAACGGGGTTTACTTTCTTGTCTGGATTCTTCCTGCTGCACTGTCTGAAGGGTGAGGTGAGATCTGTTTCATATCATCATTAACATTTGAACAAGGGTATTCTCCAAAGAACCAGAAATACTGGTGACATTCTTCCTTAGTACCCCCAGGAAAATAGACCAAATGAATCAAGCTGGGGCTCCATGTTTATAAAACATACAAATAGAAGAACAGAAAACAATCATTGCTATTTAAATGAAGGTTTAATCTTGAATAACACTAACATCTGACATTTGACATTTGTTGATATCCCAGCATTGTGCTAATACTAATATTACAAAAGTTATTTCTGCCCATTTTACAGATCAGAAAACTATTATGTCAACTAATATTCAAATTCTCTAAACTTAAGATTTTACAGATAGATTAATTAAATAGAAGCCAAACACAAACTACAATTATTTTCTTCAAGGTACTAACCAGTTAGTATAAGAGATAAGACTTACAGAAATGGGAAGTTAACATTGATATTGTTGTTGTTATTCAGTCACTAAGTCATGTCCAACTCTTTGCAGTCTCACGGACTGCAGAATGGCAGACTCATCTGTCCTCCACTGTTTCTCAGAGTTTGCTCAGATTCAGCATATACTTAGATCATATAAAAATGAGTTCAGGTTTGGAACCAGTGATAATCTCTCAACTGGGAAATATTTTTTAAATGGCTAGGTATATCTATGTATCTTAAGTATATAAAAATTGAATGAGAAGGAAGAAAACCCACTAAGAGTCATTTATGGATGACGATCATTGCTCTAGAACAGAAATGTGAAGGAAATGAGTAGGAGGATCCAGTCAAGAAAGATTTCTTGGGAGGAGGAAGCAGACCTAACACAGAGGGAGCCTTGACCTGCCAGATGGGGACCCTGACTCCCAGTAGGCTCTGTCATTGTCTGGCTGAATGCTCTTGGCAAAGCCTTTACCGATATAAATCTCCAGTTTTCATCTGTTAGAAGAGGAAATTGAACTAGTGATTACTAATGCCTATTTTATCTTGAAAATGGCTTATTATTCTTGCTTTATTATACTTTTTTCCTTTGTGCATGTGTGTTAGTTTCAGGTGTACAGCAAAGTGACAAATATGCATGCATCTATCGTTTTTTTAATCCTTTTCCATTTAGGTTATTACAGAATACTGAGAAGAGTTCCCTGTGGTATATAGTAAGTCCTTGTTGGCTATCTATTTAAAATATAGCAGTGTGTATATGTCAATTCCAAACTCCCAATCTTACACTTTTTTTTTATAACGTATTTTTTTTTAATTTTAATTTTTATTTTTTCATCTCAGGTGTACATGAGTTCCCAACCAATCTTACACTTCTTAAAGAAGAATTAAAGCAGTCTATTAGGAATATAATCAAAATAACATACGTACATCTTTTTCTAATTAAGACTCATAGAACTACAGGCCATTTAAAGATTTTAAAAAAGGAAAGCTTCTTTAGATTCTGAAATAATCAGACTGGTTTAAGCTTTCTATTTCCATGTGGATACAGAAAAAAAAAATCATAAGTAAAGAAGATTTGGAGGGAAAATAATTTCTCCGCAAAAGTCATCACTCTATTTTCACTCGGAAAAAGAACTAAAAATACTAAAATTCCAAAACAAAATTGATTTCCATGCTATGTTCAAAAGAGGCAACAAATTTGGCCTCACAAAATGTCCACACAGACCTGGCTGTCTGGTAGCCTTTGGCCATTTGCAGCCCCCTTGAGAGCTCTTGTTTTGGACACTCCTTTCCTCATCAGATTCCTCAAGAATCCTCGTGTCCCCAACTTCATTCTGGAACACAGAGAACACAAGTCAAATATTGGACGAAAAATCTTTCCAAGGAGAGATTTCAACATTCCTCCTCAAGAAAAGCTAGTATCTATTTATAAGACAAACACACTTTCTAAAAATAGAGACTGGAGGTTGGCAAGGTTACAGCACTTATTATCATGAAAGCTTTTGATCTTATACTGTTGCTCTGATGTGGTTCATCATTGCATTCAACAGACATCCACTGAACCGATTCTGAGCCGCAGCCTCACTGCAAGGTGCTGTGGATTTAAAGCTCACTAATTTTATAGTTCCTTTCCTTGGGGTGATTCATGGTTCACTGGATGAATCTTATATTTAAATAGAGCACAAAGCAATCAAACAAAACTGAGTAACATTTGTTCCTACACTTTTATAACAGTTTTGAAGTCAAATGAGTGACGATTGGAATAAGGAGAGTGTTGATATGGACCTTTGCAATTGATGGCTTTAGCATTTTTCAGGAACCATCCTTCCCCTGATGCCCACCCTTCTGTAGACAGTGACGATGGATGGATTTCCTTGGTGATCTGTTGAGGAGTACCTGGTATACTAACCTGGGATTGAGTTTGGGTGTGCTAGTCAACCCCAGGATCCACTCCAGCACAGCAGAATTATCCCACTGCAGGGGGCTTCCTGTCCTTGGTGCCAGCACATTACTTCCAAACTAACTTCCCACTTTCTCCTTCAAAGTTGCTCACAGGCATTCTGGTGTCAGCCAAGCACCTCTAAACCCATCTGGCATCAGTCAAGATTTTCTGAGGACTTAGAATAAGGCAGCCCAGGTGCAGAGGAGAAGCTCCAGCATTGAACCCGGCTGATCCGGATTCCTTTTTCATATGTCACTTACCAGTTCTGTCATCTTGGGTAAGATACTAAACTGTTCTTGAGACAGTCTTTCCACTTTAAAAAATGAGGAATATAAAAATTCACATGAGGGGGATTTGTGAGGATTGACTTAAAAGATTAATGAACAGTATTTGAAATACATTTACCAGCCAAACAAGGCTGTTTTATAGGCACTCACTCCTTGGGAGTTTGTCTAACCTTATCAGGTCAGAGGGCAACCCTTCTCCTCTGGGTTTAGATACCACTTTGAGTTTCACCCTCCACTGAAGTTACTCTACTGTTGTTACCTTACTATGCATTTGTCCCTTCCTTTGGACTGTATAAACTCTTGGCAAGAATCCCACCACATCATGTCTTCAGAACCTAACAAAAGTCTCCACACATAGTAGATCGTCTCTACACTTTTGCAGACCTAACATCTACCAAAACGTCTAACCTAGCCTGACCACTTGTCAAGCCAGAATGAGTCAGGCCAATGAGCCCCTTCAAGTCCACCACAGTCCATTTCCATATCTCTGCTTCTCATATCATCCTTGGCACACATGATTTTTCATTTGCTTCCATGTGTTGGTAATTTTGTCATTGAAGCTAATGTGCTAGAGGGTATGTTATATCTCCCATATTTTCACACATAAAAGCAGGCATCATGATAAGCAGTTCTCTGATGATAACAATTAAATGTCAAGTTTCCTACTGCTCACTTGCAAGACAATCATAGACTCAACTCTACATTAGGTAAATATCCCTATCAGATGATAAAGAATCTGCCTCCAATGCAGGAGACAATTGTTCAATCCCTGGGTCAGGAAGCTCTCTTGGAAAAGGGAATGGCTATCGACTCCAATATTCTTGCCTGGATAATTCCATGGCAGAAGAAACTGGTGGGTTACAGTCCATCCGATCACAAAGAGTTGGACACGATTGAATGACCAACACTTTCTTTAGTTTCACCTCTAGATTTATATACCAAACACTTTTGGGTTTTGAACCACTTGGATACTCCCCCAAACACTTCCTGATAAATGTTTTAGACTCCTGCGGAAATAGCCTTAAGCTTGCTAGAATACCTTTTCTCCCCCATCTAACTTCTGCTACCTCTCAGGTCCTTCCGTTTTCTAGAAAGTGTCTTGACTGGGATTCTTTTATTCACTGTTGCCTGAAATGTTGTAACAAATTCCTAAAAAATATCTCCTGGGCTCAAGATTTAAAATCATCTGATGTGGAGAACTCTCCAAAGTCCAGTCTGGAAACACTTCAGATAAATTTTAAGTGTTCTTTAAACATTTTGGAAAAATGCAAAATGTGCCATCAGATGTTTTTCTTTTGAAAAAAAAGAAAAGAGTGGAGAAAAAATTATTTGGAATTTCCATCCAAAAGGATGTTAATGGAAAAAATTAAAATAAAGGAATGGAAAGATATGGCACAACTCTACTCATGAATGTGAAATCCAGTTAACAAAGCATGCTATCTGCCAGACTTGAACTGCAACTGTTAACGACTTACTTTAAGCAACTCATCCCCTGGGAAGCTGCCTTCTGAGACAGACATCAGTCCGTTTTCAGTGCAATGACCCATGTACATCTCATCTTTCATGGACCCCTGCTCCCACACTCATGTGGCTTCCCACCTGCCCTTTTCCCTAGCTCCTTTCTTCAACAGTGCCATCTTTGTCCTCTTTTCTTGGGCATTCCTTTCCATGGCACCCCTCTCTTTCCAAATCAACCAACTCATCTCTATATCCATCATACAATGCACCCTTTCAGACCCTTTCTTGGCCTCTGACTTCCTCTGGACCACATGTGCTCTCTCCCTCTTTCTGCCTCCAGAACCTTCCCCTCCTTCCCTCTCTTGAGCATTGATCATTCTTGATTCCATTCCAAACTTGTACTTTTCTTTCTGTCTGAATTTGACAAATGAATGCCTTTGCATTTCAACAAAACCTTTCCTTTGATCACTGTACCTCAAGACCATGGGTGAGTAAGGGGCTACCATGATTCCCAGTCTGAAATATAGGCTATCGTGGATTCTGTTAACTAACAGAAGTGACAGAGCTGCAGGCCCATTCCTCTGCCAGAGCCTTTACCCAGCTTCCCTTCCTGCCTTCTCCAGTTTCTTTTATTACCACCTGGTGCAACTCAGGGGGGACATAGTGAAGAGTCAGGATGTTTCCCAGCATCTAGAGGTCAAAACACCATTCCTCACAACCTGCATCAGTGAAGGTTATGAAGGAAACAGCAGTGAGGTGCCTCCACCTGTCCCCATCAGGGAGTTTTAGTAGAGATCTAGNTAGTAGATCGTCTCTACACTTTTGCAGACCTAACATCTACCAAAACGTCTAACCTAGCCTGACCACTTGTCAAGCCAGAATGAGTCAGGCCAATGAGCCCCTTCAAGTCCACCACAGTCCATTTCCATATCTCTGCTTCTCATATCATCCTTGGCACACATGATTTTTCATTTGCTTCCATGTGTTGGTAATTTTGTCATTGAAGCTAATGTGCTAGAGGGTATGTTATATCTCCCATATTTTCACACATAAAAGCAGGCATCATGATAAGCAGTTCTCTGATGATAACAATTAAATGTCAAGTTTCCTACTGCTCACTTGCAAGACAATCATAGACTCAACTCTACATTAGGTAAATATCCCTATCAGATGATAAAGAATCTGCCTCCAATGCAGGAGACAATTGTTCAATCCCTGGGTCAGGAAGCTCTCTTGGAAAAGGGAATGGCTATCGACTCCAATATTCTTGCCTGGATAATTCCATGGCAGAAGAAACTGGTGGGTTACAGTCCATCCGATCACAAAGAGTTGGACACGATTGAATGACCAACACTTTCTTTAGTTTCACCTCTAGATTTATATACCAAACACTTTTGGGTTTTGAACCACTTGGATACTCCCCCAAACACTTCCTGATAAATGTTTTAGACTCCTGCGGAAATAGCCTTAAGCTTGCTAGAATACCTTTTCTCCCCCATCTAACTTCTGCTACCTCTCAGGTCCTTCCGTTTTCTAGAAAGTGTCTTGACTGGGATTCTTTTATTCACTGTTGCCTGAAATGTTGTAACAAATTCCTAAAAAATATCTCCTGGGCTCAAGATTTAAAATCATCTGATGTGGAGAACTCTCCAAAGTCCAGTCTGGAAACACTTCAGATAAATTTTAAGTGTTCTTTAAACATTTTGGAAAAATGCAAAATGTGCCATCAGATGTTTTTCTTTTGAAAAAAAAGAAAAGAGTGGAGAAAAAATTATTTGGAATTTCCATCCAAAAGGATGTTAATGGAAAAAATTAAAATAAAGGAATGGAAAGATATGGCACAACTCTACTCATGAATGTGAAATCCAGTTAACAAAGCATGCTATCTGCCAGACTTGAACTGCAACTGTTAACGACTTACTTTAAGCAACTCATCCCCTGGGAAGCTGCCTTCTGAGACAGACATCAGTCCGTTTTCAGTGCAATGACCCATGTACATCTCATCTTTCATGGACCCCTGCTCCCACACTCATGTGGCTTC
Organism: Neotragus moschatus; assembly: GCA_006410615.1. Lineage (NCBI taxonomy): Eukaryota > Metazoa > Chordata > Mammalia > Artiodactyla > Bovidae > Neotragus > Neotragus moschatus. The sequence goes on from SJYA01000663.1 coordinate 2,256,244, forward strand.
CCACCTGCCCTTTTCCCTAGCTCCTTTCTTCAACAGTGCCATCTTTGTCCTCTTTTCTTGGGCATTCCTTTCCATGGCACCCCTCTCTTTCCAAATCAACCAACTCATCTCTATATCCATCATACAATGCACCCTTTCAGACCCTTTCTTGGCCTCTGACTTCCTCTGGACCACATGTGCTCTCTCCCTCTTTCTGCCTCCAGAACCTTCCCCTCCTTCCCTCTCTTGAGCATTGATCATTCTTGATTCCATTCCAAACTTGTACTTTTCTTTCTGTCTGAATTTGACAAATGAATGCCTTTGCATTTCAACAAAACCTTTCCTTTGATCACTGTACCTCAAGACCATGGGTGAGTAAGGGGCTACCATGATTCCCAGTCTGAAATATAGGCTATCGTGGATTCTGTTAACTAACAGAAGTGACAGAGCTGCAGGCCCATTCCTCTGCCAGAGCCTTTACCCAGCTTCCCTTCCTGCCTTCTCCAGTTTCTTTTATTACCACCTGGTGCAACTCAGGGGGGACATAGTGAAGAGTCAGGATGTTTCCCAGCATCTAGAGGTCAAAACACCATTCCTCACAACCTGCATCAGTGAAGGTTATGAAGGAAACAGCAGTGAGGTGCCTCCACCTGTCCCCATCAGGGAGTTTTAGTAGAGATCTAGAGAAGGCAATGGTAACCCACTCCAGTACTCTTGCCTGGAAAATCCCATGGACAGAGGAGCCTGGTAGGCTGCAGTCCATGCAGTCACAAAGAGTCAGACACGACTAAGTGACTTCACTTTCACTTTCCCTTTCCTCTTTCATGCATTGGAGAAGGACATGGCAATTCACTTCAGTGTTCTTGCCTGGAGAATCCCATGGACAGTGTAGCCTGGTGGGCTGCCATCTATGGGGTTGCACAGAGTTGGACACGACTGAAGTGACTTAGCAGCAGCAGCAGCAGCAGCAGAGAGGAACTAGCACTCCCACCTCCACTCAGCAATAACAAAGAACCCTAGAGGGAGCCTGAATTTCCACCCCTAACATCAGCAGAGTCCTGATAAGAAACAAACTTTAAATAAGATTTGGAATCTCACAAAATAATAGCCCAATTGTCTGTATTTCAACAGAAAATAATTGATCATAGCAAGAGCCAAGGACATCACAACTTGAGTGAGAAAAGACAATATACAGACAACAAAATTGAGTTGGCAGAGTTGCAGAGTTGTTAGAACTACACAAGAAACACTTAAGAGTCGCCATCATAAAGATGTTTCAAGAAGCATGCCTGAAGCAAATGGAAGATAGAACATCTCAGCAAAGTACTCGAAGACATAAAGAAGAACCAATAGAAATTTCAGAAATCCAAAAACACAGTAATGAAATAAAACACACAATAAATGAAGCCAACAAAAAAATAGGGCAAGGGAAAAACACTAGTGACCTTGATGATAAAGCAATAGAGGTGACCCAGTTTGAACAATAAGGAGACTACAAACAGAAAATAAGAATGAACAGAACCTACCCCACTCACACCTATGGATAGATCAACCAAACAGAAAATTAGCAAGAAAACACAAACTTTAAATGATACAATAGACCAGTTAGACCTAATTGATATCTGTAGGACATTTCACCCCAAAACAATGAATTTCACCTTTTTGTCAAGTGTACATGGAACATTCTCCAGGATAGATCACATCCTTGGCCAGCCATAAATCTAGCCTTTGTAAATTCAAAAAAAATTTAAATAACTTCAAGCATCTTTTCTGATCACAATGCAGTAAGGTTAGATGTCAAATAATGAAAAAACTATTAAAAATAGAAGCATATGGAGGCTAAATAACATGCTTCTGAATAACCAACAAATCATAGAAGAAATAATAAATCAAAATATGCATAAAAACAAATGAAAACATGACAACCCAAAACCTATGGGATTCAGAAACAGCAGTGCTAAGGGGAAGGTCTTACCTCCGGAAACAAGAGAAAAATCAAATAAATAACCTAACTTTACACCTAAAGCAACCAGAAAAAAAAAAAAGAAGAAGAAGAAGAAGAAGAAATGAAGAACCCCAGGGTTAGTAGAAGGAAAGAAATAATAAAAATTAGGGCAGAAATAAATAAAACAGAAACAAAGGAGACTCTAGCAAAAATCAACAAAACTAAAAGCTGATTCTTGGAGAAGATAAATAAAATAGACAAATCATTAGCCAGACTCATCAAGGAAAAAAAGGGAGAAGAATCAAATCAACAAAATTAAATGAAAAAATGAAGTGAAAAAATCACAACAAACAACAGAGAAACACAAAGGATAATAAAAGACTACTATCAGCAACTATATGCCAATAAAATGGACAACTTGGAAGAAATGGATGAATTTTTGGAAAACTATAACCTTCCAAAACGGAACCAGGAAGAAATAGAAAATCTTAACAGACTTATCACAAGCACGGGAATTGAAAGTCTTCCAACAAACAAAAGCCCAGGACCAGGTGGCTTCACAGGTGAATTCTACCAAAAATTTAGAGATAAGATAACATCTATCCTACTCAAACTCTTTCAGAAAATTGCAGAGGAAGGCAAACTGCTGAACTCATTCTATGGGGCCACCATCACCTTAATACCAAAACCAGAGAAAAATGCCACAAAAAGAGAAAACTACGGGCCAATATCATTGATGAATATAGATGCAAAAATCCTAAGCAAAATTCTAGCAAACAGAATCCAACAACATATTAAAAAGATTATACATCATGACCAAGTGGGCTTTATCCCAGGGATGCAAGACTTCTTCAATATCTGCAAATCAATCAATGTGATACACCACATTAACAAATTGAAAGATAAAAATCATATAATTATCTCAATAGATGCAGAGAAAGCCTTTGACAAATTCAACATCCATTTATGATAAAAACCCTTCAGAAAGTAGGCATAGAAGGAACATACCTCAACATAATAAAAGGCGTATATGATAAACCCATAGCCAACATTATCCTCAATGGAGAAAAATTGAAAGTATTCCCCTTAAAGTCAGGAACAAGACAAGGGTGCCCACTCTCACCACTACTATTCAACATAGTTTTTTTTAAGGTTTAGCTACAGCAATCAGAGAAGAAAAAGAAATAAAATAATCCAGATTGGAAAAGAAGTAAAACTCTCATTGTTTGCAGAAGACAGTATCCTCTACATAGAGAACCCTAAAGACACCACCATAAAATTACTAGAACTAATCAATGAATGCAGAAAAGTTACAGGATATAAAATTAACACACAGAATCCCTTGCATTCCTATACACTAACAATGAGAAAACAGAAAGAGAAATTAAGGAAACAATTCCATTCTCCATTGTGATGAAAAGAATAAAATACTTAGGAATAAATCTACTTAAAGAAATAAAAGACCTATATATATAAAACAATAAAACACTGATGAAAGAAATCAAAGAGGACACAAATAGATGGAGAAATATACCATGTTTGTGGATCAGAAGAATCAATATAGTGAAAATGAGTATACTACCCAAAGCAATCTATAGATTCAATGCAATCCCTGTCAAGCTACCAATGGTAATTTTCACAGAACTAGAACAAATAATTTCACAATTTGTATGGAAATTCAAAAAACTTCGAATAGCCAAAACAATCTTGAGAAAGAAGAATGGAACTGAAAGAATCAACCTACCTGACTTCAGACTATACTACAAAGCTACAGTCATCAAGACAGCATGGTACTGGCACAAAGACAGAAATATAGATCAGTGGAACAAGACAGAAAGCCCAGAGATAAATCCACACACCTATGGACACCTTATCTTTGATGAAGGAAGCAAGAATATACAATGGAGAAAAGACAATCTCTTTAACAAGTGGAGCTGAGAAAACCGGTCAGCCACCTGTAAAAGAATGAAAATAGAACACCATACACAAAATAACACCACACACAAAAATAAACTCAAAATGGATTAAAGATCTAAATGTAAGACCAGAAACTATAAAAACTCCTAGAGGAAAACATGGGCAAAACAGTCTCTGACAAATCACAGCAGGATCCTCTGTGACCTACTTCCCAGAGTAATGGAAATAAAAGCAAAAATAAACAAATGGGACCCAATTAAACATAAAAGCTTTTGCACAATGAAGGAAACTATAAGCAAAGTGAAAAGACAGCCTTCAGAATGGGATAAAATAATAGCAAGCAAAGCAACTGACAAATTATTAGCAAACTGACAAAGAATTAATCTCAAAAATATACAAACAGCTCAGGTACTTCAATATCAGAAAAATAAGTGACCCAATCAACAAATGGGCCAAAAAACTAAACAGACATTTCTCCAAAGAAGACATACAGATGGCTAACAAACACATGAAAAGATGCTCAACATCACTCATTATCAGAGAAATGCAAATCAAAAACACAATGAGGTACCATTTCATGCCAGTCAGAATGGCTGCTATCCAAAAGTCTACAAACAATAAATGCTGGAGAGGATGCAAAGAAAAGGGAACTCTCTAATAGTGTTGGTGGGAATGCAAACTATTACAGCCACTATGGGAAACTGTGTGGAGATTCCATTAAAAACTGGAAATAGAACTGCCTTATGACCCAACATCCCACTGCTGGGCGTACACACTGAGGAAACCAGAACTGAAAGAGACACATGTACCCCAATGTTCATCACAGCATTGTTTACAATAGCTAGGACATAGAAGTAACCTAGATGCCCATCAGCAGACGAATGGATAAGAAAGTTGGTACATATACACAATGGAGTATTACTCAGCCATTAAAAAGAATACATTTGAATCAGTTCTAATGAGGTGGATAAAACTGGAGCCTATTATACAGAGTGAAGTAAGTCAGAAAGAAAAATACCAATATAGTATATTAATGCATATATACGGAATTTAGAAAGATGGTAATGATGATCCTATATGCAAGACAGGAAAAGAGACATAAAGAACAGACTTTTGGACTTTGTGGGAGAAGGTGAGGGTGGGATGATTTGAGAGAATAACAATGAAGCATGTATATTACCATATGTGAAATAGAGCACCAGTCCAAGTTTGATGCATGAAACAGGGCATTCAAAGCTGGTGCACTGGGACAAGCCTCAGGGAGGGGATGGGGAAGGAGGTGGGAGGGGGGGTTCAGGATGGGGAACATATGTACACCCATGGCTGATTCATGTCAATGTATGGCAAAAACCACTACTATATTGTAAAGTAATTATCTTCCAATTAAAATGAATTTAAAAAAAAAAAGAATGAACAGAACCTCAGGGATGTGTGGGAATGTACAAAGGTTGGACATTCATATCACCAGAGTCCCAAAAAGAAAGGAGAAAAAGGACCGACAAATTATCTGGTAATCTATTTGCTGAAAATTTCCCAAATTTGACAAAAGATGTATAAACTTATAGATGAGTGAACTCCAAGCAGGATAAACACAAAAAATCCATGCCAATATTCATTATAATTAACCTATACAAGGTTTCTTATATGAAAACTAAAGACAATGAAAAAGTCCTGAAAGTATTAAAAGATAGGATGAAAACTTACATATAGGGGAGAACCATGTGGTGGCAACGGTTTTCTCATCACAAACACTGGAGGCCAGAAGGAAGAGGCGCACTTTTCCAAGGGCTGAAAGAAAAGAACTGTCACCCAGAATCTTCTGTTCACAAACATATCCTTCAGGAATGAAGCGAAAATCAAAACTTTCTCAGAAGAAGGGTAACTAAGAGACTTTTTCCTTAGCAGACCTACCTTAACACAATGGCTAACAGAAGTTCTCTAACAGAAAGGAAATGATGAAAAAAAAAATCAGGAAGAAAAAAGTGATAATGGAAGGCCAAAGAATGGGTAAATGAAATAGACTTTCCTTTTGTTTTTGAATTGTCTAAATTATTTTGAGTTTCCTACACAGAAATTATAATACCGATTGATGGTCTCAGTATTTATAGAGGACATATTTAAGACAATTTGATTCTAAAGAAGGGAAAGTAAAGTGATAAAAAGGGGCATAAAGTTTCTCAACTTTACTAGAACTGTTCAGTACATTGTGATAAGCTATGTATATAGAATGTAATACTTCAAGCAAGCACTAATAAAGCTAGCCAAAGAGATATGCTAAAAATTGCTATAGATACAACGAAATGAAATTCTAAACAATGCTCAAGTTACACCTATGAAGGAAGGCAAAGGAAATGGAGAAATTGAGAGAAACAGAAAAAGAAAATACAAGCAATAGATAAGAGGGGGAAAACTCATTTTATACTGTAAAGTTTCATGAAAAAGGCAGAGCACTGAGGAATTCATGCTTTCAAACTGTGGTGCTGGAAAAGACTCTTGAGAATCCCTTGAACAGTGTGGAGCTCAAACCTGTCAATCTGAAAGGAAATCAACCCTGACTACTCATTGGAAGGACTGATGCTGAAGCTGAAGCTCCAATATTTTGACCACATGATGCAAAGAGCAGATTCATTGGAAAAGACCCTCATACTGGGAAGGACTGAGGGCAGAAGGAGAAGAGGGTGGCAGAGGTTGAAATGGTTGGATGAAATCACCCGTTCAATGGACATGAACTTGGCAAACTCCAGGAGATAGTGAGGGATGGAGGCCTGGTGTGCTATGGTCCACGGGGTCGCAAAGAGTTGGACACAACTCGACAACTGAACAAACAAACAAATGATTTAAAAATGGGTTAAATAAGAACACTGGGGATAAAAGTAATATATAAATTAAAAAATCTCGTTACATACCATCAAGAAATTAAAAATGAGATTTAAATAAAGATATCATTTACAGTAGCATCAGAAATATCAAATCTCTAGAAATGAATGCAATGAGAAATGTAAGATATATCCTCAAGAAAGAATAAAATGATTTATGACTAAAAATTAAAGAAGATCTACATAAATAGAGGCATCTATCACATAGGGGTTTAAAAGACTCAATATTGAGAAGATGACAATCAATCCCAAATTGATCTGTAGATCTAATAGGATCACAATTCAAATTTCAACAGAAGCTCTCCTAACAACAGGGTCAATGAGTGAGCCACTCTCTCCAATCCAGAAGAAAGGATGCACAGCCTTTCTTGAGTGGTCTAACTCAAGGAAGACCAGGCAGACAGAAGAATGCATTCCATACAATTCCATTTATGTATAATTCAAAACAGGCAGCACTAAAACAGAGCAGTCAGAATAGTGTGTTCACTTTTTAATAATCTACTGGATCCTACAGTTATTTTTGTGCATTTTCTATGAGTGTTTTCCATGTCACATTAGAAAAGGAAAATCAAACCATACAAAAATAAAGATTTTAATGTTTCCCAAAATCTAAGAGACAGTGAATATATTCCATATAATTCTCAAAAAATCATTATTTTAAGCTCTAGGAGATAATGGTCTTCCCTGGTGGCTCAGAGGTAAAGAATCTGCTTGTAGTGCAGGAGGAGAAAATGGCAACCCGCTCCAGTATTCTTGCCTGGAGAATTCCACGAACAGAGGAGCCTGGCAGGCTACAGTCTATGGGGCTGCAAAAGAGGCGGATGACTTAGTGACCAACCAACAAAGAGAGAACACATATTATAAGTTAATCTGCTTTCTTTTTGTTCTCTTGACAATGTTTTGTACAGAGCATAAATTTTTAAGCTTTATGAAGTTGAGTTTATCAGTTCTTTCTTTCATGGATCCTGCTTTTGAAATTTTATCCAAAAAGTCACCACCCAAACCAGGATCTTCTAGATTTTCTCTTATGCTGTCTTCTAGGGGGTTAATAGGTTTACATTTTACAGTTTATGTCTATGTTCTATTTTGAGTTAATTTTTTGTGAAGACTATGGTCTGTGTCTATATTCAATTTTTTGCATGTGACTGTTTAGTTGCTACAGCAACATTTGTTAAAGAAACTGTCTTTGCTCCATTGGCAATGTTGCTATTGCCATTTGTCAAAGGCCAATTAACTATATTTATGGGGGTACATTTCTGTGCTCTCTATTCTGTTCTGTTAATCTATTATTTCACCAATAACACACTCTCTTGATTACCAGAGCTTTATAGTAAGTTTTGAAGTCAGGGATTATCAATCCTCCCACTTTGTTCTTCCCCTTCAATATTGGGTTGCTCTTCCTTGTCTGATTCTATGATCATAATTTCCATTTTATAGATGGACATAGGAACTGAGACTCAGAGAAATGACTTAATTTGCTTCCTGTTATCCTGCTGATAAATGATGGATCTGGATTTACTCTCCCTCCAGACTTAAGTAGGACTCATTTTGAATTAAAACAAGCCTCATGAAAATGTATCTCATATAATAAACGCACATCTTTTAACTTCTCCAAATTGTTCACTTTACCTTCTCTGTTATTTTATAGTAGTAGAGGCAAAAGCTTTTCTGACCTTAATTTAGGAATACAGAATGTTCTAAAACATCAACTATTTTGAGTATTTCTACATTTCACAACTTTTAACCAAAATGTGCTGTTGTTTGTACATATTTCTGCCCTATACTATCCCAGAGGAATATCTAGAAGCAAAAGAACAGATCACACCAAGTATTAATCTTCTAAAAAGAGAGGGGAAAAAACCTGAAACCTGAAAAACAGCATGTACCAAAGTTCTGCCAAAATAAAGGAAACACAAACCAGAGAAATGAACAATGAATTTCATCAGATTTGCAAATAACTCATAATTCTGCACATTTTGATCACAAAATCTTAGCCACTTCAGACAAACCAGCAAGCCATCTTAAGGCAGAAACATAGATATACCAACACATCTTCAACTTACCAATAAACAGGACTTTGAACATGTGACAAAGATCCATGTGTTTTCGTTGCCAACTAGAAACCACATCAATCTGTGAATTTTAAAATGTCCTCCTTTCAGTCGTCAACCTTTATCGAGTTTATGTCAAGTGTCCTTGCAGTGGACCTTGGGAAGACAAGATGAATAAGCCATGGTGGTTTCTCTCAGGACATTCATCTCTAGGGGACTTAGGTACACATAAACATCATGATAAACACTACAAGCTACCATGGAAACCTGATGCAAGGGCTGATAAGACATGATGCAAGAAACCGACCCACAAATTTTGAAAACAAACTTTTATGATGACCAAAGGGGAAAGGTGGAAGGAGGGATAAATTAGGAGTTTGGGGTTAACATATATATGCTGCTAAGTCGCTTCAGTCATGTCTGACTCTGTGCAACCCCATAGATGGTAGCCCACCAGGCTTCCCCGTCCCTGGGATTTTCCAGGCATATATATATATACTACTATTTATAGCACAGATAATCAACAAGGACCTACTGGATAGCACAGGGAACTCTACTCAATATTCTGTAATAACTAATATGGGAAAAGAACCTGAAAATGAATGGATATATGTATATGTCTAACTGAATCCCTTTGCTGTACTCCTGAAACTAACACAACACTGTAAACCAGCTATAATATAAAATGAAAATTAAATTAAAAACAAAATAATATGCATTGACAAGACATTGTTGAGGGCCTCCAAGCTCTGCTTTCCCCATGTCTGTTCAGCTGCAAATGTGGAGGACTTAAGCCCACAAACTTAGCTCCACCAGGTTCTGAGACAGCCCAGGTCAAGAAAAGACTCATACTAGGAATCTTATTTCCAGAGGCTGGAATTTGGAATCAGTCTGTGATCACAGCTCCAGCTCCCAAACCAACACTCTTGCCTTTGTTTCCTACCAGCCTGAAGTCCCAAATGCAAGACTCATCCTGCAGGACCAGGGTATATCTATCTGCTCTCTCTCTCCCTCTTAATAACTCCTATCCCCAGTCCAAATGCCCCAGCCATTGTTTCTCATCTAATTCCAAATTTTCACCCACAACAGAACTTGATTCTCTCCGGGATTTTCTACAGGACTCTGGGGCTGATAGTTTATTTCAAGGCTATTGATTCACTCCAAAACTAAGCCAGGCAGCTCTCTTTTCAAGCACTATTACCCCTGAGACATCTGTTTCTTCAAGTTGTTTCAGTTGTGTTCAGCTACAGACTCCTGTCAGTCACCATCCTTCCCACACTGCACTTCCAGCTGACTGGTGGACCACTGGCCTCCAGGAGAATATCACAAGTCAGGAACCATTTTTTCAGCTTTGTTAACTTGGTCCTTGGTGCAGCTGAGGATAAGTTGCCCTCCCATCTATGAGGAAGTTGGGGTGAACATAATTTCTATATTGATTCTCACTTGACCACTGGTTTTATTCCTTTATTCCATTTATTCGCCAAGCAATTGCAGAGGCACTTGGATGCCAGGTCTTGGGCTGAGTGCCAAGTACACAGTAGTAAACATCACCCATACCTTCCCCCAACAGACTTCCCTCTGGGCTTCCACTGCCCTGCCCCACGCAATGGACCAGATATCTAGTCTCCTTCAGATAAGAGCTGAAAGAGAATGAGCCAGAACTCCTCAGTCTTTATAGATGTTGGAGTTGCACTTGTGGCTGGCCATTTGAAGAGTTCAACTCTAACCGTTGTTCAGGTCTCCCCCAGTGCTCCCCTAAGATGCCTGCAACTTAGTGTCATCTTTTTCCATTTGTTATGTCTGGTGAGGTTTATTTGCATTTCGAAGGATGAGGAAGGGATCCCAGAAATAAGGGGAAAGCATATTCCAAGCAGAAGAAACTTCCAGGAAGAGCAAGATGGTGCTCCATAAATGCAAATGGTGGGCCCACACTTGTCACTCCCACTGCTTATGATGAGGGCCATACTAGCATCTTCAGTGCTGCCATGAAAACAAGTGACTGAGTTGACTACACTGGTAAGAAAAACGCTCATGTCTAATGCCTTTGTCCAGCATGGGTTTCGTTGCCTTAACACATCACCACAAATTTGGTTGTTTAAAAGAACACATATGTGTTATTTTACTATTGGGATATATTCACAGTTCATCATTTAGCACTGTAGCTCAGACATCTAGCATGGCTATATCTGGGCGGAAAGTAAGGTGTTGGCAGGACTTCTACATTTCTGGAGGCTCCAGAGGAGAATGCTTTTTTTTCAGCTTCTGGAGACCTCCAATGCTTCTTGGTTTGTGTCTCCTTCTTCCATCTTTAAGGCCAGTGTATGTGTGCTCAGCCACTCAGTCATGTCCAACTCTTTGTGGCCACATAGATTATAACCTGCCAGGATTCTCTGACCATTGGATCCTCCAGGCAGGAGTACTGGGGTGGTATGACACTTCCTACTCCAGGGGTCTTCCCAACTCAGGTGTCAAACTCTCATCTCTTACATCTCCTGCACTGGCAGGAGCTTCTTTACCACTAGTGCCACCTGGGAAGCCCAAGGCCAACAACACAGCATCCCTTGACTTTTTTTTTTTTTTTTTGTAGTCACACTACGCCTGACCACAGCTGGGAAAGTTTCTTTGCTCTCAGGAGTCATGTGAGTAGATGGGTCAACATGTATATTCAGGATCCTCTCTCAATTTCCAGATCCTTAACTTTAATCACATCTATAAAATCTCTTTCTCTATGTATTAATAAATTGACATTTATAGCATCCAAGGACTAGGGTATAGACATCTTGATGGTGGAGGGTTGATTCCACTAACCACAGGAGTGACAAGAGCCAGGTCCAAATTTATATTCCTTTTCTATAATGGCTTTTTTTAAAAAATAATTTCAAAATAAAGGGTACCTTGAATTTAAATGATTAGATTTACATATCTCTATAAAATATTACTTGTTTAGGTTAAAAATTTGACTTAGTACCTTTCCTATTATAGTAGAGTTGGAATCTTTGCAAGTCTCTGAAGTCACTGACAGCCCTGCCATTCACTTTTAGATGATTAAAGTTGGTAGGAGGTTTAGAAGTTTTTACCTCTTGTGAAAATGTGTACTTCAGGGCTTCAGAGGCACCCAACCATGGTTTGAATGATCATAGTGTAGTCATAACTCAAGGACAATAAAGCTGAGTATTAATACAAATAAACCTGAATTGTCCAAACCAATGGCGAAGATGCTCCACAGAGCAGAGTAACAGGGTACATTCCACAAGCTTGATATATATACTTTTGAATTGTATTTAGTTTAAAATATTTTCTTATTGCCATTGAAATTTCTTTTAAATTTTTAAATTCTAAATAAACCCAGGGATTATCTAAAACTACGTTGCCTAACTTCCAAACATTGACTGTAGTCTCTCTTTAGATTTCTAACTGCATATTTTGTATATCACTAGCATTTAAAGTTTGAACTACTAATAATGCCTACAGACTACAGGTATCACAGGAAACCCTGAGTGGAAGTAATAGCTTCAGTGTCATAACTGAAGCGCCCAGGACTGCACTGGTGCTTGCTCACACGTGGCATAGAGAAACTAACAATGTCTCCAATAGTAACACAAGATTCTTCCATTCTGAAATTAAAACACACACAAGAAAATATACTAGATTTAGTTTCAGGCCAAAAACCTCCCAGGCAGACTTAAACAGGGTTTTTTGTTTCTCTTACAAACAGTAGTCCTATTTGTCTTTGAAATATATTTGGATGGTGGCTCATTCAGGGATAATCAGATCTCAGAATTTTAATTCACTCACAAGGACATCAAGAGAGTTCTTAGTAGTACTTCCCTGCCTGGACAAGAAACATGATTAGCTTGGCTAGCACATTAAAAAAAAAAAAAAACTTCATTGCTAGAGGTCTAGAAAGCGCTTACCATTTGGGGAGATGAAATGACCCCTGCCTGGAAAAGAGAGCAAGCTTCTAGGACACAACTTTGGGCAGATTCTGAAACTTCCCCTAAATCATGTGTGTCTTAGACAGTAACCATAGGAGATTCTAAAACTGATAGGAAAGACATCTTCACATAGCCTGATATATGGGAATATTCATTTGAAAGTGAAACAGAAATCAGAAATTTACCATGCTTAGACATTGATTTCAAAGGGCTCCAAATTCTGATGAAAAACAGTTTTTGAGATTCTGGTATACGCAGGTATAGCAGAGGCATATAAGTAAATAGCACAAGTGAAAAACCAGCCAAATTTTCACATGTGTCTTCCATAGAAAATGCTAGTAAAAAGAAACAGTCTGCAGCCTGAGTTGCAATGACTTTTGATAAATCAGAAAAAAAAAAGAAATAATTCCGAGATTGCCTTAGCACAAGATAATGTGGAGAAAAGAAGCTCTTAGTGCTGTGCATGAACAGGTGCAATGGAGATTTCACCTCCTATCCTATGATCTTTGTTTATGTTTGTAAGCATTAGGCAAATATTGCATACATGGAACTGACTATGTATTTACTTAGAATTATGAATCCACTAATTGCTGATAAAAGAAAGAATTATCAGCTGTTAATACAGTACTGCTGCTGCTGCTAAGTCACTTCAGTTGTGTCCTACACTGTGCGACCTTATAGACAGGGACCCAATAGGCTCTCCTGCCCCTGGGATTCTCCAGGCAAGAACACTGGAATGAGTTGCCATGTCCTTCTCCAATGCATGAAAATGAAAGTGAAGTCAGTCATGTCTGACTCTTCGCGATCCCATGGACTGCAGCCTACCAGGCTCCTCCGTCCATGGGAATTTCCCACTGGAGTGGGTTGCCATTGCCTTCTCCAGTTAATACTTTGGTACTTTGGTTTAAGAAAGTAAGAGCTTCCCTTGTGGCTCAGTGGTAAAGAATCCTCTTGCCAATGCCTGCCAATGCAGGAGACACAGAGATGCGAGTTCAATCCCTGGGTCAAGAAGATCCCCTGGAGAAGGAAACGGCAACCCATCTAGTATTCTTCCCTGGGATATCCCATGAATAGAGAAGCCTGGCGGGCTACAATCCAAGGGGTCGCAAAAGAGTCAGACATGACCTAGCAACTAAACAACAACAGGAAATTAAACAATTCTATGTGAATCAGCCTGAATTGCAGTGGGATATGAGAAAAGACCAGGTGGCACGAAACCAGGCAGAGGGCTAGAAATCAGACAATGGTAGTGTGATTGCCTCATGGACAAGACTAACTAGGTGTTCCACCTATTCTTGGGCAGTGGAACATACTATATGCATAATTATATTAATATTTTATGAATATGTATGCTCACATGTTCACATTTAAGGATGTGTGTATATCCACATTTCTCTCCAGACCATTTTGGAAAAATTGATATTTTTTTCAATATTTTGCAAATAATACTCCTAAAATGCTATACTGCAAAATATAACCATTACAATTCAGTTTTGAATATTTCCTACTTAAAAATCAATATAAAATGAACTATTACACGTAAAAAATGACTACAAAGAAATATTCACATGAACTATAGCAGATAAATATTATTGGTTACAATATTTAAATGAGCATATACATTTTATGCATATGAAATGTATAAAACCATGAAGGCCTCACTAGACAAACAGGCAGAAGATTTCAATTCAGCAAACGATTTTAAACTATTTAAAATGTTTAAGGCCACTAATAATATAATAGTTTCAAATCAGTAAATTTTACTTATTAAACTTTGTAGCAAGGCCTTCCCTTGTAGCAAAGCTTCCCTGGGGGCTCAGCAGTAAAGAATCTGCCTGTCAATGCAGAAAAAGTGGATTTGATCCCTGGCTCAAGAAAATACCCTGAAGAAGGAAATGGCAACCCCTTCCAGTATTCTTGTCTGGGAAATTCCGTGAACAAAAGAGCCTGATGGGCTATAGTCCATGGGCTCGCAAAAGAGTTGGACACAGCTTCGCAACTAAATAAGAAGAAGAGATAATTACAATTAAAAAAAAAGGATTATTCATGATGGATAGAGGAGACTGGTGGGCTATGGTCCATAGAGTTGCAAAGAGTTAGACTCAATTGAAGCAACTTAGCATGCACTCATGATAACACTTAAATGCTGACAAGATATGGTGATATCAATAGATATTTCTGATGGCAGTTTAATTTGGTCACTATATTTTGAAAGATATAAAAATAAGAAAAAAGTAAGAATCCTCCAGATAGTCTAGATTCCCAGATCTTCTGCCTCTATAATCCTATGCATGGAAATTTTTCTTAAAGTCTAATACAAAGAAACAAATGTATATTTTATCATCTAAATATGATAAAAGAAATGGAAAATCTTATAGTCTGAAATTAAGTCTAGTAACCTGGTGAAACACAAAATATTTATAGTCTTCCAGACATCTCAGGCTAATAAGATAAAGTCTGTCTACTCTAATGTTGTACAGTTTTGAAACTTTATTTGCATCAACATAAAAGAATATAAAAGTAAATATGTTTGTTAAGACAATGATAGACTATGTTTTATTTTGTCCACAAATCCCAATGTATTTCCCAGTGTAGAAAATACACCAGAAGCATTACCCTGCTGATGTGTGTTATCCAGGCACCGTTACTTGCTTCTACACCTTGTTTGGGTGAGGGGTCACTACAGAGTAGGTGGCTTTCCCTTTGAACTTACAGAAATTCTTGGGTCAAGTACTTTAATGAGTGCTTGCTTTTCCCAAATTGCTTGTGCAGAAATCCACAAACTTTATAATGCAAGCCAGGAAATTGATTCAAACACAGATTATTCTGGTAGGCGCCAATAAAAGTTCCTGTCCCAGTCACAAGATTTAAATGCTATGGAGACATGGTGCCACAGAGTCTGAGAAAAGTCAGACCCGTTTTATTAGTATGATCAAGGATACCACCCTACCTTTATTTAAAGTGCTACCGTATGTTGTAGACAAACATGATAAACAGGACTAATAGCCCAGCTTTACTGTCAGGCCAATACTGGGAAGTAGGAAACCCATGGATCCTTTTCCCAGAACAAACTTGAAAACTAGTTTTCTAGCTCCAAAACATGTGTATACCTTTATTTTGAGATCCTCCTATGCCAAAATGATTGCTTTGTGCTTGCTTTGCTTCTAAAGACTTAATTGTATTTTCAAGAGTGGTTTTGGATGGATTTTCCTGTTTGGGTCTTATGTTTACTGGTTGCTATGGGTTATACAAAGATGAAGTTTAATAGCTAACGAGCAGGCTCTGCTCCCTCTGCAGCAACGCTCCGAGCATGGTGCTGTTGGGACAAGCAAGGAGGCAGCTCTAGAAGGTGAACTGTCAGTGGCCATCACTTCGTTACAAGTGTGACTTCCCTTTTCTGGAATTGCTTCACAAATATGTATGCTATGAACACCTAAAGTGTTGAGAACCAATCATTTGTATATCACGGGCCATGTGGCTGAAGGAACAAAAAGAACACAATATCCAAAGTCAGACTACCTAACAGAGCACCTGAAGCCTTCTCCGTAAGCTGTGAGTTCCATCCCAAGTCACAACCTCTCTGAGCCTACTTATTCACCTAGAAATGGGAATGACTAAGAGTGACTTCAAGGCATTCAGTTCAGTCTCTCAGTCGTGTCTGACTCTTTGCGACCTCATGGACTGCAGCACACCAGGCTTTCCTGTCCATCACCAACTCCTAAAGCTTGCTCAAACTCAAGTCCCATTGAGTTGGTGATGCCATCCAACCATCTCATCCTCTCTCATCCCTTCTCCTCCTGCCTTCAATCTTTCCCAGCATCAAGGTCTTTTAAGAATAAAATAAACTCTATATGTAAATATGTTTTGTGTGCAAAGTATTATTTTCTGCTTCTTTGTAACCTTACAACTTAAATTATTTAAAGTCAGTAGCCATCCATTAGATTTCTTTCTAACACTTTGTTTTGGTATCACCACAGTGCAGTGTGCTCAAGGTCTCAACTCTGGCCTTCACAATTACTCACCGTGACCACACACGCTTGGAAGCGAGGCATCGCCAGCCTGTTTATACCTCTGGGGAGATGATCAGCATGAAAGAAGTAAAGCACCATGGTCACGCAGACATTTAATTTGTTTGACTTTTTGGCCCTGGCTGCTGTGTACCTGATAGACTCTGTTTTCTGATACTTAGAAGAGTTGACTTAAGATATCACTTATCTTCAGTGATAAAAGAAGAGAATTCTCACCTTCCCTGTATCCTTTCTAGTCCACAATCCAGGCTCAGTCAGCAGCCACTGGGAAGTGAGAGAGCAGGAGGGAGCCAAAGGGAAGAACCTGGAAAAGAAGAGGTAGCCTTTGGGTATAAATAAGCAGCTGCCTCAATGATTACATTGCTCCTATCGGACAAACCCTATGTTCAGATGGATCTACAAACTTACAAGCTATGGTGCGAACTCCTTGATGTCCTGACACATGAGTATTTTTTCCCATTCAATTTGCTCAAAAAATTTTTTTTTGAAAAATATTTTAATTAGTTTGTATTGTAATATAGTTTGCATAGCTTACAATTCATGAATGAACAATGGGTATAATTTTTAGACCCAATATTTATACACATAAAATTGTATAACCATCACTTTTAATTTCAGAATATTAGATATTTTGAAAAATATCTTTTAAAAAACCTCATATCCATTAGCAGTCATTCCCCATCTCTGTCACTTTTGTTTCATTCTTTCTGTTCCTCAGATTGAATTATCTCCATTGAACTATCTTCATTTTCAATGATTTATTTTCTTTGTCAGCTCAAATCTGGCTTTGAGAATCTCAGTGAATTGTTCGTTTGTTGCGCTTTTCAACTGTGTAATTTCTATTATTTTAAATAATCTCTAATCCTTTAATGATAGTATCTATTTGTCAAAAGATTGTTCTTCCATTTTCCATTAGTTGTATAAATGTGGCTTCCTTTAGTTCTCTAAACATATATCTATCAGTTCAGTTCAGTTCAGTCTCTTAGTCGTGTCTGACTCTTTGTGACCCCATGAATCCCAGCACACCAGGCCTCCCTGTCCATTACCAACTCCTGAAATTCACTCAGACTCACATCCATCGAGTCAGTGATGCCATCCAACCATCTCATCCTCTGTCGTCCCCTTCTCCTCCTGCCCCCAATCCCTCCCAGCATCAGAGTCTTTTCCAATGAGTCAACTCTTCGCATGAGGTGGCCAAAGTACTGGACTTTCAGCTTTAGCATCATTCCTTCCAAAGAAATCCCAGGGTTGATCTCCTTCAGAATGGACTGGTTGGATCTCCTTGCAGTCCAAGGGACTCTCAAGAGTCTTCTCCAACACCACTGTTCAAAAGCATCAATTCTTCAGCACTCAGCCTTCTTCACAGTCCAACTCTCGCATCCATACATCACTACTGGAAAAACCACACCCTTGACTAGACAGACCTTAGTTGGCATATATCTATAATTCATGATTTAAAGTCCATCTAGGAAGCCCAACAGCTGAATTTCCTCAGCAACAATGATTTTCTTGTGTGTGTGCTATACCTTGATGTTTCCTTGCATTTTTCGTGTGTGTGTGTGTGTGTGTTTATACTGTGTTGTGCTTAGTCACTCAGTTATGTCCGCTCTTTGAGACCCCATGGACAGTAACCCAGTAGGCTCCTCTGTCCCTAAGGATTCTGCAGACAAGAATATTTAAGTGGGTTGCCATGCCCTCCTCCAGGGGATCTTCTCAACCCAGGGATCGAACCCACGTCTGCTGCACTGTGCTTCCCTGGTGGCTCAGACAATAAAGAGTCTGCCTGAAATGCGGGAGACCTGGGTTAAATCCCTGGGTTGGGAAGATCCCCTGGAGACAGAAATGGTGACCCACTCTAGTACTCTTGCCTGAAAAATCCCATGGACTGAGGAGCCTGGTGGGCTATAGTCCATGGGGTTGCAAAGAGTTGCACATCATTGAGAGACTTCACTTTCCTTTCTGTCGCATTGCAGGCAAATTCTTTACCAGCTGAGCTACCAGGGAAGCCCATATATGTATTTATAATCTATGTATTTTTTTATGCATGATCACTGATGTCTTTGATCAATTCAGTTCAGTTCAGTTGCTCAGTCGTGTCTGACCCCATGATTGCAGCACACCAGGCCTCCCTGTCCCTCACCAGTTCCTGGAGTTCACCCAAATTCATGCGCATTGAGTTGGTGATGCCATCTAGCCATCTCATCCTCTGTTGTCCCCTTCTCCTCCTGCCCCCAAATCCCTACCAGCATCAGGGTCTTTTCCAATGAGTCAACTCTTCTCATGAGGTGGCCAAACTATTGGAATCTCAGCTTCAGTATCAGTCCTTCCAGTGAACACCCAGGACTGGTCTCCTTTAGGATGGACTGGTTGGATCTCCTTGCAGTCCAAGGGACTCTCAAGAGTCTTCTCCAGCACCACAGTTCAAAAGCATCAGTTCTTCGGTGCTCAGCTTTCTTCACAGTCCAACACTCACATCCATATACCTTTACCAATTATAATGATTGGACAAAAATTTCCTTAAATAGTTTTCTCAGTAAGTCTTCCAGCCTTTGCTGAGGGGTTCTCTGTATGTGCGGTAGCATGTCTTCAATGATCTGGCAGGTAGATTATATCTATGCCTTAGGTTAACCTTTCCGTTTTTTCTCACAGCCTCAAAGTCAGAGTGAGAAATTAGATCTTCTCAATTCTTTCCTCAGCATTTAGTCAACCCTAAACATGTGTATGGCTTTCTTAATTCCCAGGAACATGTTAATTCTTTGCAAATTTCCAAATACCTCTCATTTCCCAAGTTTTTGCTGCACCTATTAATGATGCCTCATGCTGATACAATGTTAAACAATTGCTACTGATTGTTTTTGACAACTGCCCCAGGGAAAATGCTGTTTTCAAAGAGTAGACTCTGAGTCAGGTAAAACAGACAAACTCTGATTGGAGGTTTCCAGAGAACAACCATATAGGTCAAACATCGTCAGTCATTTCCCAAACTCTCTTTCCTCCAGTAGTTGCTAAGCTGCTTATATTCATAGCTGCTATGATTGTGAGTCTGTTGCTTTTAAACTTTCTCAGTCAGATACGACTGAAGCAACTTAGCAGTAGCAGCAGCAACAGCATAGAACTTAGAGGTGGGCATGTGTATCACAAAACACTGTAAATCAACTATATTCCAATAAAAAAAATTTTTTTTAATAACAATCAAAAATAATAAAATGTCACAAAATTAAGTTTTTTGCTAAGAGTTAGACATTTTTCTTTACTATACATCCTGTGGGTTATTACAAGCTTTGGTTAGTTCCAAAGTTCTGAAAAAAGTGGAATTTGTCTATTTTGAGGTATTCTTGTCACTTTGGATGGAGGAGCAAGATTTTAGAGATCCTCACTCTGTTACTCTGGAAATGCTCACAAAATTATTTTCTGACTCTTCAAAGTAAAAATCCTGCCACCTCATCAATTGATTTGGCCCCTAAAAGCTATTTCCAGAAAGCCACAGTTCCCCTTCCAACCAGAAGCAAGAACTTTAAATAAACTTCAGTTTGTATATATAGTTAGGGGTCATTTTAGGAAACTTGTTTCTGTTTTTATTCATGAGAATTCTGTACTATGTATTACATATTTTATTATATATTTTTACATGGTGGCTCATACGTTAAAGAATCCACATTCAAGGTGGGAGTCCTGGAGCCCTGGGTTTGATCCCTGGGATGGGAAGATCCCCTGGAGAAGGAAATGGGAACCCACTCCAGTAGTCTTGCCTGGAGAGTCCCATGGACAGAGGAGCCTCGCAGGCTACAGTCCATGAGGATGCAGGTCCATCACATGCACCTCCTGCATTGGCAGGCAGATTCCTTGCCACCAGTGCCACCTGGGAAGCTTTAATCTGTGCATCTTTTATTGGTCATGGGATCAAGTTCTAAAAATAAAAGACTTTTTTTTAAGTTTCATTTAAGTAAAAGTCATATCTTAGAATTTGTATTAATATTTTATACAATTGTCTTAATATCACTCAACCTTTCTTATGTTGTCTCTTTAGCTTGATTCTCCATGGAACTTAAACCTTTGAATTATTACCTTCATTGTGTATTTGATCACATTGCTTCTGATTCCCTTATTATGTTTTCTCAGCTTATATCATAATATTAATAATTTCCCATAAAGCCCTGCCTATAGCAACTTTTTAAAAAATTTCTTCTTAGTAACTCAGCTGAAAGTATATTAAATGGCTTATTAAAACAGCAATTCTGTTGTAACTCTGGTTTCTTAGGAGAATTCCACATAAGTCATAATTTATAATATATATGAGATTACTTAATGGTTTAATTCAATATAAATGATTTGTTTATTTATAATGGTTATATCAAAGGTTAGAAGATGTTTATACAAAGACAACCTGGATTAAGGTGAGTCTAAATAAGCTCCTATAAATACGCTGTCAACAATTCAAATATGAAAAAATCCCTAAAGTAAGCAGCACTTAAAAAAATTAATTTTTAATAGTAATGAAATAAATGCGAATTGAAAAAAGATCAAAGCAACTTTTAGGGCCAGTAAATGAAAGTTATAATATTATTCAAGTAAGGAAAGTTGGTAAACGTATGAACTGTTGGAAGTATTAAAACAGCACAACTTTCTGAGACATATTAAAGCTTACATTTGTGGTTAGCTTCCTGTATTTCTGGTACACTCACAAACCAGTGACTGTGCTGCATGTTGATTAATGCTTTTTCAGCTCAGTTCATTCAGTTGCTCAGTCGTGTCCGACTCTTTGCGACCCCATGAATCCCAGCACGCCAGGCCTCCCCGTCCATCACCAACTCCCAGAGTTCACTCAGACTCGCGCCCATCGAGTCAGTGATGCCATCCAGCCATCTCATCCTCCGTCGTCCCCTTCTCCTCATGCCCCTAATCCCTCCCAGCATCAGAGTCTTTTCCAATGAGTCAATGCTTCGCATGAGGTGGCCAAAGTACTGGAGTTTCAGCTTTAGCATCATTCCTTCCAAGAAATCCCAGGGTTGATCTCCTTCAGAATGGACTGGTTGGATCTCCTTGCAGTCCAAGGGACTCTCAAGAGTCCTCCAACACCACAGTTCAAAAGCATCAGTTCTTCAGCCATTAGCCTTCTTCACAGTCCAACTCTCACATCCATACATGACCACAGGAAAAACCATAGCCTTGACTAGACGGACCTGTCAGCAAAGTAGTCTCTGCTTTTAACAAAGCTAATCTCCTCTGTAATTAACTTATCCTAGGGTAATTCCATAAAAGTAAACAACCACATATTTAAAGATATTTATAGTAGTGTTATTTATATAAGCAGAAAGCATAGTTACATTAGTTTACTAATTTACATTAGCTTACTAAATTAGTAAACTAATTTAGTTACATTAGTTTTTAAAATTTAGTAAATTAGATGAATAGAACATTATACAAACATTGCAATAATTATGGAAACCAACTAAAATATTTACTGTAAAAAATAAATTGAAAATAAATACTACCGCTAAGTTTTAAATACTTAAAAATGTAAGTTCAACCCTTGACAAAGTTCCTATGTTAGTTATATCATATGCTATGCAAATAATGTCTGTGTTGGATTGTATGTGACCTCAGGCTAGTACTGGCTTTTAACTATTCTTGGTATTCTAGTAAAGACTTTTCATTCTTCATCTTTCCACAAGCATCACCCCTCTTCACATATGTTTGTAGCTGTTGCTGCTGCTGCTGCTAAGTCGATTCAGTTGTGTCCAACTCTTTGTGACCCGAAAGACTGCAGCCCAGTAGGCTCCCCCGTCCTTGGGATTCTCCAGGCAAGAACACTGGAGTGGGTACCTTTTTAGCAGTTCTAAATAAATCCATTTTGTTATTTTGCAAAGGTAAAATAGTCATATTAGATTTCTGATATCGATGCCCTAGCAGTCAAAAGATGGTCAGAACACAGTTAAGAACAACTTAGTGCACAGAATTTAGGGATTGGTCTTGCCAATTCAGTCACTCAACCTGCTACCATGTGCCTACAATGTCATCACGTGGGCAATCCTTGGATAAGGGACATACTGAAGGTTGCTAAGCAGAAGCAGCAGGAAGAAAAGATCTTCACTGTCCCTGCAATTGAGGCAGAGAGGCTAGGGGTAGAGATAAGGGGGATGAGTACACTGGACCGTGGGGGGCAGAATCAACAGAACCTGGAGACTAGTAAGATGTGAGGGTGATGAAAGGGAAGTAGAATTATCCAGGAATCAGGTGGAAGTTGATTGCTATAACTAAGAGAATGAAGGCAGACGACACACTGGAGGGACAGGATTAGAGAAGCTGGGATGTGTTGTGAATGATTAAGTGCTGACCCTGTACTTTCTACATCACTGTATTTGTGAGGAATGAGAGATTCAGAGGACTTAGAGGAAAATCAAGGAGTTCAGTTAGGAAACAGCTGCAGGCCACCTGGCCCTGAAGCTGGTCCTAGTTGCCACTGTGAAATCTGAGTTGAGTAACATGCCTCCTCTCTCTGGGGGTGGTATCAGGTGAAGGCTGATGGGTTGGACTGTGGACAATGGCTCGGCCAAGTGCATAGAAGAGGCCTTGCTGAAATCCCACAGGGTGTAAATGGTTTCATGAATTTAAGGTGCAAAATACAGTGGCCTCCCTCATTTTCCCTGCACCTTTTTCTCCGAGCCAGAGTAGGTAGCTCTGGGTAGGCAGAGGAGCCCTACCAAAGGGGATGCTCCCAGCTCCTGCTAGCTCAGTCTTCCAGGCCCTTCTAGGTCCTCAGGCTCCTGTCTCTGTGCTCCGTTCTCTGTACCTGCTCTGCTACAGCCACATCCAAGGACTGGTTCTGGCCCAGCCCTTCACAGATCAGAGCCACCACCTTGTGCCTTCTCTCCCCGTGGTCCACTGGAACTTTCTTTCCTAGACCAAGGCATCTGTATTTGGTTGGAGACAGTCTGCAGTTCAGGAATAGGCCATGGAGGGCAGCTCTCTGTGTAGGCCTCCAGGTTCTGTGAACTTGGGAATGTTTCCCATTCCTCTAGATCTTAGTATCCTTCTCTGCAACACGGAGATGATAGCAATATCTCCCATTATCACATACTTGTGAATAGGTTTAAATATGTTAGTGTCTGAAAAAAATAAAATAAAATAAAAATAAATAAATAAAACACTTAGAATCCAACACACTGTTAAGTGTCAAATAAGTCTTTTAAGAAGGGAGGGGAAAGGGAAGGATTGAAGGGAGGCTCACTTTTAAATTGTTAGTGGGCTACTAAAGAATCATTCAAACATTCCGCAAGTCTTATGACATTACAAGGAACTTATACTATTAAAAAAAAAAAAAAAACTAGACAATATAGACTTTTAGTTGTTAAGAAAAAGATTTAATTTGGTTGAAAAAAATCTAAATATATTTTAAAAATTCACTTTAAAAAAAGTGTCACAGAATTGCCAAGCTTAGTCTATCAGACCTGTCATAACAAAATGTCACAGGCTGGGTAGCTCAAAACAACACTAACTTCTCAGGCTTTGAGCTGGAAGTCCAAGGTCAGGTGCTGGCTGAATTGATTTCTGATGAGAGTTCTCTCTTTAGCTTGCAGAGGGCTGTTTCTTGCTGTTTTGTCTGTGAGCACATGCATCTCTGGTGTCATTTCTTACTCTTACAAGGACAGTAGCCCTATTGGATGAAGACCTCACCCTTCTAACCTTGTTTAACCTTAATTACATCTTAAAGTGCCCTAACTCCAGAAAACAGTCATATTGGAAGTTAGGGCTTCAATATTCAAATTTTGGAGGGGACACCATTTAGTCCATAACACCGATCGATATAAAGGGAGATAGATATACCAGGCCAATTCAACTAAAAGCAAGAGAGAGGTAAGAGTTATTATTTTAAACACAGTGAAATGTAAGATAAGAGCTTCTCTGGTGGCTCAGACTGTAAAGAATCTGCCTGCAATGAGGGAGGCAGATTTCTGAGTTGAGAAGATCCCCTGGAGAAGGAAATGGCAAATCACTCTAGTATTCTTGCCTGGAGAATTCCATTGATGGCGGAGCCTAGCGAGCTACAGTCTATGAGGTCACAAAGAGTCAGACACACTCAGTGAGTAACATACACACACAATGTAAAATGAAGCATATTATCTATGATAGAGCTGCCAACTATTTTTTATTACTGAAGTTCAATAAAGAAGTTTTATAATGAAATTATGTGATTCAATCTTTTGAAAAAACACAGCATTGAAATTGCCAAATAAAGAATGTCACTCTCCATCTGATTCTAAAAGAATTAAGCCACTAGCCATAGAGTCCTGACCTTTAACACACGCTTTAAAAAGTTCAGAGCAGAGATCAAGAATAAGGTGCTGATTGAAAAAAAAAAAAAAAAAAAGCACAATCCAAAAGTTGACAGTTATGCTTTATTTGGCAGACATTCTTACATTCTTAGGACTTTGAGCCCAGGAAGTGTTAGTCACTTGGCTCAAGGAATTAGATCTGGTAGACAGAGTGCTTGAAGAACTATGGACAGAGGTTTGTAACACTGTATAGGATGCTTAACCAACCCCATTCCCAAGCAAAAGAAATGCAAGAAGACAAAGTGGTTGTCTGAGGAGGCCTTAAAAATGGCTGAGGAAAGAAGAGAAGTGAAAAGCAAAGGAGAAAGGGAAAGATAAATCGAACTGGTGTGGAGAAGACTCTTGAGAGTCCTTGGACTGCAAGGAGATCCAACCAGTCCATCCTAAAGGAAATCAGTCCGGAATATTCATTGGAAGGACTGATGTGGAAGCTAAAACTGCAATACTTTGGCCACCTGATGAGAAGAATTAACTCATTAGAAAAGACCCTGATGCTGGGAAAGATTGAAGGTGAGAGGAGACGGGGATGACAGAGGATGAGATGGTTGGATGGCATCACCAACTTCATGGACATGAGTTTGAATAAGCTGTGGGAGTTGGTGATGGACAGGGAGGCCAGGCATGCTGCAGTCCATGGGGTCACAAAGAGTCAGACACGACAGAGCAACTTAACTGAAACTTAACTGAATGAAGGGTTCCAGAGAATAGCAAGGAGAGATAAGAAAGCCTTCTTAAGTGAAGAATGCAAACCAACAGAAGAAAATAATGGAATGGGCAAGATTTAGAGATTTCCTCAAGAAAATTGGAGATACCAAGGGAACATTTCAGGCAAGGATGGACACAATAAAGGATAGGAAAGGTAAGGACCTAAGAAGCAGAAGCTGTTAAAAAAAGGAGGCAAGAATTCACAGCAGAACTATACAGGAAACCTCTCAAGGGCCTGGATAACCACGATGGTTTGGTTACTCACCTAGAGCCAGATATTCCGGAGTGGGAAGTGGAAAATGCACCTTAGGAAGAATTACTATAAACAAAGCTAGTAGAGGTGAAGGACTTCCATCTAAGCCACTTAAAAATCCAAAAGATGATGCTGCGAAAGTGCTGCACTCAATACGTCAGCAAATTTGGAAAACTCAGCAGGGGCCACAGGATTAGAAAAGGTCAGTTTTCATTCCAATCCCAAAGAAGAACAATGTTAAAGAATATTCAAGTTACTGTACAGTTGTGCTCATTTCACATACTACCAAGGTTATACTCAAAATCCTTCAAGCTAGCCTTCAACAGTATGTGAACTGAGAACTTCCAGATGTACGAACTGGATTTTGAAGAGGCAAAGGACCCAGAGACCAAGCTATCAACATTCATTGGATAATAGAGAAAGCCAGGAAGTTTCAGTAAAGCATTTGCTTCATTGACTACACTAAAGTGATTGACTATGTGGATCACAACAAACTGTGGAAAATGATTAAAGAGATGAGAGTGCCAGACACCCTTACCTGTCTCCTGAGAAACCTGTATGCCAGTCAAGAAGCAACAGTTAGGACCAGACATGAAACAAATGATTGGTTCAAAATTGGGAAAGGAGTATGAGAAGGCTGTATACTAACCCCCTGCTTATTTACCTTATGTGCAGAGGATATCATGTGAAATGCTGAGCTAGATGAACCACAAGCTAGAATTAAGATGGCCAGGAGAAATATCAACAACCACGGATATGCAGATGATACCACTCTAAGAACAAAAAGTGAAGAGGAACTAAAGAACCTTTTGATGAGGGTAAAAGAGGAGAGTGAAAAGGCTGGCTTAAGCTCACTTTTCAGAGAACTAAGATCATGGCATCCAGTCCCATCACTTCATGGCAAATAGATGGGGGGAAAATGGAAACAGTGACAGACTTTATTTTCTTGGGCTCCAAAATCAATGTAGATGGTGACTGCAGCCATGAAATTAAAAGATGCCTGCTCCTTGGAAGAAAAGTTATGACCAAGCTAGACAGCAGATTAAAAAGCAGAGACATTACTTTGCCAACAAAGGTTCATATAATCAAAGCTATGTTTTTTCCAGTTGTTATGTATGGATGTGAGAGTTGAAACATAAAGAAGACTGAGTGCTGAAGAATTGTTGCTTTTGAACTGTACTGTTAGAGAAGACTCTTTAGAATCCCTTAGACAACAAGGAGACCAAACCAGTCAATTCTAAAGGAAATCAACCCTGAATATTCATTGGAAGAACTGATGCTGAAGCTACAGTACTTTGGCCACTTGATGTGAAGGGCCAACACATTAGAAAAGACCCTGATGCTGAAAAAGATTGAAAGCAAAAGGAGAAGGGGGCGGCAGAGGATGAGATGCTTAGATAGCATCGGTGACGAAATGGCCATGAATTTAAGCAAACTCTTGGAGACAGTAGTGGACAGCAGAGCCTAGCGTGTGACAGTCCATGGGATCATAAAGAATCAGACATGGCTTAGCGACAGGACAATAGCAACATGTATGGAAAGATGCAAGAGTCTGGACTCACTGAAATCTTTCCTTTGATATGCAGCTCAGCTCTCCAGGCTGGTATCCTGTGTTTTCTCATTCTGAGTTTCCTCAGGATGCCCCAGCTTGGGGTGGTTGCAGTCTGATGGCTGCTAGATGGCAGGCATTTCTTGTTTCCTTCCTGAGTTCCCTCAGGGCTCACTTTGGGGGTGACTCTAATACTATGGCTAGATCATTTGTTTACTGTTTTGGCAGGCAATGATTTATTTATCAAAGACACTGTGCTTTGGGAAAAACTGGCAGAACAGGTCTTCAGGTAGATATTTACAGGAGAAAATTTTCTGAATCCAATTTCTTGTATCATCTCAGATCTCACAAAGCATAAAAATCATTTAAAGAGACATCTGAGATATGTACTTGATTTCATGTATCCTTTGCCAACAATACATATATACGGACCTCCTTCTGACCTCTTCTGAACTGTCACTCAGAGGTTATGTCTTGGGTTATAGTCCTCAATACGCCTCAAATAAAATTGAACTTACAGCTCTCACGCTGTGTGTGTGTGTGTTTCAGTTGACAACACAGATGAAGTGAAAGAAAATGCAATAGATAGAAATAACAGTGGAAAACTTAAATGATCTCTAAGGTCATTTAGAGAAAACTAAATGCTAGCCTACAGAGAAAACTCAGGTTTAAATGGCGTGCTTAAAGTCAGACAGCTAGTAACAGCAGGAAGCAGAGTTCAAACCCACAAATAAACTACACACGGCTTATCACAACCCTAGAATAAACTGAACAAATGGGACCTGAATTGGGAGAAAACAAGGTGAATGTAAACCAAAGAGCTTTCTTTTGCTTTCTTCCGCCCTCTCTTCCTCTTTGTTTCCTTCACTCCTTCTTCTCTTCCACTTTCCTTTTCTGATAATCTTTTCTTTCTGTTCAGGTTGCTGATTAATCTATCTTTCTTATTATAAATACTTGAGAGTAGGATCCCCATTTTATCCATGTTTGCATCACCCCAAGAACTATCAGGTATCCACAGACAATTGTTTAATTGAATTAATTCTCTTTAAAACTCAAAAAAGAAAATGTAGATACAGATGACTAGTGTAGATATAAAATGACACTAAAAAATGCTGCCATTTGTGTAGCTCATCTTTTAATCTGATACTGTTCAAATTTCAAAGACAAAGTTGCAATAACTAACTGATTGTTATTATCTTCTTCTTTTGTGCAAGAAGACTGTCAGATCTAATCATCATTTAGAGAGAGAGAGAACAAAGTAATAATAACGATAATAATGAAGAAATTCCTTAACTCTTTCTTCTAAGCTGTTTATCACAGCTGTTTATCTACAAAGTTGATGAAAATTGAATTCTCTCCCTCCCAGGGATTTAGATTACACAAACCTTCTAACATTTATCACGTTTCTTATCACAAAAGTAAACTCTTCTAAGGAAGATGTATGACACAGGCCTGCAGAAGAAACACAACTCCTCCGTTTCATCTAATTTGAAATGTAAGTACCTTCAGCTGCTTTGGTGTCTCCCATTTTATACATTCTTCCCCTCGACCTGATTCTTCACAGTCTCAATTATAAAATGAAAATGTCTCCAGAGACAGCCAAGAGTAATACTCTCTTCTCTTAACTTGTGTTCATGTCTTACTTAATGACTTTTTCTTTTGCATGGTAAAACAAAACAACTAAAAACAAACTAAAAAACAACAACAAAAAACCCGAGAACAGAATTCAGGCTGGCCCAGAGTCAGGTGCCACGCTTTTGTCCAGTGTCACTGGACTCCTGTCTATGGATTTCAGACCCTGGGGGGGTATGTGAGCTATGCAGGCCTGGCCTGGGCTCCCTAAGTTCCCAGCTCTGGCTGAAAGCCACCTGCAAGCTGTTTCGGCCTCAGGTTGGAATCCTTCAGCAAGTCAGGCTGAAGGATTCAGCCTGGTTGAACCAGTCAGTCATGGTTGTACCCACCTGGTCCCTGCACTGAAGGTGTCTGCCTGGGGCCTCTGTTGAGACGGAGATGATGTTAGAGACACCTGAAAGAATTCGTCTGAAGAACAGACATTTCTTCTTTCTTACTCTCCATTGCCCTTTCATTGCCAGATTTGGAAGCTGACACCCAAAATTTACCCAGCTAATGGGTGCATGTGTTCAGTGAATACATGAACACTTTCACCCTATTTCTGGATTTAAAAAATTGAAACTGAATAAAGGCACATCTGACTGAAAGGAGTGAGTATATCTCCTGATTTGAAAATGTAAACAGAATCTTCTGCCACCAACTGAAACATAAAAACACATATCATAGTGTCTGAGCTGACTCCTTGCTAGAATACATTTATATGGCCCGAAACCTCCTATTGCCTTCATTAGTGGATCTGAGAAAGCAGAACAAGTGTGTAGGAGGAAAAAAGCTGGCCTAGGGCAACAGTGCAAAAAAAAAAAAAAAAAATGTACTTTGCAAGATCCAGAATCGAGCCTCCATATTCCATTTCACTCTGTTTGCATAGACTTTTTGGATCAGGTGTCAGTGTTTAGGGGGCAGAGTCCAGCTTAGTGACACTAGCTGTGTGAGAGGTTCTGTAACTTTGTGTGGAACACAGAATCAGGGTGCTGAGGCATCTGGCTGTTCTCCCATCCTTTACCCCATGACTCATGATGCCTGTGGCAAGGTTCTGCTTATACAGTTTTATCCCCATCACTTTCCCTATGACAGATGAAGAATGCAGGAACCTTGGCAAGCATGGCATGGAGATTCAGCAAGCTCTTCAACATGTCATGTAGGGAGGCAAAATCAATCACAGAAGTAACCCCTTACTGTGGTTGGGAGATTAGCATCTTTACAAGATAATAAAGGCAACAAATTACATCTGCCAGCACTCAAAGCAGGAGACTCATAAAATGATTCTTGGATAAGTAGTGAGGCTCTGTGCCCTAGCCCATCAGATTCAGAGAGAAAGCTAGAAACTGGGCAAGCCATAGCCCAGCTCCAAGACCTGTATGCTCAAACTAGTGAGCTGCCCACAAATGCCCCTGTGGGTCAGTTCCAACTTCCAACTGTATTCTCCCACAGAGAGTCATAGAGGTGGGTAGTAGGCATTTGGAGTCATAATGACTGCCCACTCTCCTACCTCCTATCGATTTATAGTGTCCATACATTTATCCCTATTTCTTTTAAGGAGATCTGCCTTGGGAAGCACGGTTGACTGGCAACCTTCACAAGCACCATCTTTAGATTTGCTATAGTGCTCCAGCTGGGTCGCTACTTCCCATCAGCCACTCCAGCCAATGACTGAGCCCTATGGGTAGGACACAAGGTCATTTCCATCTAATGCAAGACTTCTTTAACAACACTATTTTCTAAAGGTATCCTCATCAGTTTGACTAAGATTTTCTCAGAAAGTGCATTTCAGGTGAAAGCTTTTTCTATCCAATTATTTCTGCCATCTCTGTTCTGACAGTTGTCAGATGGCACCATGGTAGGAAGTCTTTCTTCATTTATTTCCTATCCCTCCTCTTTTATCCTCCACAGATATTTCTCACAAAATCTCCAGCATGTCTATCTCAACTTGGTGTCTGCTTCTTGAAGCCCATGGAGTGGCACACCATCAGTCCAAAATGCCCTCTCAGACACCAGCCAATGTCTAATAACTATAATTTCATAAGTTAATTTCCATTTATTTATTCACCCATTCTTATTAAAAATCACCTCTATTGGTAAATGGAAGGAATGTTACAGAGGTGAATAAGCCACAATATAAACCCTCACTGAAGATAATGGACACAACAAAAAACACTATGAAAATCACTATACACCACCAAGCACAGTGCCAAGGGAACACAAAAGAAGAAAGAGATATTTTGGAATAATTAATAAAGAAGGGAAATGTATTCTAAATATATAGAAGAGAATATAATACTGTTGACTTACAGGAATACTAGGAAATGACTTTATAAAACAGAATTTATGAGGGTAAAATGATAATCATTTTTTTTCTAAAGAATTCAGTTCAGTTCAGTCACACAGTCATGTCTGACTCTTTGCGATCCCATGAATCGCAGCACGCCAGGCCTCCCTGTCCATCACCAACTCCTGGAGTCGACCCAAACTCATGTGTGTCGAGTCAGTGATGCCATCCAGCCATCTCATCCTCTGTCATCCCCTTCTCGTTCTTCCCCCAATCCTTCCCAGCATCAGGGTCTTTTCCAGTGAGTCAACTCTTCGTATGAGGTGGCCAAAGTATTAGAGTTTCAGCCTCAGCATTAGTCCTTCCAATGAACACCCAGGACTGGTCTCCTTTAGGATGGACTGGATGGATCTCCTTGCAGTCCAAGAGACTCTCAAGAGTCTTCTCCAACCCTACAGTTCAAAAGCATCAATTCTTCCCCACTCAGCTTTCTTCACAGTCCAGCTCTCACATCCACACATGATCACTGGAAAAACCACAGCCTTGACTAGACGGACCTTAGTCGGCAAAGTAATGTCTCTGCTTTTGAATATGCTATCTTGGTTGGTCATAACTTTTCTTCCAAAGAGTAAGCATCTTTTAATTCCATGGCTGCAGTCACCATCTGCAGTGATTTTGGAGCCCCCCAAAATAAAGTTTGACAGTATTTCCACTGTTTCCCTATCTATTTGCCATGAAGTGATCTCTAATCTAGAGCCAGACATCCTGGAATGTGAAGTCAAGTGGGCCTTAGAAAGTATCACTACAAACAAAGCTAGTGGAGGTGAAGGAATTCCAGTGGAGCTGTTTCAAATCCTGAAAGATGATGCTGTGAAAGTGCTTCACTCAATATGCCAGCAAATTTGGAAAACTCAGCAGTGGCCACAGGACTGGAAAAGGTCAGTTTTCATTCCAATTCCAAAGAAAGGCAATGCCAAAGAATGATCAAACTACCGCACAATTGCACTCATCTTGCATACTAGTAAAGTAATGCCCAAAATTCTCCAAGCCAGGCTTCAGCAATATGTGAACCATGAACTTCCTGATGTTCAAGCTGGTTTCAGAAGAGGCAGAGGAACCAGAGATCAAATTGCCAACATCCGCTGGATCCTGGAAAAGCAAGAGAGTTCCAGAAAAACCTCTATTTCTGCTTTATTGACTATGCCAAAGCCTTTGACTATGTTGATCACAATAAACTATGGAAAATTTTGGAAGAGATGGGAATACCATACCACCTGACCTACCTCTTGAGAAACCTGTATGCAAGTCAGGCAGCAACAGTTAAAACTGGACATGGGACAACAGACTGGTTCCAAATAGGAAAAGGAGTACTTCAAGGCTGTATATTGTCACCCTGCTTATTTAACTTCTATGCAGAGTACATCATGAGAAATGCTGGACTGGAAGAAACACAAGCTGGAATCAAGATTGCCAGGAGAAATATCAATAACCTAAGATACTCAGATGACACCACCCTTATGGCAGAACATGAAGAGAAACTAGAAAGCCTCTTGATGAAAGTGAAAGTGGAGAGTGAAAAAGTTGGCTTAAAGCTCAACATTCAGAAAA
>SJYA01000663.1:2292302-2508513 GCA_006410615.1 Neotragus moschatus
CTCCAGTACTTTGGCCACCTCATGCAAAGAGTCGACTCATTGGAAAAGACTCTGATGCTGGGAGGGATTGGGGGCATGAGGAGAAGGGGACGACGGAGGATGAGATGGCTGGATGGCATCACTGACTCGATGGACATGAGTCTGAGTGAACTCCAGGAGTTGGTGATGGACAGGGAGGTCTGGCATGCTTTGGTTCATGGGGTCGCAGACTCAGACACAACTGAGCATCTGAACTGAACTGATGGGACCAGATGCCATGATCTTCGTTTTCTGAATGTTCGGCTTTAAGCCAACTTTTTCACTGTCCTCTTTCACTTTCATCAAGAGGCTTTTTAGTTCCTCTTCACTTTCTGCCATAAGGGTGGTGTCATCTGCATATCTAAGATTATTGTTATTTCTTCAGGCAATCTTGATTCCAGCTTGTGTTTCTTCCAGTCTAGCATTTCTCATGATGTACTCTGCATATAAGTTAAATAAGCAGAGTGACAATATACAGCCTTGATGTACTCCTTTGTACTATTTGGAACCAGTCTGTTGTTCCATGTCCAGTTCTAACTGTTGCTTCCTGACCTGCATACAGATTTCTCAAGAGGCAGGTCAGGTGGTCTGTATTCCTATCTCTTTCAGAATTTCCCTGTATTAATTATAAAGCAGGAGGGACTTCCACTTCAGGCTAAGACTGAGCAACATTGATTAGATTTACCTTCTTCCCTAAAACAACAACAAAAACAGGAAGAAAGAAAGAAAGGAGAAAAATCAACTTAAAACAACAGCTTACAAGACATTTATCCCCGAGATAAGGGTAACTTAAGAACTAAGCCCTGCAGTTACCTCAGCTTATAATATTTCCTGGTGAAGTCTTAGGGAGTGAACTCAGACAGAGCCCGGCAGATCCTCTGAGCTAGGGAAATGAAGCTAAGAGGCCAGAGACTCCAAAATGGCTAGAATTTTCAGGGATAAGAGGTCTGCACTGAAAACTCTGGAGATATGAAGAGGGTTCCCTTGAGCCTATGCTACCAAATCCTAGCTCATGGGGACACGAGAGAGCAAAGAGCTCAAGAAAGCCCAGAGAAATAATAGTCATCCATGTGTGAAAAATACCCAAATTTAGTGAAAAAGTCTGAAAAGGATGAAAAGATATAAGCTTGGTAGGGTTGAGAGTAGTCCCTGTGTCCAGTAACCAAAATGGAAACCTCATAATTTGCAGAGAATTTGGCTGGGTATTCAGAAAGATCTAGCCTCACTAGTTAGGAATAATTGACACTGGAATGAACATTTCAAACATTAAAGTTCTTCCTAATAAATATTAAAGTCAGAACTAAAGGCTTCAAACTATTTCCAAATAGCCTAACCAATTCTAAAGCAAAGTTCAAGAATATTAAAAAAAAAAAAATACAAAGATATCCAGTACTAAGAAGATAAAGTTCATAGCAGCTATTATTAATCAAATATTTACAGGAAATAAACACGGAAAAAATACCCATTTTGAGAAGAGAAATCAATACAATTAAGCCAATTCAAAATTGTTACAGTTATTAGAATTATCAGACAAAGACACAAAAGCAGTCAATATAACTGTAGTCTATATGTGCAAGCACTACAGCAATTGTCGAACAGGTAGAAGAATGGAAGGTATTTTAAAAATGAAACTTCTAAAGATGAAAATTAAACCTACGCGAGACAGGAAAAGAGACACAGATGTATAGAACAGCCTTTTGGACTCTGTGGGAGAGGGAGAGGGTGGGATGATTTGGGAGAGTGGCATTGTAACATGTATGATATCATAAGTGAAACGAATCGCCGGTCTAGGTTCGATGCAGGATGCAGGATGCTTGGGACTGAGACACGGGGATGATCCAGGGAGATGGCGTGGGGTGGGAGAGGGGAGTGGGGGTCGGGATTGGGAGCTCATGTACACTCGTGGCTGATTGATGTCAATGTATAGCAAAATGAATACAGTATTGTAAAGCAAAACAAACTAAAAAAN
The DNA here is from genome assembly GCA_006410615.1 of Neotragus moschatus. NCBI lineage: Eukaryota > Metazoa > Chordata > Mammalia > Artiodactyla > Bovidae > Neotragus > Neotragus moschatus. The sequence continues at coordinate 2,294,290 of SJYA01000663.1, forward strand.
CAGGCCACATTAAAAATGGAGAAAAGCAATGAATTGGTACAGACAGGATAGGAGAGTTGAAGGAAGTGGTGAGTGACGGTTGACTCGTGTGGGCGAGGGAACGGATGCAAAGAGGGACGCCTGTGAGTAGGCTTCTTTGTAAGTGCACGTGGGCTGCAGAATGTGTCTAGATTGTTCCATGAATGCATATGAAGGTGGAAAAAGATATCTTGTGGGCAGGAGACAATAGAGGAGAAGTGAGGGGAAGGAAAGGTTCTGGGTGAGGAAGCGGCTGTGTGCTAACAGCGGTGAATTCAGGAGCCTGGTTTAAAGGTCCCATTTTAGGTTTGATGCAGGATGCAGGATGCTTGGGACTGATGCATGGGGATGATCCAGAGAGATGGCGTGGGGTGGGAGGGGGGAGGAGGGGTCGGGATTGGGAGCTCATATACACTCGTGGCTGATTCATGTCAATGTATGGCAAAACGAATACAGTACTGTAAAGCAAAACAAACTAAAAAATAAAAATTAAAAGAAAAAATAATAAAGATGAAAATTAAAACATCTGAGATGAAAAATAGAGTGGTGAAATTAATGGCATATTTGATATTGCAGGAGGGAAAAGACTAGAGAACTTGAAGACATAGCAATAGAAAATATCCAAAATTAGATGCCGAATAAATGATTTAAAAAAATAAACAGAGTATCAGTGAGCTGTGGAAAAACTTCAAATAACTTAATATATGTGTTATTTGAGTCTTCAAAGAAGTCATAACTGAAAATTTTTTCAATAGATAGTGGTCAGGTACTTCCATATTTGATGAAAACCAAATGTAGGTGCTAAACTCTTAGAAGAAGCATATGTGTAAATCTGTAAGACTAGATTGGGCACCTGTTTCTTGGACATCACATAAAAGGCCCAACAGAGCAACAAACAAAAAGCATATAAATTTGAAAGTATAAAAATCAAAAACCTTTTTGCATAAAAGAACACCTTAAATAAAGAAGAAAAAAATGCACAGTATGGGAGAAAATATTTGTAAATCATATTCTGATAAGAATCTAGTGTTCAGAATATAGGAAGAACACTTACAACTCAATATTAAAAATAAAGTAGGCAATGGATTTGAATAGATATTTCACTAAGCATTTCTCTAAGAATATGTACAAATAAACATTTCTCCAAAAACATGTATAATGCATAAACATGTATAATGTTCAACATTGTTAGTCATTCAGTTCAGTTCAGTCGCTCAGTCGTGCCCGACTCTTTGCGACCCCATGAATCGCAGCACGCCAGGCCTCCCTGTCCATCACCAACTCCCAGAGTTCACTCGGACTCACATCCATCGAGTCAGTGATGCCATCCAGCCATCTCATCCTCTGTCGTCCCCTTCTCCTCCTGCCCCCAACCTCTCCCAGCATCAGAGTCTTTTCCAATGAGTCAACTCTTCGCATGAGGTGGCCAAAGTACTGGAGTTTCAGCTTTAGCATCATTCCTTCCAAAGAAATCCCAGGGCTGATCTCCTTCAGAATGGATTGGTTGGAAACAATGCAAATCAAAACATCAATGACATAACATTTCATATCCATTAAAATGGGTGTAATAATTTTTTAAAAGAAAAACAGTGTGGGCTGAGGATGTGGAGAAACTGGAACCTTCATATGTTGCAAGTATGAGTGTAACATAAATTACCCTGCAACCCAGCAATTCTTCATCTATCAAATAGGGAGATGTACTCATTTAATTCAAAAGTCCTTTCCGAATGATAATATCATAAGGAAATTAGATAGCTTAAATGTTGTAGTTCTAGCCTGTTCAGTTCATTTCAGTTCAGTCCGTTTCAGTCGCTCAGTTGTGTCTGACTCTGCAACCCCATGAATCGCAGCATGCCAGACCTCCCTGTCCATCACCAACTCCCGGAGTCCACTCAGACTCACATCCATCGAGTCAGTGATGCCATCCAGCCATCTCATCCTCTGTCGTCCCCTTCTCCTCCTGCTCCCAATCCCTCCCAGTCTAGCCTGTTGGAGAGAGTCAATAAATATAATTTCCCTGTGAAGAATGTACTTAGAAACGATGGATTTGGATAGAGGCTGAATGAGCTGAGGAAGAGGAATTACTCACCTTTGGACTAAACCCTGACCAGTCTTAGAAGGCAGGTTTAGAATTGGAAGAGGAAGAGGAGTAACTGGAAACCTGAAGCCATAAAAAAGGCTCAGAGTTTGAAATAGGAAGATCTGAATTGCATAACTGGTGTTTAGTTCCTTTCTCTATAAATGAGTAGTGATTTATAACTGGATCAGGATATTTGTGAGGATGAATGAGAAAACAAAGTTTTAAAAAGATGTATTTTTTAAAAGTTTGAAGAAAGGTAACCCTTGAGTTGAGTGTCCCTCTTTTTATGTGTTGTGCTAGTGGGTGGATGCCTTAACTAGAGCTCAGGTCCCAAGAAGTTTGCTACAAATCTCAGGAGGAGGGCTTTCTAAATTGTATAAAGTATGAATAACTGGAGCAAGGAGTCCAAACCATGTGGAGAATTAGAATGAATGGTTTTCCAATCTGTGGATGTCCGACAAACAGAGAAACCAAGAGCACACCCTGGCGGAGGCTAGAGTGTGGCCTAGACCCTCACTGTGCTGAAGGAGTTAAAGACCCTTGGGCCATGCTGCTTGTTCTCAGCTCAGAGGAACCTTTACCGGGTGTTCTGAAGTGTTTTGAGGAATGGTATGAAGGAGAAAAAGAAGTTAAATGAGATGCATGGTGTTAGTGAAGGTAAGTAAGAAATAGATTTTCCAAAAGAACAATGGGAAGCCATGGAACATTTTAGACAGAAGAGTAAAATGATCGGATTTCTAGTTTTAAGAGCCCAGTGGATTGTAGGGGAGTATTAGTGGAAGAAAAGAGACTACTTAGGGAATTAGTGCAGTAGTCCAGTATGGAGCCTATTTATGTGTCTAGTGGTGGGGGTGTGGATGAGGGTGTCAGCAGGGAGGATCATGAGAAATGAAGCAAGGGAGTCAATAAGACCTACAGGTGGATCAGACATGTGGGGAAAGGAATGAGTACTCAAGAGTACCCAGAATTTTTTTCAAGTACCACCGTGGGGCCTGGAATATTTAATGAAGTTGAGAAACAAGGGAGCATGGATTTATCAAACAGTTTTGAGTCTGGAGACCTATCAATGGTCCCATGTTTCTGAAATACAAAACATAAAGACTATGTGATTGGAGTGATCAATGACACTGAAATGCAGGAAGAGGCAAGATTATGGAAGATCTCATACAATAGGATTTTCACTGTAAAAGTGAATGGACCACAACTCCTCTTCCTTTATTCAAATGACAGCATGATGTTTGAGAAGGTTCTCTCTCATGATAGTGTAGAGTTTAGATCCTAATAGAAAAAGTCACAGGGAGGGAGACAAGTGAGGAGGCTGGATGAGAGTCAGGATGACTAAATCCTCCCTGTTGATCTCCTCTGAAATAAAATTACCCAGCACCTGACATCAGCATTCTTTTTGCCAAATCTCTTTATGTTGAATGTAGATTCCAAGATGTGCTTTCAACCAGGGATAATTATCTAATTATCTATAATCCAGTGTGATCGTCTCATCTTCTCTCCTTTCTCCCTCTGTAGAGTGTGTGGCTTTGGGCGGGCTTGAGAAAGATATGACTCAATCGCCTGTCAGCACAGCTTTGGTGAGGAGAAAATATCACGGAAAAGGAAGTTCACTGTTGCAGAAACAGCGTGGTAATTGATTACTAATTACTGAAATATTACGTATGAAGGAAGGAAGGCACAAGCCTACTTTCCAAGGCTCCAGGTATTTAACAAACTTGTTTGAGACACTCTTTGATGACCTGAGAAACATCTGAGAAGAATGAGATTCTTCAACCTCCTTTTAAGATTCATTTATGGCTTTTGCATGACATGCTTCTTACTCTTGAATTTGAAGGATGGGGTTGGGACAAAGAAGCATCCCTAAACATTATCATCCAAAAGAGAGTGTGGCTGAAGGAGCCCAAATGGTTTCCGAATGGCAGGGTAATGGGAAGAAAAGAAAGGAAGTGAGCTGAGCCCTTCACTTTCTTGGAAACATTAAGGACAACTTTTCAAAAACACAAGTGTAGTCATGCCCTTTGTCTACTTGAAATTCTCCTATAACTTCCCTTTCTCTTGAGAGGTCAAGATTCTCAATTAATTGGCTAACCAGACTCTCCCACCTCTCCCATGGTTCATAGAGAAGGCTGGTTGGGAGGGCAGGGAAGTAGGGGAGGGCATTGGAGGATGCACCTTCTTTCTGTTCCTCAGAAGAACTTCATTTTCTCTCACCACCAGTATTTGCATCTTTATTGTCTTATGCCTACAACATCTTCCTTTTCTACCTGCCAAGTAAGTCTTCCTCGCCCTTTTTCTTAGCTCAAACGCTTCCTTNGGCAGGGAAGTAGGGGAGGGCATTGGAGGATGCACCTTCTTTCTGTTCCTCAGAAGAACTTCATTTTCTCTCACCACCAGTATTTGCATCTTTATTGTCTTATGCCTACAACATCTTCCTTTTCTACCTGCCAAGTAAGTCTTCCTCGCCCTTTTTCTTAGCTCAAACGCTTCCTTTATGGTAAGGATTTCTCTCATACCCATAATATGCCTGTGTACTTCCATCAGCTGCTTCTTCTTCTTTTTTTTTCTTTTAATGAATGCTCTTTTTAGAATACTTTTAGACACAAGGGGAAAAATTCAAAGATAGTACAGAGTCTTCATATATCCTACCTCCAGTTTCCTCTGTTATTAACGTATTACCTTCACCTATTTAATACAACTAATGGACCAGTATTTATATATTTTGTTAACTGAAGTCTATAGTTATTCAGAATTTTTAAATTTTATCAAATGTCCTTTTCTATTCCAAGATTCCATGTAGTATACCATGTCATATTTAGTTAACCTGTCCCCTCAGCTTCAATTGGCAGTAACAGTTTCTCAGACTTTTCTTCGTTTTGGGTGACCTTCACAGTTTTTCCATATGCTGCCAGATATTTTGCCAGACGCTCCTTTATTGGAATTTGATGATGTTTCTCATTATTAGGCTGGGATAATGGTCACTTTGAAGGACAACAAGAGTCAAGTGTCATTTCTGCACAACACATTAATGTGTGTACTATCCACATGACTCATCACTGTTATTGTTGATCTTAATCATCTGGTCATCTGGTGTTTGCCAGTTTTCTTCACTATAAAGTTGTTCATTCTCCTCCTTTTCCGGGCTGTACTCTTTGAAAGAAATCACTTTGCATAGCACCCACTTAGGACTGGAGAGATATAGCCCATCTCCTTGCACTGCACCCACCTGCAGTTATTTAGGATTTCTCTCCATGAAGGTTTGTCTCAGTCCCTGACTCATGCATGTATGTATGTATGCAAGTATGTATGTAGTCATTCAATTATTTATTTATATCATATGGACATATATTTTTTTTTATTCTTTGGCTTATAGCTCTATACTGCTTTACTTAACTTCCTTGCTCTGATTTTTCAGCTTTGGCCATGAAAATTTTTTCAGTTACCTTCTCTGTCCCTTTGCAAACTTACATCATTATAGGGTCCTTTGTGTTAGTTTGTTCATTTTTTTGTTTCTTTTATTACTTCCTTAATTTCTAGTGCTGTGAAACAGATGCTCTAGGCTCATCTTATATATGTCCTATCCTTGCCCTAGAATCAGCCATTGCTCTGAAAAGTCCTAATTCCTTATATTTTAGAATGACATTAGAAACCAAGATCTTGGTAGTAGCTGTGTTCATTGTCAACAAGATGTTGTTTCTTCTAGGCCTTTCAGCTGAAATAGCTGGGAAATAGACAAATGTATTTAACCTGTGTGTATACACATATTTGTGAATATGTCTGTATTTCCCTTCTGTATAAACAAAAGCTAGACATAAGTTCACACTGATGTCTCCAATTATAATTATTATCAAATGGATCATCTACTCTCTTCCACTTGTCTTTCTGTAAACTCTAACTCTAACAGATAGAAACCTGGCTCCCACTTCCATCCATCTATTTACTTGATTGCTCAATTCCAGTAAACATGTTCAACAGTGTCAGGTTTAACTAGTTCCCTGTGGGGGATACTATTAATTATAGTGCAGTGTTTATTTGCACTTTGTCTTTAGTCTTATAGATTCTGATCATTTCCTAAATTTTACCTGTCCCCTTCTTCTCTTCAAGTGAGGATAATTCATAATAGTTAGATTATTATATTCTGTGTTTCATCTTGAGTTATTCCCATATCCTAGTGATTTTTATTAAGTGTAAATATTAACTATTTGGAAAGATTGATACGCTCATAGAATCCTTCTTTACAGTGTCATAGAGAATCACGTAGCCACTCTAAAGAATTAACTGTGCTTCATCTATTTAGCTTCCTTAACACCTTGAATACCCAGGAAGAACCAATCTTTTTTTTTGTCTTTATTTTTTTGTTGTTTTTTTATTTCTTTAGTTTATTTTTGTTGTTGTTATTTTGCTTTATTCCAGAACCAATCTTTTCACTACCACTAAATGTATTCTTTATTCAGAATGTAACAGTGTAACATTTTCAGAAAAGAGCCTTCTTTCTCTTAGAAATATTTATTTATGATTTATCCGTTTTAGTTCACTGATTCCTAGAAAGTCGATGTTCACTCTTGCCATCTCTTGTTTGACCACTTCCAATTTGCCTTGATTCATGGACCTGACATTCCAGGTTCCTATGCAATATTGTTCTTTATAGCATCGGACCTTGCTTCTATTACCATTCACATCTACAGCTGGGTTTNTGTATTCTTGCCACCTCTTCTTAATATCTTCTGCTTCTGTTAGGTCCATATCATTTCTGTCCTTTATCATTTCAATACTAGTACAAATAGCTTAGGGATAGATGCCCCCAAAATAATTTTTATCATGACTCGATTAACAAATGGACTTCCGTGGTGGCTCACTGGTAAAGACTTCACCTGCCAATGCAGGAGACTCGAGTTTGATCCTTAGGTTGAGATCTTTAAGTTGGGAAGATCCCCTTGGAGAAGGAAATGGCAACCCACTCCAGTATCCCTGCCTGGGAAATCCCATGGGCAGAGAAGCCAGGTGGGCTATAGTCCATGAGGTCACAAAAGAGTCAAACACAACCCAGCAACTAAGCATCAACAACAATACAAATAATCCTAAAATGTGAATCTCAACCCTTAATTTATCTGTTCTTTGAGAACATTTAAATGTTTGTACTTCTTTAAGAAAATTCACTTTGGAGTAAAAGAGAATTTATTTCATTTTCTCTCAATTGTTTTTAATTGTAATTGTAGGAGATTTAGAAGCAACACTTATTTTTAAATATTGTTTAAGTCCTACCACCTAAATTAACTGCTCTTAAAATCCAAGTGTGTTATCCTCTATTCCTTCATTGTAATGTAGTCACTCACACCCCATGGCCTTTAGGGTATTTTTAAGCTTCCAAGAGAATACATACCTAGGAATATTGCTCAACTTATATTAAATAGGAAATATGTCTGATGAGTTTGCTTTATCCCATCCAGTGATCTTGTTGCCTCTAGTCAAAAAATTGTCATTGATTTCCTTTCTCCTGGATGTTTCTGAACTTTAGGTTACAGATTTGTATTAGCCTGTTCATTTTTCAGTGATGTTTGCTAATGAGTTGCTGTAAGTATGCCATGTACCCATAAACAGAGTACTTATGGTCTTCTACGGTAACCTCAAATCATCCTTCTTGTGTGACAGTCCTTTTTTCTGGCTTTAATTTTCCTCTTTAGAAAGCACATCTTTTGGAAGTTGATTTAGTGAGGGTCTGTTGGTGATAAACACAATTATCATGTGTTTGAAAATGTGCCATTGTTTTAAAATGTTAATCTCTCTGGAGAGAAAATTATGATTTTCAATCATAACCTCTTACTTTCTTAACAATATTTAGTCTATAAAATAGAAACTGGAAATTATAAAGATATATCTACTGTTTGCAATTAGTGCAATTGTTTGTTCCTTTGTAGTCAGTATTTATTTTCTTTCATTGTTTTTAATATATTTTTTCTCCAGCTTTAATGAGGTATAATTGATAAATAAAATTGTAATACATTTAAGATGAATAGTATGATTTGATATAGATATAGGTTGTAAAAGGATTCCTACCATAGAATTAATAAACAACACATATAAACTCACATATTTACCTGTTTTTGTTATTGTTAAGACACTTAAGTTCTGCTCTATTAGCAAATTTCAATTACACAATATAGTATTACTAACTAGCTCACCATGTTACACATTAGATCTTAAGATCTTACTTATCTTATAACTTAAAGTTTGTACCTTTTTACTACCCTCTCCCTATTTCCCTCAACCCCTAGACCCTGGCAACCATGCTTCTATTCTGTGTTTTTTGAACACATTATTTTTTGCTTTGCTTGTTTCACACATAAATGAGATTGTACAGCATTTGTCTCTCTCTGTCTTGCTTATTTCACTTAAGATAATTCCCTCCAGATTCATCTATGCTGTTTCATATATCACACTTTATTCTTTTTCCATCCATTTGATTACAGATATTTACATTGCTTCCATACCTTGGCTATTGTGAATAATGCTGCAATAAACATGGGAGTATAGATACCTCTTTGAAATTGTAAAATGATGATTTCATTTCCTTTGGACATATGAACCTAAAAATGAGACTGAATCATACAGTAGCTCTGTGCTTAATTTCTTGAGGAAACTCCTTATTATATTCCATAGAGACTACCCAATTACATTCTCACCATTAGTATACATGTCCTTTGCTTCACATACAAACCAGAATTTATCTCTTGTAAGTATTTTTGGTAACAGATATCCTAACATCTGTGAAATGATAGCTAACTGTGGTTTTGATTTGCATTTCCCTGATAATTTGTGTACCTATGAGCCAAATGTGTCTTCTTGGAAAAATGTTTACTCAGTCCCTTGTTGATTTTTTAATTGAGCAATTTGTTCTACTTTTTAAGACTGATTTGGATATTGATGATCTTTTGTAGTTCCATACAAATTTTAGGATTTTTTTTTCTGTGAAAATGCCATTGGAATTTTGATAGAAATTGCATTGAATCTGTAGTTGCTTTGGATAATATAGACATTTTAGCAACATTTAGTTTTACAATCTAGGAACATGAGATATCTTTCCACTCTCTTGTGTCTTTTTCAGTTTCTTTCATTAATATTTTTAAGTTTTCAGTGTATAGATTTTTCACCTCCTCAGTTAAGTATTTAAGACAATTAAGTATTTTATTGTAAATGGGATTATTTTCTTAGTATCTCTTTCTGATAGTTTGTTGTTAATGCATAAAATGCAATTGATTTTTACATTGATTTTGTATCGTGCAACTTTACTGAATTCACTTATTGATTTTAACAAATTTTTGGTGAAATCTTTAGAGCTTTTAATGTATAACATCATGTCATCTACAAAAATAGAATTTTCTTCTTCCTCTCTAATTTGGATACCTTTCATAATAATTTTCTTGACTAAGTTCCTGGATAATACTTCTAGTACTATGTTGAATAAAACTATCAACAGTAGGCATCTTTGTTTTGTTCCTGTTCTTAGAGAAAAAACTTTCAGCTTTTCACTATTGAGTATGATGTTAACTCTAAGCTTGTCATATATAACCTTTATTATGTTGAGATGCATTCCATCTATACTTCATTTGTTCAGCATTTTTATCATTAAAGTGAGTTTATCATTTTACTCATTTTTATCAGTTTATCATTTTTAATTTATCATTTTTATCAGTGTATCAATTTATCAATAAATTTAGTTTAATCACTGTTTTTTCTACATTTATTGAAGTTATTGTACACTTTTAATCTCATTTTATTACTCTGATGTATCGTATTTATTGATTTTGGGTATGTTGAGTCATCCTTCCATCTTAGGAATAAATCTCATTTATTATAGGATATATTTATACAATGGAATATTATTCAGCCACACAACAAAGAAGGAAATCTTGCAATTTGCCACAATATGGGTGGACCATGAAGGTATTACTCTAGGCAAGATAAAAAAATTACTATGTAATCTCACTTATTGAAGAAGGAAATGGAAACCCATTCCAGTATTCTTGCCTGAAAAATCCTATGGAGAGAGGAGACTGGCAAGCTATATAGCCCATAGAGTGGCAAGAGTTAGACACTACTGAGTGACTAACCAATCTCACTTACATGTAAAATCTAAAATATATATATATTTTTTTTAAAAAAAAAAACTGAGCTTGAAGATATAGAGAATGAATTGGTGACTGCCAGAGACAGAGGGTATTCAGTAGGAAAAGTGAGTGAAGAGAGTCAAAAATAAGTCATAGGGCTATAATGTACAGTGTGGTGACTGTAGTTAACAATATTGTATTGGGTATTTGAATACAATATTCTAAGGGAGCAAAGATCTTATTCAAGACAAAAAATTGTAACTGTGTATGGTTACAGATGTTAACTAGACTTATTGAGGTGATCATATCATAATACATACAAATATCAATCATTGTATTGGACACCTAAAAGTAATATGTTATATGTCAATTATACCTCAATAAAAAATAATTTTAAAAATTCCACTTTTAGATGAGAAAAAACAAAGCAGATGCAGTTTCATTTAGTAGGATTTTTGTCTGTTCATTTGTGTTTTGTTTGTTTCTTTTTAATTTATTTTTTTATTGAAGGATAACTGATTTACAGAATTTTGTTGTTTTCTGTCATACCTCAACATGAACCAGCCATAAGTTTACGTATATACCCTCCCTTTGGAACCTCCCTCCCATTTCCCTCCCCATCCCACTCCTTTAGGTTGATACAGAGCCTCTGTTTGAATTTCCTGAGCCATACAGAAAATTCTCGTTGGCTATCTATTTTATATATGGTAATGTAAATTTCCATGTTACTCTTTCCATACTCTCTCCTCCCCTCTTCCCATGTCCATAAGTCTATTCTCTATGTCTGCTTCTCCACTGCTGCCCTGTACCATTTTTCAAGATTCCATATATGTGCGTTAGAATATGATATTTATCTTTCTCTTTCTGACTCACTTCACTCTATTTAATAGATTCTAGGTTCATCCACCTCATCAGAACTGACCCAAATGCATTCCTTTTTATGGTTGAGTAATATTCCATTGTGTATATGCACCATGGTTTTTTTAAACATTCACCTATCGATGGACATCTAGTTTGCCTCCACATTCTAGTTATTGTAAATAGTGCTGTAATGAACAGTGGAATACATGTGTCTTTTTCAATTTTGGTTTCCTCAGGGTATATGCCTAGGAGTGGGACTGCTGTGTCATATGGTGGTTTTATTCCTAGTTTTTTAAAGACTCTCCATACTGTCTTCCATCAATTTACATTCCCATCAACAGTGCAAGAGCGTTCCCTTTTCTCCACACCTTCTCCAGCGTTTATTGTTTGTAGACTTTTTGATGATGGCCATTCTGACTGGTGTCAGTTGATATCTCTTTGTGGTTTTTATTTGCATTTCTCTAGTAATAAGTGATGCTGAGCATCTTTTCATGTGTTTGTTAGTCATCCGTATGTCGTCTTTGGAGAAATGTCTGTTTAAGTCTTTATTCACTGTTTGACTGGGTTATTTGTTTTTCTGACATTAAATTGTATGAGATGCTTATATGTTTTGGAAATTAATCCATTGTCAGTTGTTTCATTTGCTATTTTTGTCTCCTAATATGAGGTTTGTCTTTTCATCTTCCTTATACTTTCTTTTGCTCTGCAAAACCTTTTAAGTTTAATCAGGCTCCACTTTTACTTTTGTTTTATTCCCCATTACTCTAGGAGGTGGGTCATAGAGGATTTTGCTTTGATTTATGCCATCGAGTGTTCTGCCTAGGTTTTCCCCTAAGAGTTCTATAGTTTCTGCTTTTACATTTAGGTCTTTAATTTTGAGTTTATCTTTATATATGGTATTAGGAAATGTTCTAATTTCATTCTTTTATATAGAGCTGTCCAGTCTTCCCAACACCATTTATTAAAGAGTCTGTCTTTGCTCCATTGTATGTTCTTGCCTCCTTTGTCAAAAACAAGGTACCCATAGGTGTATGGATTTATTTCTGGGCTTTCTATCTTGTTTCTTTGGTCTATATTTCTATTTTTGTGCCAGAACCATACTGGCTTGATGACTGTAGCTCTATAGTATAATCTGAAGTCAGAAAAGTTTATTCCTCCACCTCCATTCTTCATTCTCAAGACTGCTTTGGCTATTCAGGGTCTTTTTAGTTTCCATATGAACTGTGAAATTTTTTGCTCTAGTTCTGTGAAAAATATCATTGGTAATTTGATAGAAATCATGTTGAATCTGGGGAGTGGTGGCTGCACAGCTCTGAAGTGACTTTAAGGAGTTACCCAACGTCCAAGGGTAAAGGAGAAGCCCCAGCAAGATGATAGGTTGGGCAAAATCACGTTGAGAATCAAACCCTATACACACCAGAGAGGCTCAGAGGGCTCAAACCTTGTTTGCACCAGGACCCCAAAACACCACAGAGACTGAAACAGAACTGTGTTTGAGTGTCTACTAGGGAGGAATGGGTTGTTAGCAGATTGGTACAGGGGCAGGGGCTCGGGGTACAGCAGACTTGGTATGGCATAAACCCTCTTGGAAGATGTCGCCATTAATCCCACCAGAGAGCTGCCAGAACTTACACAGGACTGGGGAAATAGACTCTTGGAGGGCACAAACAGAATCTTATGTGCACCAGGACTCTGGGGAAAGGAACAGTGACCCCACAAGAGTCTGACCCCGACTTGCCTGTGAGTGTCCAAGAGTATCCAGTGGAGGTGTGTGTCGGAGGTGGCTTGCTGCAGGATTGGGGGCACTGAGTGTAGCAGTGCATGCAGGGGAACTTTTGAAGGAGGACATGATTATCTTCATTAACTTGACCAGACTTTGGCCCCAGGTAAATAACAAGGATGAACATAGCCCCACCCAACGGTACAAAAAAGATCTTCACGACCCAGATAATCATGATGATGTGATCACTAATCCAGAACCAGACATCCTGGAATGTGATATCAAGTGGGCCTTAGAAAGCATCACTACGAACAAAGATAGTGGAGGTGATGGAATTCCAGTGGAGCTGTTTCAAATCTTGAAAGATGATGCTGTGAAAATGCTGTACTCAATATGCCAACAAATTTGGAAATCTCAGCAGTGGCCACAGGACTGGAAAAGATCAGTTTTCATTCCAATCTCAAAGAAAGGCATTGCCAAAGAATGCTCAAATTACCACACAATTGCACGCATCTTACATGCTAGTAAAGTAGTGGTCAAAATTCTCCAAGCCAGGCTTCAGCAATACATGAACCGTGCACTTCCTGATGATCAAGCTGGTTTTAGAAAAGGCAGAGGAACCAGAANTCATTCCAATCTCAAAGAAAGGCATTGCCAAAGAATGCTCAAATTACCACACAATTGCACGCATCTTACATGCTAGTAAAGTAGTGGTCAAAATTCTCCAAGCCAGGCTTCAGCAATACATGAACCGTGCACTTCCTGATGATCAAGCTGGTTTTAGAAAAGGCAGAGGAACCAGAAATCAAATTGCCAACATCTGCTGGATCATGGAAAAAGCAAGAGAGCTCCAGAAAAACCTCTATTTCTGCTTTATTGACTATGCCAAAGCCTTTGACTGTGTGGATCACAATAAACTGAAAAATTCTGAAAGAGATGGGAACACCAGACTACCTGACCTGCCTCCTGAGAAATCTGTATGCAGCTCAGGAAGCAACAGTTAGAACTGGACATGGGACAACAGACTGGTTCCAAATAGGAAAAGGAGTACGTCAAGGCTGTATATTGTCACCCTGCTTATTTGACTTATATGCAGAGTACATCATGAGAAACGCTGGACTGGAAGAAACATAAGCTGGAATCAAGATTGCTGGGAGAAATATCAATATCCTCAGATATGCAGATGACACCACCCTTAGAGCAGAAAGTGAAGAGGAACTAGAAAGCCTCTTGATGAAAGTGAAAAAGTTGGCTTAAAGCTCAACATTCAGAAAATGAAGATCATGGCATCCAGTCCCATCACTTCATGGGAAATAGATGGGGAAACAGTGTCAGACTTTATTGTTTTGGGCTCCAAAATCACCGCAGATGATGANGAGATGGCTAGATGGCATCACTGACTCGACAGACATGAGTCTGAGTGAACTCTGGGAGTTGGTGATGGACAGGGAGGCCTGGCATGCTGCGATTCATGGGGTCACAAAGAGTAGGACATGGCTGAGTAACTGAACTGAACTGAAGTGACTGATCAACAGAAAACGGGATTAAAGATTTACTGAGCATGGCCCCGCCCATCAGAACAAGACCCAGTTTACCCTTCAGTCAATCTCTCCTATCAGGAAGTTTCCATAAGCTATTTATCCTTCTTCATCAGAGGGCAGACAGACCGAAAACCACAATCTGAAAAGTAACCAATTTGATCACATGCACCACAGCCTTGTCTCACTCATGGAACTATGAGTCATGCCATGAAGGGCCACCTAAGACAGACAGGTCATGTGGAGAGTTCTGAAAAAATGTGGTCCACTGGAGAAAGGAATGGCAAACCACTTCAGTATTCTTGCCTTGAGAATCCCACAAACAGTTTGAAAAGGCAAAAAGACAGGACACTGAAAGATGAAATCCCCAGGTTGGTAGGTGCCCAATATGGTACTGGAGATCAGTGAAGAAATAATTCCTGAAAGAAGGAGGAGACAGAGCCAAAACAAAAACAACACCCAGTGGTGGATGTGGTGATGGAAGCACAGTCTGATGCTGTAAAGAGCAATATTGCATAGGAACCTGGAATTTTAGGTCCAGGAATCAAGGCAAATTGGACGTGGTCAAAGAGGAGATGGCAAGAGTGAACATCGACATTTTAGGAATCAGTGAACTAAAATGGACTGGAATGGGTGAATTTAATTCAGATGACCATTATATCTACTACTGTGGCCAAGAATCCCTTAGAAGAAATGGAGAAGCCCACATATTCAACAAAAGAGTCTGAAATGCAGTACTTGGATGCAATCTCAAAAACAACAGAATGATCTCTGCTCCTTTCCAAGGCAAATCATTCAGTATCACAGTACACCAAGTCTATGCCCCAATGAGTAAAGGTGAATAAGCTGAAGTTGAATGGTTCCATGAAGACCTACAAGACCTTCTAGAACTAATACCCAAAAAATATGTCCTTTTCATTACAGGGGACTGGAATGCAAAAGCAGGAAGTCAAGAAATACCTGGAGTAACAGGCAAATTTTGCTGTAGCGTACAGAATGAAGCAGGGCAAAGACTAGTAGAATTTTGTGAAGAGAAGGCATTGGTCATAGCAGACACACTCTTCCAACAACACAAGAGAAGGCTCTACACATGGACATCACGAGATAGTCAATACTGAAATTATATTGATTATATTCTTTGTAGCCAAAAATGGAGATACTCTATACAGTCAGCAAAAACAAGACTGGGAGCTGACTGTGGCATAGATCATGAACTCCTTATTGCCAAATTCAGATTTAAATTGAAGAAAGTAGGGAAAACCACTAGACCATTCAGGTATGACCTAAATTAAATCCCTTACAGTTATACAGTGGAAGTGACAAATAGATTCAAGATATTAGATATGACAGACAGAGTGCCTGATAAACTATGGATGGAGGTTCATGACACTGTAGAAGAGGCAGTGATCAAGACCATCCCCAAAAAAAGACATGCAAAAAGGCAAAATGGTTATCTGAGGAGGTCTTACAAATAGCTATGAAAAGAAGGGAAGCCAAAGGCAAAGGAGAAAAGAAAAGATATACTCATTTGAATGTAGAGTTCCAAAGAATAGTAAGGAGAGATAAGAAACCCTTTCTTGGTGATCAATGCAAAGAAATAGAGGGAAACAATAGAATGGGAAAGACTAGAGATTTCTTCAAAAAATTAGAGATACCAGGGAATATTTCATGCAAAGATGGGCACAATAAAGGGCAGAAATGGTATGGACTTAACAGAAGCAGAAGCTATTAAGACGAGGTAGAAGGAATACACAGAAGAATTATGCAAAAAGAACTTCATGACTCAGATAATCATGATGGTATGATCACTCGCCTAGAGCCCGACATCCTAGAATGCGAAGTCAAGTGGACTTTAGGAAGCATTACTATGAACAAAGCTAGTGGAGGCGATAGAATTCCAGTTGAGCTATTTCAAATTCTAAAAGACGATGCCCTGAAATTGCTGCACTCAATATGCCAGCAAATTGGGAAAACTCAGCAGTGGCCACAGGACTGGAAAAGGTCAGTTTTCATTGCAATCCCAAAGAAAGGCAATGCCAAAGAATGCTCAAACTACCACACAATTGCACTCATCTCACATGCTAGCAAAGTAATGCTCAAAATTCCCCAAGCCAGACATCAGCAGTACATGAACCGTGAACTTCCAGATGTTCAGGCTGGTTTTAGAAAAGGCAGAGGAACCAGAGATCAAATTGTCAACATTCGTTGGATCATCAAAAAAGCAAAAGAGTTCCAGAAAAATATCTACTTCTGTTTTATTGACTATGCCAAAGCCTCTGACTGTGTGGATTACAACAAACTGTGGAAAATTCTGAAAGAGATGGGAATACCAGACCACCTAACATGCCTCTTGAGAAATCTGTATTCAGATCAGGAAGCAACAGTTAGGACTGGACATGGAACAACAGACTGGTTCCAAATCAGGAAAGGAGTACATCAAGGCTGTAAATTGTCACCCTGCTTGTGTAACTTATATGCAGAGTACATCATGAGAAATGCTGCTCTGGATGAAGCACAAGCTGGAATCAAGGTTCCTGGGAGAAATATCAGTAACCTCAGATATGCAGACGACACCGCCCTTATGGCAGAAAGCGAAGAAGAACTAAAGAGCCTCTTGATGAAAGTGAAAGAGGAGAGTAGAAAAGTTGGCTTAAAACTCAACATTCAGAAAACAAATATCATGGCATCCAGTCACATCTCTTTATGGGAAATAATGAGGAAACAGTGGAAATAGTGTCAGACTTTATTTTTCTGGGCTCCAAAATCACTGCAGATGGTAACTGCAGCTATGAAATGAAAAGACGCTTGCTCCTTGGAAGAAAAGTTATGACCAACCTAAACAACATATTAAAAAGCAGAGACATTTCTTTGCCAACAAAGGTCCATCTAGTCAAAGCTATGATTTTTCCAATAGTCATGTATGAATGTGAGTGTTGGAGTATAAAGAAAGCTGAGCACCAAAGAATTGATGCTTTTAAACTGTGGTGTTGGAGAAGACTCTTGAGAGTCCCTTGGACTGCAAGGAGATCCAACCAGTCCATTCTAAATGAGATCAGTCCTGAATATTCATTGGAAGGACTGGTGTTGAAGCTGAAACTCCAGCACCGTGGTCACCTGATGCAAAGAACTGAGTCACTAGAAAAGACCCTGATGCTGGGAAAGATTGAAGGTGGGAGATGAAGGGGATGACAGAGGATGACAGTGTCTTATAATTTTCTGTATACAATTTTTGTCTCCTTAGGTAAATTTATTCCTAGATACTTTATCTTTTTGTTACAATGGTGAATGGGATTGAATCCTTAATTTCTTTTTCTTATTATTCATTGTTAGTGTATAGAAATGCAAGTGATTTCTGTGGATTGATTTTGTATACAACAAATTTTCTAAATTCACCTTTTACCTCCAATAATTTTCTGATACTATCTTTAGGATTTTCCATGTACAGTATCATGTCATCTGCAAATAGTGAGAGTCTTACTTCTTCCTTTCCAATCTGGATTCCTTTTATTTCTCTTTCTTCTCTGATTGCTGTAGCTGGGACTTTCAGAACTGTGTTGAATAATAGTGGTGAAAGTGGACACCCTTGTCTTGTTCCTAATGTTAGGGGGAATGCTTTCAGTTTTTTGCCATTGAGAATAATGTTTGCTGTAGGCTTATCATATATGGCCTTTGCTATGTTGAGGTAGGTTCCTTCTATGCCCATTTTTGAAGAGTTTTAATCATAAATGGGTGCTGAATTTTGTCAAAGGTTTTTTCTGCATCTATTGAGATTACCATATGGTTTTTATCTTTCAGTTGTTAATATGGTGTATCACATTGATTGATTTTTATATATTGAAGAATCCTTGCATTCCTGGAATAAACTCACTTGATCATGGTCTTTGAGTTTTTTGATGTGTTGCTGAATTCTGTTTGCTAAAATTTCGTTGAGGGTTTTTGCATCTATGCTCATAAGTGATATTGGCCTATAGTTTTCTTTGTGTTGTCTTTGTCTGGCTTCAATATTAGGGTGATGGTGGTCTGGTAGAATATGTTTTTAAAAATCTGCAATTTTTTTAGAGTTTTACAAGGATAGGCATTAGCTCTTCTCTAAATGTTTGATAGAATTCTCCTGTGAAGCCATCTGGTCCTGGGCTTTTGTTTTTTGGGAGATTTTTGATCACAGCTTCCATTTCACTGCTTGAAATTGTGTTGTTCATAATTTCCATTTCTTCCTGGTTCAGGCTTGGAATATTGAACTTTTCTAAGAATCTGTCCATTTCTTCCAGGTTATCCATTTTAATGCCATATAGTTGTTCATAAAAGTCTCTTATAATCCTTTGTATTTCTGTATTGTCTGTTGTAACTTCTCCTTTTTCATTTCTAATTTTGTTGATTTGATTCTTCTCTTTTTTTCTTGATGAGTCTGACTAAAGATTTGTCAACTTTGTTTATCTTCTCAAAGAACCAGTTTTTAGTTTTATTAATCTTTATTATTGTTTCTTTCATTTCTTTTTCATTTATTTCTTCTCATATCTTTATTTCCTTCTACTAATTTTGGGGTATTTTGTTCTTTTTTTTCCAGTTATTTTAGGTGTAAAGTTAGGTTGTCTATTTGATCTTTTTCTTGTTTTTTGAGGTAGGATTGTATTGCTGTAAACTTCCATCTTAGAACTGGTTTGGCTACATCCCATAGGTTTAGAGTTGTCATCATTTTATTATCATTTGCTTCTAGAAATTTTTTTGATTTCTTCAGTAACCTGTTGGTTATTTAGAAATGTGTTGTTTAATCTCCATGTGTCTGTGTTTCTTAAAGTTTTTTTTCTTCTTGTAATTGATCTTGTAATCTAGTCTCATATCATTGTGGTCAGAGAAGATGCTTGATACAATTTCAATTTTCTTAAATTTACTGAGGTTCGATTCATGACCCAAGATGTGGTCTTTCCAGAGAATGTCCCATGTGCACTTGAGGTGTATTCTTCTGCATTTGGATGCAATGTCCTGAAGACATCAATGAGATCCACCTCATCTAATGTATCATTTAAGACTTGTGTTTCCTTGTTAATTTTCTGTTTTGATGATCTGTCCATTGGTGTGAGTGGGGTGTTAAAATCTCCTACTATTATTGTGTTACTGTCAATTTCTCCTTTTACATCTATTAGTGTTTGTCTTATGTATTGGCAGACTAACCTCGGGAGATTTCCTGCTGGCTCAGATGGTAAAGCGTCTGCCTGCAATGCAGGAGACCTGGGTTCAATCCCTGGGTTGGGAAGGTCCTCTGGAGAAGGAAATGGCAACCCACTCCAGTACTCATGCTTGGAAAATTCCATGGATGGAGAAGCCTGGTGGGCTACAGTCCATGGAGTCGCAAAGAGTCGGACATGACTGAGCAACTTCACTTTCACTTATTTATTGAGGTGCTCCTATGTTGGGTGCCTAGGTATTTACAATTGTTATGTTTTCCTCTTGGATTGATCCCTTGATCATTATGTAGTGTTCTTCCTTAACTCTTGTAATCTTCTTTATTTTAAGGTCTATTTTTCTGATATGAGGATTGCTACTCCAGCTTCCTTTGCTTCCCATTTGCATGGAATATATTTTTCCATCCTGTCACTTCTGGTCTATATGTATCTTTACATCTGAAGTGGGTTTCTTGTAGACAGCATATATATGGATCTTGTTTTTGTGTCCATTCAGCAAGTCTGTGTCTTTTGGTTCGAGCATTTAATCCATCTACATTTAAAATAATTATTGATATATATGTTCCTATTGCCATTTTCTTAATTGTTTGGGGTTGATTTTGTAAATATTTTTTCTTCTCCTGTATTTCTTGACTATATAAGTCCCTTTAATATTTGTTGTAAAGCTGGTTTGGTGGTACTGAATTCTCTTAACTTTTGCTTGTCTGAAAAGTTTTTTATTTCTCCATTAATTTTGAATGAGATCCTTGCTGGGTACAGTAATCTTGCTTGTAGATTCTTCCCTTTCAGTACTTTAAATAAATCTTGCCTTTCCCTTCTGGCCTACAGATTTTCTGCTGAAAGATCAGCTATTAAGTGTATGGGATTTCCCTTGCATGTTACTTGTTGCAACTTCCTTGCTGCTTTTAATAATCATTCTTTGTGGTTAGCCTTTATTAGTTTGATTAGTATGTGTCTTGGCATGTTTCTCCTTGGGCTTAACCTGTATGGGACTCTGATCTTCTTTGACTTGATTGACTATTTCTTTTTCCATATTGGGGAACTTTTCAACTATAATCTCTTCAGAAATTTTCTCTTAACGTTTCTTTTTCTCTTTTTTCTTCTGGGACCCCTATAATCCAAGTGTTGGTACATTTAATGTTGTCCCAGAGGTTTCTGAAATGATCCTCAGTTCTTCTCATTCTTTTTATTTTATTCTGCTCTTCAGAAGTTATTTCCACCATTTTATTTTCCAGCTCACTGATTCGTTCTTCTGCTTCAGATATTCTGCTATTGATTGCTTCTAGAGTATTTTTAATTTCAGTAATTGTGTTGTCTCTCTATGTTTATTGTTAATTTTATATCTTTGTTAATTGATCCTTGCTTTTTCTCCATTTTGTTTTCAAGGTTTTTGATCATCTTTACTATCATTATTCTGAATTTTTTTTCAGGTAGTTTGTCCTCTTCATTTACTTGAATTTTTGTGTTTCTAGTTTGTTCCTTCATTTATGTAGTATTTCTCTGCCTTTCCATCATTTTTTTTTAAACTTATTGTGTTTGAGGTCTCCTTTACCCAGGCTTCAAGGTTGAATTCTTTCTTTTGGTTTCTGGTCTCCTAAGATTGGTCCAGTGGTTTGTACACATATATGTATACTGAATATATACATATACATCCATAAGGAAAATCAAAACAGTCCAAAGAAAGTAAAGTACAATAGATCGACCTGGCAAACAAAGTAAACCAAAACTTATATTTACCAAAACAAAATTAACTAAAGCACAAACTGGAAAATCTAAAGCAAGGTGCCAACTGGGGAATAAAGCAATGAAAGTAAAACTAACAAACATGTTGAGAAGAAAGGAAAGAAAGAAAGAATAGATATTCAGAGTTAAACAGAGGTGGATGAAGAAGATTTATATAAATCAAGGTTAACTTCAAGGGGAAAAGAACAGTAGGAAAGGAAAACAAAGGAATAAATGTAGAAAAAATAGTAATAGGTTTAAAAAATTAAAATTAAAAAAAAAGAGAAAAAAGGAAAACTCCACAGAACAGTAAGAGTCCAGGGTAGAGATAGTAATAAAACAGTAATTAAAAATGTGACTGAGGAAAAAAAGAAAAAAAGCTCAAAAAGCTTAATTAGATTTCATAGTGCCAATAAAATCGACAACTACAACAGAGAAGAGGGGAAAGGGGGGAAAAAAAGAAAAAAAAAATCCAAAGAATCTACAGAGCCAGTCAAAACATAAGAATAATAAATGTTTTTCCTGCAGTTTGATATTACATCATGCCCAGACTGTTTGTATGGTATCAAAATAAATAGGCAGTGGAGGGAAAATTTAAAGATTCTAGTGTTTGATGTATCTAATGCACATACTCCATATCAGTGTCATAAATTTTTAAGTGGAAAATTCTGCAATTGCCTTTCCCTATATTATTACAACCCAGTAACTATGGAGTTAGGGCAGCTGCTTGAACATTTGCCCCCAGTATCTACAGCAGAACATGAAAGGCAGGGCAACATAGACCTTATAGCAAAGGCACATGGGTGAGATAAAGTAATGGATGATAAAGCCAGGTTTTTAAATATTTTAGATGGCTGAAAGAAAGGGTTGAGAAGAATGAGGCAGTGTTTAATAGGGTAAAAGCAGCATGCCTGCCCTTGGTCGTCAAGCTCAACTAGACTCATGCAGTAGGAGAATTATTTAAAGAGCAATTTATGGAGGAATGCTACAGAAGGGCATACCATCATCTCAGACTTGGAAGTACCATGAAAGCTATGGATAAACATCTAAACTCTACTGAGATAGTTTTAATATACATAAGTAATAGAGATCTAAGAACGTGATGTTTCATTGTCTTTGCTGTTGGATTATGATGCTTGATTTTGAGTCACTGGCAAACCACCACATGTGAAGGGGAGATCCCAGTTGTTAAAGAAGTCTGGAAAATATCTTTAAACCATGAGAAGTAGACTTAGTGTGAGGAGAGAACACTTGGGTTAGAGATGGTAGAAGTCTTCAAGTCTAAATTGTTTTCACCAGGAAGCAAAAAGTATCATTTTAATTTTTTAAGGAGGACTTTTTGTCAGTTGGAATTCTTCTAGCTTTAATGCAAGTTTTGTAACCTAATGAGGTCTGAGGTGAAATTGAAGCAGGTGCTACAAAACTTCCTGACAGAATATTGGAAATGTTTACATAGAGTTGGACATTCATGTCAGCCAACTCGTACGGATTTGGATTCCAGTTTCTAAGTTCTACATCAGTGCTATGGGGTGGGTCCTCTTAATACCACACTGCTTTAAAACTCAAACTCAGAACACTGCTCTTCTTGCTGAAAATATCAGTAATGTCCTTCAAAGAAATATCTTGATTCTGCTAGATTTTTTACAGCGTTTGGCAGCTTTATAAATTTTTCATTAATTCACTTATTGTTTATTTTGCATTGTTCTGTTTTAAGCATAAAAGGATGAAGTACTGTACTCAACTCTGTCTTTTATACTTTAGAGTTGTATCATGTTAAATCACAGATGCCCTATATGGCTGAATAAATGTTTACATTTCAGAACCAGCCTAAACAAAGGAAAACAACTGTCTAAATAGTTTCTTTGCAGAATGATAACTAAAGGCTCTTTCCTGAAGTCTTAATCCTAATCTTAAATATTTGCTGTCCTAAATTAAAGAAAGTTATGTCTGCAGCCTTATTATCTGTTTCTCTTCATGCTCATCATAAATGTCAAAGGATAATTCTTCCTAGAAAAATCAGTCTTTTGTGATAACATGCAATGTGTTTTTAATTAATGAAGCTGCTTGATGCTGGCAGACTAGAAGCATCTTATCGTCACACGCTGGGGGAATTCATGCAGGGTCCTGTCTGTGCATGCCGAGCCCTGGAGCCAAAAAAATTTCTCCTGTCATTAACTGCTCTGTTTAACTAGCCTACTTATTAAGAACCAAGCCATCAGTCATGCTGGATAAGCATATCAAGATATAAGAAGACGCCAGAAGCTGATGAAATACTTTGGCGAGAGCAATGACCAGTTTTGTTATAATAACTTGTGGTTCATCTCCAGTGTTCAGAGCCAAAAAAGAAAAAAGAAAAAAGTCATTTGATATTGCTCAATATTCTTGGGCAAAATGTAACTGTCATCTGAATCCAGAGGTAGAAAAGAGAATTTTGTTGATTTTGTTTGTTTTCTTTTGAAGATGAAAAATGGCCTTTCAGTTGGGGAAAAGTGGGAAAGACTTGAATTAATGGCCCTAATACCTGGTAAGTCTCATGTTCTTTCCAAGATTCTGTTTCTTCCACTGGAAAATGAGGCTGAGAGTGCCCATGTCATGGTGAGAATAAAGCACATGGACTAAAGCACTGAAGGCACATCATAGACTATAAGGACCAAGATGCTGTTACTCTTTCTCAATGTTATGATTATTTTTACCCTTAAAGAAAATTATACCTAAGTGAAAGCTGGAAATAAACATTTCTAAATATTCATAAAAAGAAAAATATCAAATTGTTCTCACTTTTCAGATTCCCAAATTTCAGGTTTTAGTATGTAAGCCTGATAAACAAAGCCTCCTCTTTTTTACCCTGAATGTAGCCAAAACAAAATGCAGCATGAAAAGCAGGGAACTTTTTGAGAATGGAGCAAAGAGGTATTTATTGTTTCAGAAAGCACTTCCTGAAAACATTTATGACCATGGAGCCAATAAAATGATGGGTTCGGAGATAAGTATACTGGAAGGAAACAAAGACCATTGCAACACATGGCAAAACACCCTGGAATCATTCTTCCTTGTATTCTTAAGCATAATTTTTTACATTAATATAAAGAGTCAAAATAAAAGTTCCCTGTTGGGTTTACACAATACCCAGCAACTGACCAATTAGAGTAAAGAGAGCCCAAACTAATTGTTTCTAATTATATGAATATAGTCCAGGTTGATTTATGTCTAAAATGGGATGAATTCATAGGCATTGAATACTATTTTAATGTTTGAAAAATTAAGTAGTTTCTGAATTGTAAGCTAATAGACTTAATATTGAATCCAATGCAAATCTTTAGGAGATGGTATGATAAAATAATATAACTAAAGATAATAATATAAGGATATTATTTTATAAGTTAATAATATTTACATCTCAAAGGATTTATGAAGATAATTGAGATAACTAGATGAAAGAAACTTGGAAAGATGCTAAAGGTTAAGCCATACTATTCCTTCTGCTTGAAGTGTTCACTCCCCAATCTCCATGACCACATTCTATCCATATTTCAAAGCCCAGATGAAACACAATGTCATTCACAGAACTTCCCCTAGTTCTGTATTCTCTCTCCTTCTAGTGGGATCCCTCATGGCATTCATCTTGCAATAATAAACTCCATGAGGGCTGACTCTTAAATATACTCCCTTTTATATTCCCCAGTGTCTCTGTATAATAGTTACATGTGTTCAGGGTAGCCCACATGAAATGAATCTTATGACAAAAGAGTGGTATCCTTGAGATGCAGAGCTGGGTTTGTCTTACAAGGCAGGCAAGAGACCCACATTAATGGCCATTCAATATAGGGAAATTTGTCTTGGAGTCCCCATCAGGAGGCTATTTTTCCTTAATAATGAGTCACCACACACAAACTAGTAGACCAAACAAGAACATATGGGAGGCTGATCTTTGTACTACTATGTGCTAAGTTGCCTCAGTTGTGTCCGACTCTTTGCAACCCTATGGACTGTAACCCACCATGCTCCTCCTTCCATGGAATTCTCCAGGCAAGAATACTGGAGTGGGTTGCCATGCCCTCCTCAGGGGATCTTCCCAACCCAGGGACTAAAACAGTGTCTCTTATGTCTCCTGCACTGGCAGGCAGACACTTTACCAGTGGTGCTAGTAGCACCACCTGGGAAGCCCTGATCTTTGTACTAAATAACTATTAATAGTAACTATTATTTTGTGTGGCTGTGCTTAGTCACTCAGTCATGTCCAACTCTTTGCAACCCCATGGAGTGTAGCCCTCCCGGCTCCTCTGTCCATGGAATTTTCCAGGCAAGAATACTGGAATGGGTTGCCATTTCCTACTCCAGGGGATCTTCCTGACCCAGGCATCAAATCCTCGTCTCTTGCATCTTCTGCATTAGCAGGCAGATTCTTTATCACTCTGACACTGAGAAAGCCCCAACTATTATTCTATAGAGTGTATTAAAGGACAATGGCTCCTAGGAAAATAGAGACTTGATAATTCAAAGTAAGCTGAAGGAGTCATGTAGATCAAACAAAATGCACAGATATGAGAAAGGCACAGAGGAGTTGAGGAGTTGAGATATGACAGAACTGCATGGGCCAGGTGTTGTATTTAGCGTTAACTCTCTCCTAACTCCTCCTACCTATCACTCTTAGGGTGCATGAGTTTTGGGTGTCACATGGTGTGCTTTTGAGACCAGAAATAACTTAATAGAGGATATTGGGGTTTTAAAAGTCAGAGGAAATATTGCCCAAGAAATCTCAAGACAATATGCTTGAGTTTGTGTTCCAACTCATCATCTCGAAAATCAGACCTTCTCTTCCCATGCCAGAAGCAGCAATCCTATTATCAAAAACTGGTTGTTCATACATGATCAGCTATTTCTATAATTCTATGCAAATTAAATCAAGTAACCTCCTCAATCTAATTTTCCTATATCTAAGTAAAAAGAGAAAGATCACTCCATAAAACCCAGAACTCCTCTCTGGATCCTGTCTGGAGTCACAACTGAACCAGAAGATTTTAAGTCTTAGCACTTACTAGCATGTGTATAGTTAATACCAAGGTCATTAAATTTAAAACTTGAAGGAAAAAAAAAAGAGAGAGAGAGAAAGATCAAAATTCACCAAAAAAGACAACAAAGAAAATAAACTCAACCAACAATAAAAAGGCAAAATGTTGTGAAATAGGTAATAATAGGTTAATAAGTAGGGGGCTTCCCAGGTGGCTCAGTGGTAAAGAATCTGCTGCCAATAAAGGATATGTAGGTTTGATCCCTGGTTCTGGAAGATCACCTAGAGGAGGAAATAGCAACCCACTCCAGTATTCTCTCCAGGAAAATCCCATGGACAGAGGAGCCTAGCAAGCTACAGTCCATGGAGCTGCAGAGTCAGACATGACTGAGCAACTGAGCACATGCACACAAGTTAATAACTATATTAGTAAAAATTAAAAAGTCTCAGTAAAAAGATTCAATAGGATATTGATATCTATATCTATAGCTATTCTATAGATAAGCTTCAACAGAAAAGTATTAGTATTTATATATATATAATTAATAAAATTTAAAGAACCAAAAAATAAAAAATATCCAACAGATGTCCCAAATAGTCAAATAAACTTGGTATAAGTTTAATTTGGAAAAACAATTGAAATGAACAATAAAATAAAATAAGTAAATAAAAATAAGTAAAATGTTATTTGCAATGAAGATGTTAAGAATTAAAACTGTGTAAGAAAATTTAAGAGCTATAGTTCTTGGAACTTAATCTGGGAGCCTTTAACCACAAATGTATTAATCTGGCTACCCTGAGGCTGTGATGTGCAAAAAGTACATAGGAGAGAGAGAGAGAAAAGAAAGATTTGTAGGTCTGACATTTGCTTAGCTAATGCACCCCAATCTCATAGGAAAGGCACAGGGGTTTTAAGAGAATTGTTCAATGAAAACACTACCAACTTGGACTAAACTGGGATCAGCAAAACACAGCTCTTGGACTCCCTGGCTACCAGGGGTCATATGGCAAGGGGCAGAATTCTAAAAGCTCCTGAAACTCTAGGATCTAGGTGGATACACACCTTCCTCCAGCTATCTAATCAAACACTATTCAAGAGATAGCTGTGAATGGATTAGCAGATGTGAATAAGGTCTCACATCTGCTGACCTTAGGGTTGGTCAGTTCTTCAAGTGGACCTGACCTAAAAACCCCATGAGCACTTTAAAAATGGGAGAAGAGACAGCCATCCCTGAGATGAGTTCAGGCTGGCCTGGAAGAAAGTCAACTCCCATGCTGTGTATTGCCTGTTGAGGCCACCTGGGCAAGGATCTTCAGGTGGCCTCCAGGAGCTGAGAGCAAGCAGGAAAACTGTGAGATTATCAACTCATGGTGTCAAAGCCATTAATTTGTGATCATTTGTTTTACAGCACGAATCAGTTTGAGAAAACTACTCAGCTCCAGAAACTACTCATTTCTTATGACAAAAGGATTACTCTATAGCCCAAGGCTGGAGCCAGTGTTACTGAATCCAAGTTCATATTGTTCATAGCAAAACAGTCAGTCCTATAAATTGAGAAACAAGTAGTACAAGGAATAGCAACTCTATTTTGAAAGCTAGGAGACCAAGAAGATGGGGGACTAGTGTCCCAAAGAAACATCTTCCCTTGATTAGAATTCAGGCTTCTTTTAAATCAAAAGGAGAGGGAGTGTGGCTGGTTGTAAAATTCATGGTGCTCGAATCCTTCATTCTTCCAGCTTGTCTGCCTAGGCCAGGTCAGTATGTTCCTGCAAACCTCCAACAAGACAGACTTCTCTGTTCTGCAGCCTTTTATCTCTATACAAATGGGAAAAGCTTATACTTTTAAAGGCCAGAGCCTTGAGAATACGCTTTCCTATATATCTCAGGATATGGGCAACATTCTTTTATAAAATGTTCAGAGCCAAGATGACTAAGCACAGGCAACAGAGCACAAGAGTTAGAGCTAAAGAAATAAATCCAATGTGGAGTAAGTTGTGTTCTCTGTACACCAGGAGCCATAAAGAATTGCTGGGGGAACCTACCTGGGCCCTTATTCAATGGATCTGGGCCCACATGGACCAATGCACCCGTGGCCTCCAGTTTTCCACTTTTCAGCAGAAGAACTTGCTCCACAGTTGTAATTAGGGAAGAGAGGAACAGATAAACTTCACCCAAGAAACTTCATCTGACACAGGCAATACTGGGACCTGATGGAAAACTCACAAGGGTGAATGTAACTTCATGTAGGAGGAATGTAGTGACTCATGGCCAAAGGTCCAACCAAGGTAGTTTTAAATGTGTGTGTGAAATTCTTCTTTCCATGCTTTCCCTTGGCCCTGGGGCAGTCTTTGTAATTGCTTCATGGGGGCATGCCAGAGGTCAGTTAGAGGAGGCCCCAGCTCTCCTGATGTCTCTGCTGTTTTTTCTTTCCTTCATCCATGCAAGAGGTGCCCCACCTTCCTGGTCAGAGACAGAATAAAGACAACCTAGCTTAGCCACAACGGAGAAGGCAGTGGCACTCCACTCCAGTACTCTTGCCTGGAAAGTCCTATGGACAGAGGAGCCTGGTGGCCTGCAGTCCATGGAGTTGCTAAGAGTCGGACACGACTGAGCAACTTCACTCTCACTTTTCACTTTCATGCATTGGAGAAGGAAATGTCAAGTGGTCTGCCATCTATGGGTCACACAGAGTCAGACACAACTGAAGCAACTTAGTACGACTAGCAGCAGCAGCAGCTTAGCCACAATGGCCTTGTCCTTAGGAGCAAAATCAATGGTTGGTAGTTGTTTAAAAGAGAAATCTAAGACAGCAATTAAACAACTGACCAGTAACCTGACAAGATTTCGAGAAAGCTATATCAATGCCATTGAAGGGGAGAATATGCTTTCTAAAACTCCTAAATGGGATTCAATCTTTCATTGGAAATGGCCTTCTAAGTATTGACAAACTTTCATGAAGGAAAAGACTAGTTGAGACGTACTCTGGTGCAATTTTTGGGCTGGGGGTGGAGAGTAGGGTCCAAGTACCTGCCTCACATCTCCCTTGGAGACAAGGACTCTGGTTTTTTTTGTTTTTGTTTTTGTTTTTTTTTTCCCCTGCAATTCCTGCTCCTAGGAAATGGCAACCCACTCCAGTATTCTTGCCTGGAGAATCTCATGGATGGAGGAGCCTGGTGGGCTACAGTCCATGGGGTCGCAAAGAGTTGGACACAACTGAGTGACTTCAATTTCACCTTCGCTTTCACTAACACACTTGAATAGGTTTTGTTTTCTGAAACACCCAGTTTATTGATTCTTTGACTCAGAGGATTCCTTTGTGGCAAACTCCTTTGAATCTTTGGGTCTTCACATAATTTAAAAATAAAAATACTGACTTCCCAGGTGGTGCTAATGGTGAAGAAACCACCTGCCAATGCAGGGGACATAAGAGACATAGGTTTGATCCCTGGGTTGGGAAGGTCCCCTGGAGTAAGAAATGACAACCCATTCCCTTATTCTTGCCTGTAGAATCTCACAGACAAAGGAGCCTGGGGGACTACACTCCACAGGACCACAAAGTCAAACACAACTGAAGTGACTTAGCACAGAAATCACAGATTTCCTTATGGGATGCCCATCCAGCAACATGCAAAGGGAGCCCCTTTCAGAGGAGAGCCCTTCCCAGACCCCCCAGAACACACACACACACCAGGTACACTTGCAAGAACTCAGGGGCCCCCGCTCTAACTTTTCCAGAAGAGACAGGTGTGCGGGGGAGCTGCTGAAGGGTGGCAAATGACGGTGCCTGCTCAGAGATCAAGAAATTCTCAGCAGTACACACCCTCTCCGTCTCCAAAGGGACAGCTCTCATGGTTTGCCACAGAGGCAGAAGGAGAAAGATTCAAGGAGTCAAGATTTTCAAATAAGCATTCTTTGAGCTCTACAATGGGCAAGTATATGCTACTGTATGGTCTGATGGTTCTGTGACCAGCACTCCGTGCTCATCTCAGGAGAGTTTGGTAAGCAACATCCAACCCTGCCAAGCTAGGGGAGCAGACCATGGCAGACTCCCCCACAAAGAGAACATGCAAAGCCAGGAGTCTGTCCTAAAAGAGTAGCTGACCCAGACCAAGCTCCTCAGAAGCTAACTGAATCGTATCACAAAGTGATATCTCACCAGGATGCTCTACATTTCATGGAAAGTCATATGTAATTTTTATAAAATGAAAAAAAAAAACCACTAAAACCCAATTATGTTTATATGGACATTTTCAGAACTGCTAGAATGTGAGAAGTCATCCCACGATCAATGTGTATGTAAGATGTTAAATCCATGTATCTAAGAAATTAAAACAAATGACCACAATATCCTGTGCAACCTCAAAGCTTTGATGAATTCTTGGCAATTAGCAAATGCCCAAGGTGGAAAGCACACAAATATTTGTATTTTCCCTGAACTCATGAGTAATGAAACAACTACTTTTTCCTGTCATAGCAGTCTTTGTGTCTTATTCCTCATCCCAAGGACTGGCAACTCTCACACACTAGGCTCTCCTTCCACTCTCACCTTGTAGCTGTGTGACTTGAGGCAATTTACCTTACCCTTTCTGGTCTGTCTTCTCTGCTAAATGAATAAGATGACCATGAACCCAAGGGGTAATCAGTTAAGTAAATGTGAAAGAGCTCTGTCCTCAACAGTTACCACAAAATGTACCCAAATGCCCGCGGCAGATAATCTGAGCTCTGTGTATGTTGGACTCCCTTTGTCCTTCTCTCAACAGAATCTACTATTTTAAAAAATGATTAACCCTCCTTGTATTAATGGATGAACTCACTCTTGGGTTTTTCCTTTACACCTCCAGTAATTAACCCTCTTTCTGACTCATCCCTGACATGTCTGGGCCAGCAAAGAGTTGCCAGTGGGTCTCACAAGGCAGGAGAAGGGCAGTGAAGTGGATCTTGAGAAACTGCTGGTTCAAAAAGGACCTCCTCCAGCCACAGCTGGTTTCTGACCTCAAGATTAGACCTTGGCAGTGACTTCCTGGCTGACTTCCTCCTTCCTGCAGACAATACCCACTCTCTACTGGTTACTGCTGTTCTGGTCAAGTTCCATGTGCTTCTTCCATTGCATACCTGTTATTCAGACTGCCACAGGTCACACTGAGTGGCATGCAGACTCTGCAGGCAGCACCATGCTGGCCCTCCCTGGCTCCACCAATCATTGATGTTTCCAAGTCAAGTCATTTTAGCCCCAATGGTGAAGGCAGTTTCAATTTTCAATGCCATTTCTCATCTTAGAGTTTTATGGTTTTCTGTGTATTTTCACTTCTTTGGCCCCTTTAACTACTTATATATTTCATGTATATTTATATTATAAAGCTTGTATAAAATTAAGAATAATATTAAGATTAGAGTATTAAAGTATAATTTAAAAGTTATCATAATAACTTATGCACATTGTGTCATCAACATATCTTTTCAGGCTTCATATGAAAAAATATTAATGAAGAAAACTTGCAAAATGTAATGGGTAAGGGAATTCTGTGTAAATTTTTCCATAATGCCCAGAGATAATTTGTGTTTAAACTAACATGCATCTATGTCTTAAAATATTTTTAGAAAACAATCATTGTACAAATTTCCATTGTTATAATTGTGCATCACCACACACAGGAGGATTAGCTAAACATCTCTCCACAAAGTTAATTATGGGAAAGTTAAATTGCATGCATTTTGTACACCCTTTATTAAAAATAAAGAGTAACTGAAAGTAACAAGATATGGAGAAGATGTCTTGATTATAGAGCATCTATTCTAAAAAGCATAGGAAATTTGACTCTGTCCATGTGAATTTGCACAGTAGAAATTCTGTATCTTGGCTGCAATGTGTTGAGTGTCAGTCAACTCATTAACAAGCTTCATTAAGTGGTTAATTAACCCTAGTAGAACATTAGTTTCAGTTTGCAACAACTTCTATATAGTAGATGTCTATTCATTGCCCTTACATCAATGAAAATGTACTGAACTGTGCATCTTTGGTCCATGATAATTCATCAAGAATGTTTGTTGGAGTCATTGACCCAATGAAGGAAACTTTATACTTGGCACCTCATAATTTGAGATTTACTTGCTCTGATTTAGTAAATGTGCAGCCAAGTAATAATGTCTATTTAGTTAGAATCAGGAGAAATACGACCAAACAAAAAAATCTGTTCAAAATTGCTATTGCCTTGACCATCTTCAGAGCTGCTGCAGGATTGTGAGCAGCCCCAGTTTAGTGAGTGGTATGGACATGTTTTCACATTCTGCCTCAGAAAAGACGTATTCAGGTGAAAGTTGAAGTAAAAATAAAGACTATAACTTTGTCTTGGACCTAACAGAAGGAGAAGATATTAAGAAGAGGTGGAAAGAATACATGGAAGAACTATACAAAAAAGATCTTCATAATCCAGATAATCATGACGGTGTGATCACTCACCTAGAGTCAGACATCCTGGAATGCAAAGTGAAGTGGGCCTTAGGAAACATCATTACAAACAAACCTAGTGGAGGTGATAGAATTCCAGTTGAGTTCTTTCTCTTTTTTTTATTCTTTTTTTTATTATAAATTTATTTATTTTAATAGGAGGCTAATTACTTTATAATATTGTATTGGTTTTGCCATACATCAACATGAATCCACCACAGGTATACATGTGTTCCCCATCCTGAACCCCCCTCCCTCCTCTCTCCTCATACCATCCCTCTGGGTCGTCTCAGTGCACCAGCCCCAAGCATCCAGTATCATGCATCGAACCTGGACTGGCAATTAGTTTCATATATGATATTATACATGTTTCAATGCCATTCTCCCAAATCATCCACCCTCTCCCTCTCCTACAGAGTCCAAAAGACTGTTCTATACATCTGTGTCTCTTTTGCTGTCTCTCATACAGGGTTATTATTACCATCTTTCTAAATTGCATATATATGCATTAGTATACTGTATTGGTGTTTTTCTTTCTGGCTTACTTCACTCTGTATAATAGGCTCCAGTTTCATCCACCTCACTAGAACTGATTCAAACGTATTCTTTTTAATGGCTGAGTAGTACTCCATTGTGTATATGTACCACAGCTTTCTTATCCGTTTGTCTGCTGATGGACATCTAGGGTGCTTCCATGTCCTGACTATTATAAACAGTGCTGTGATGAAGATGATGCTGTGACAGTGTTGCACTCAATATGCCAGCAAATTGGGAAAACTCAGCAATGGCCACAGGACTGGAAAAGATCAATTTTCATTCCAATCCCAAGAAAGGCAATGCCAAAGAATGTTCAAACTGCTGCACAATTGCACTCATCTCAAATGCTAGCAAAGTAATGCTCAAAATTCTCTAAGCCCGGCTTAAACAGTATGTGAACCGTGAACTTCCAGATGTTCAAGCTGGATTTAGAAAAGGCAAAGGAATCAGATATCAAATTGTCAACATCCGTTGGATCATCAAAAAAGCAAGAGTTCCAGAAAACCTCTCCTTCTGTTTCATTGACTATGCCAAAGCCTCTGACTGTATGGATCACCACAAACTGTGGAAAATTCTGAAAGAGATGGGAATACCAGACCACCTGACCTGCCTCCTGAGAAATCTGTCTGCAGGTCAACAGTTAGAACTGGACATGGAACATCAGACTGGTTCCAGTTCGGGAAAGGAGTACATCAAAGATGTATATCATCACCCTGCTTATTTAACTTATATGCAGAGTATATCATGAGAAATGCTGAACTACATGAAGCACAAGCTGGAATCAAGATTGCTGGGAGAAATATCAATAACCTCAGATATGCAGATGACACCACCCTTATGCCAGAAAGTGAAGAAGAACTAAAGAGCCTCTTGATGAAAGTGAAAGAGGAGAGTAGAAAAGTTGGCTTAAAACTCAACATTCAGAAAACGAAGATCATGGCATCTGGTTCCACCACTTCGCAGCAAATAGATGGGAAAACAGTGGAAACAGTGAGAGACTTTATTTTGGGGTGCTCTAAAATCACTGCAGATGGTGATTGCAGCCATGAAATAAAAAGACGCTTACTCCTTGGAAGAAAAGTTATAACCAAGCTAGATAGCATATTGCAAAGCAGAGACATTACTTTGCCAACAAAGGCCCATGTAGTCAAAGCTAAGGTTTTTTCAGTAGTCATGTATGGATATGAGAGTTGGATCATAAAGAAAACTGAGTGCTGAAGAATCAATGCTTTTGAACTGTGGTGTTGGAGAAGACTCTTGAGAATCCCTTGGACTGCAAGGAGATCCAACCCATTCATCCTAAACAAAATCAGCCCTGAATATTCACTGGAAGGACTGATGCTGAAGTTGAAACTCCAATACTTTGGCTACCTGATGCGAAGAACTGACTCATCTGAAAAGCCCCTGATGCTGAGAAAGATTGAAGGCCAAAGGAGAAGGGCCGACAGAGGATGAGATGGTTGGATGGCATCACCGTCTCAATAGACATGAGTCTGAGTAAACTCCGGGAGTTGGTGATGGACAGGGAGGCCTGGCCTGCTGCAGTCCATAGGGTTGCAAAGAGTTGGACACAACTGAGTGACTGAACTGAACTGAACTGACACCTTTGTCAAGATTCACAGCATCCTGTGGAATGGAAGCAGCCACACGGAGATTAAGAGCCATGGGGTTATACACTGACATCAGTGAGGAGTATTTGATGGGTGTGGAAGTAGAGTACATTGTGACCGCCTTGTTGTATGGAGAGGGGCTCAGTTGCTAGCACAAGCTCCACACTGAATCAGCTGCCCTTCACACAAAGTGTTTTTTTTAGAAACACCCTGTGCCAATGCCATTCTCAGGGAAGCACTCAGATTCCACACAAGAACAGTCCAGCCAGTGTTTCCAGGCTAGATTCTGAGCTGCTGTGTCAGGAGCTTTGTGGGAGGCTTGGGATGAATGAAGGTGCCTGAGATGAAAACAAAAGGTTTATTTACCCAACAATCTGAAAAAGACAGGACTAGTAGAGGGACGGACACTCCTACTCCTGCCTCACTCAGCCCTGCTCCACAGTCCTCTCCCTTATCACTGCCCTATCTTAGGGAAATGAGTGACAGGGAGGTACCAGCCTCCTAGGCTGGTAATGATTCTGACACCAATTCTGACATGTAGGGTCTTCTCCATACCAAGAAATTCTGTGAAACCAGCTGGCAGTCCTATAATTCAATGAACTCAGCCTGACACTGGACCTGGGGCAGCAACAGATTCCACAGGTTAAGGGCTTAGTCTGACTAGACTGCCCCTCACTTCCTTCTATTTCCAGTCTCAAGTTCAGGTTGTCACCTGTGTTTCTGACAAATTTGTTTAGATGGAAGTTTCCCAGGACCCTTCATTAAGTTTCATTAATTTGCTAGACTGGCTCACAGAGATATGAGAAGCATCTCATACTAGATGACCAATTTATTACAATTCATACAGAGTCAGATGGGAGAGACACATAGGGCAAGGTGAGGGAAAGGACAGAGTTTCTATGCCCCCTCCAGGATGTCACTCTTCCCAAATTTTCATGTGTTCACCAACCTGGAAGTTCTCTGTACTCCATTATCTTGAGGTTTTATAGCAGCTTCATTACTTAGAGATGATTGATTAAATCATCAGTCATTGGTGACTGACTCATCACCAGCACTCTCCACTCCCTAGGAAGTCAGGGGATTGGACTAAAATATTCAACTCTCTAATCACCTGGTTTGGACCTCTGGCAACCAGCCCCCATCCCCAGGTGGAGTCCAAAAGCCACCTAATTAACACAATAGACACCTTTGCCCAGCTAGCTCAGTCGGTAGAGCATGGGACTCTTAATCCCAGGGCTGTGGGTTCGAGCCCCACATTGGGCACAGTTAGCATTGGGCTTCCCTTCTGACTTAGCTGGTAAAGAATTCTCCTACAATGTGGAAGACCTGGATTTGATCCCTGGGTTGGGAAAATTCCCTGGAGAAGGGAAAGGCTACCTACTCCAGTATTCTGGCCTAGAGAATTCCATGGACTATATAGTTCATGGGGTCGCAAAGAGTTGGAGGCGATTTTCACTTTCAGACACCTTTATGCTCTCACCATTTTGGAAATTCCAAGTGTTTTAGAAGCTTTGTAGCAGAAACAGAGATGAAGACTAAATGCATACTTCTTATGGCAAATCGCCATGTCACAGGAGGGCAGCAGTCAACCCCTCTATGGAGGACAATACATGTACACATCAGTCACCTCCAACAAAGCCAAGTTAGAAGGGCTTCCAGATCATTTTCCTGAAGTCAGAGGTCCCTATAAAAAGCATCTCCTCCTTGTGTAGAGTTCATCTGGGGAAATGGTTGGTTAGCCTACCCAGCAGGGAAAAAGCACACTGGACAGATGGTGTGGTGGAGAGAAGGGACAGAATTCAACAGTCAGACTGCTCAGTCTGACATCTTCCAAAGAAGGTAGCCAGCTTGGAGAACCTGATCAAATCTCACCTGGGGGAGTCAAGCTGCCAAAGCGAGAATGAGAGTGTAAAGAGGTGGGTGGGGGGAGGGGGAGGTATTCACACTGAGATGCTGATGAGAGCTGCATGGAGTGAAGGAAGCCAATAAGGGATTGCAATTCTTTGAAATAAAGTTAGAAAAAGTAAGAAAACTAACACATATTTAATTTCATATTAAACATCACTCATTTTATGCCTGTGTAAGAATAGACTAGTATCTACGTCTATATTATGCATTCATGACATGCTTTATCTTTAATTTTTTAGATATTTCTGGGCTACATAGTTTGTGAGGTTTCTTTGGAATTGTTATAAATCTCCAAAAGTTTTTCCAATATATTTACCAAAAAAAAAAAAATCTGTGCATAAGTGGACCCCAGCAGTTCAAATCCATATTGCTCAAGAGTCAACTATGTGTAGAAAAAAAACATAGTTTCATGACTTATGCTCAAAGGAAGCAAATAACCTCTTTGTTCTCTTTGGTTTCATTGAATTAATATTAGGTAATAGATGGCACTGTAATGTCATCCTTGAAATATCAGGTTTGGGCACATCTGTGTATGTGATTTTTCATGGGAAGAAGGAACTTTTCAGAGTAACACACATCTCAAATGGGCCATGTCTTCTGGGAGTGAAGGAACAAGTGTGGAATTCTTTCCTGAAGAGACTTTGATTCGGGTAGAATTTCATCTTTTCCATGTAGTGTCATTGTACCTTATACACTGTACCAGGTGTGACCAAATAGTATTAATGGACTACTTGCTCATTGTAATATTGAAATTATCTCTGGTTTTGTCCCTACGTTCAATACCCCATCTCCAATTAGACTATGACTGTGAAATTTCTTTTTCCAAAAACATTATTTTCCCAGCTTTATTGAGATATGATTGACATATACCATTGAGCAAGTTTAAGGATTTAATCCATTTACATTTTGTAAAATGATTACCATCATAGCATTAGATAACACCTCCAGCCTATCACACTGCCACTTCTTTTTTGTGGTGAGAACATCCAGAGTATATGATACAGTATTGTTAGCTATAACCACCATGCTAACTGTACATTAGATCCTCAAAACTTACTCATCTTATACCTCAAATTTTGTGCCTTTTAACCAACATCACTTTTTGCCCACTCCTCAGCCCCTGGCAACCAACCACTCTGCTCTGTCTCCCAGAGTATGACTTTTTTATCATATGATATTTGTCTGTCTGATATTTCACTTCATGTAATGCCCTCCAGGTCCATCCAAGTTGTCACAAATAGCAGTATTTCCTGCTTTATCATGGTTGTGGCCTTTCTGGAACAGGAATAGGTCTTTTCCTCTTTGTGTCTCCCAAGCCTGGGTCAAGCCCAGCATGTGAATGTGCTCTTTAACTATTTGCAAAGCTTAATCAAACAAAAATGAAGAATTAAACGTCAGACTCTTTTAATTCTCATCAAACTTCATGAAGAAAGCATTGTTAGCCACAATGTACAAACTAAATGTTTCTTCTATACTTTGCTGAATGTGGTGATTATGACATATTAGAAGCTGAGTTGTTTCCGCACTAATTCAGATGTTGAAACCCTAACCCCAGAACCTCAGAATGTAACTCTATTTGGAGTCATATTCTAAAGATTGTGATCTTTAAATCTGGAGATTGGGACCTTTAAATAGGCGGTATTAGGGCCTTAGCGTGAACCCTAAGCTGATCTGACTGGTTTTCTTATAAGCAGACATTTGGACACACACAGAGGTACCAGAGATGTGTATACAGAGAAGAGGCCAAGATGAGGGAGAAGATGACCCTTTGCACACCAAGGAGAGAGATCTCAGGAGAAACCAGCCCTGTCCACACCTTGATCTTGGATTTCCAGCCTCCAGGACTCAGGGGAAATAAATATCTGTTGTTTGAGCCTTTAGAATTATAAGAAAATTAATTTCAGTTGGTTAAGCCATCTAGCCTGTGGCATTTTGTTTGCACAGCCTGCAAACTAAAACAATATGAAGTGAGGAGTAATGGCTGAAGCCATGAAGAAATGTGGGTAGTGAGGCCTATGCATGACAAAGGGGAAAGAAGAGGAAATGAGCTTCTTTCATAGCTCCTTCCTGTACTCTCTGTGAAACTCTTGAAAAGACACATTTTCTTAGCCACATCTTACTATTCCCAATAGTTGCAACTCCTCTCTCATCTCAGCTTCAAGCAAACCATTCTCTGATCACCACTTCAAAAATTCCAGTTTATTTCCTCCAGTTCTCCAATTCCAGTAATCTTCCCCGTTACCCATGAACTCTACAACTCATGTTCCTCACTCCTTTCGTGTCTAACCTCTCTTTTTCCTGCATAGTTCTCTGGTCAATCACGGAAATCAAGAACTTGGCTACACCCTCAACTTCCCCACTTTTCTTGCTTCATGTACTCATTTGGCAAAATTGAAGGGTAGTTAAATACAACTCTAACTATCCATGTGAATGAATGTGGCTGGAAAAAGTACATAAGATGCTGATAATGACTACAGATAAAAATAAAATGGGGGAAGAAAGTAGAAAGAGCTGATGTTCATTGCGGGGCATTGTGGTTATCTGCTATGTTTATAATCTGATTCCCTCAACCAGAACAGAAGGTACATGAGAAAATGGATGCTGACTGTTCCATTCACTGCTGTTTCCCTAATATATCACTAACTTATATTTATAAGACATTGCATCAGCAATAGCAGGACATATATTCTTTTTGAGGGCAAATGGAACTTTTACCATATAGACTATGTTCTGAACCACACAGTAAATGTGAGCAAATTTAAAAGCATTAAAGACATATAATGTATGCTTTCTGAATGAAATGAAATGAAATGAGAAATCAATATGCAAAATATGTTTGAAAATTCCCCATGTATCTAGGTATTAAATAACAGACTCATTATTAACCTTCAGAGCAAAGAAAGACTCAAAAGGAAAATTATAAAACATCATAGTCTGAATGAAAATGAAAACAAAATATTGAAAGTTGTGAAATGTCATTATTGCAATAATTAGAATCTACAACGCTAAAAGCCAGTATTATAAAAAATAAATATTATAAATCAATTACCTCAGCTTTTACCTTAAGAAACTAAAAAAAATAAATAAAGCAAATAACATAAGAGGAAGGAAAATAAGGATTAAAAAATAAAGATAAGAGTTCATTTCAGTTCAGTCAGTTCAGTCGCTCAGTCGTGTTCGACTCTTTATGACCCCATGAAGCGCAGCACACCAGGCCTCCCTGTCCATCACCAACTCCCAGAGTTCACTCAGACTCACGTCCATCGAGTCAGTGATGCCATCCAGCCATCTCATCCTCTGTCCTCCCCTTCTCCTCCTGCCCCCAATCCCTCCCAGCATCAGAGTCTTTTCCAATGAGTCAACTCTTCACATGAGGTGGCCAAAGTACTGGAGTTTCAGCTTTAGCATCATTCCTTCCAAAGAAATCCCA
Organism: Neotragus moschatus; assembly: GCA_006410615.1. Classification (NCBI taxonomy): domain Eukaryota; kingdom Metazoa; phylum Chordata; class Mammalia; order Artiodactyla; family Bovidae; genus Neotragus; species Neotragus moschatus. The sequence continues at coordinate 2,334,456 of SJYA01000663.1, forward strand.
GGGCCAATCTCCTTCAGAATGGACTCGTTGGATCTCCTTGCAGTCCAAGGGACTCTCAAGAGTCTTCTCCAACACCACACTTCAAAAGCATCAATTCTTTGGTGCTCAGCCTTCTTCACAGTCCAACTGTCACGTCCATATATGACCACTGGAAAAACCATAGCCTTGACTAGACGGACCTTAGTCGGCAAAGTAATGTCTCTGCTTTTGAATATGTTATCTAGTAACATAAAAAATAGAAAAACAGTAGAGAAAATCTATAAAGCCAAGAGCTGGGTAGTTGAAAAACTTAAATTGATCAGCCTTTCTCTAGAATGATCAGGAAAATCTCAGGAAGATAGATATTACCAATATCAAGATGAAAGAGGTGACATCATACAGGTTGTACCGATATTATCAGAATATTAGGTAAGGTTATAAGCAACTTGATTGCAGTTGCTTATATACCAACAGTTTAGAATAAATTGATAAATTTCTTGAAAGATACAAACTACCAAAGCTTCTGTTTAGTGAGTGAAGGCTTGCTGATGCAGCTGGTGCTGAGCGGGGCATGAGAACCCTCCTCAGTTTTTAGGCTCCTTATGCCTCAGATGAACTGCAAGTTGACTTATGGTTTCACCCCAGAAAGTTGACACTAGCTTTTCTAAAGGGAAAATCAAACTTGAAACTTCACAAGCAGTGCTTTCTTGGCCTTTCTGAGACAGGAAGCCAACCAAGAATTGGTGTGTGCCAAAGAATGACGTTGTCCAAGGCACGGATGGGGCTCAAAGAGATACAAAGTTATGCTGAAGAATTTTATCTAAACTTGTTATAAGTAGGTTTATAAATGTAGCAAAATGGCAGTGCGAGAGCATTCAAATGATAAGGAATAATGATGGATGGAAAAAAGGGCAGCTTGCTTGAATTTAGGCACCATTTGTCCCCCAAGGTCTAGGGTTATCTGGAGGCAAAGTTTGAATTCTTTGCTTTCTTCTGTTGGGCTCATTTTCTCAAGACTAATTAAAAGAGTTGTTTGGCAGCTTCCATGTTGTTCACAGAACTTGCCATTCACAGCTCTTTTTTTTTTTTTTTAGTATATGTCTCAGCTATACCTCCATTTACATAACAGAGACAACTTTCCAAGAAATGCTGGATAAAATGTGCATGCATGTTCAGTCGTGTCTGATTCTTTGTGACCCCCATGGACCATAGACTGAGAGGCTCCTCAGTCAATGGGATTTCCCAGACAAGAATACTAGAGTGTGCTGCCATTTCTTCCTTCAGGGGATCTTCCAAACCTAGGAATCAAACCTGTGTCTCCTGCATTGGCAAGCAGATTCTTTACCTCTTGAGCCACCTGGGAAGCCCTTCTTTCTTTCTTCAATTATCTTTAAAATCTGTACTTCAACCTCTATCATAGACATCAGAGATAAAATGGGATATAAGATTTGAAGCCACAGATAATATTACTACCATGTTGCTTTCTAGCTTGTTTTTAAGGAACAAAAAGAATATTTTAATTTTAAGGGGACAAGGTGGCTGAATTTCATGATTTATTTCTAATTCTCTTTGATATTGCCTTTTATAGTAGAGAGGTTTCCTTTCCTGACATCATTTCTGATGTTTTACTTCTTGTTCTGTTGTTGTGGTTCAGTTGCTAAGTCGTGACCAACTCTTTGTGACCCATGGACTACAGTATGCCAGGCTTCCCTGTCCTTCACTATCTCCCTGAGTTTGCTCAAACTCATGTCCACTGAGTCAGTGAAGCCATTCAACTATCTCTTCTTCTGCCTCCAATTCTCCTCTTGCTCTCAATCTTTCCCAGCATCAGGGTCTTTTCCAATGAGTCAGCTCTCTGCATCGCATGGCCAAAGTATTAATTGCCTTTAGGGTTGACTGATTTGATCTCCTTGTTGCCCAAGGGACTCTCAAGATTCTTCTCCAGCATCACAGTTTGAAAGTGTCAATTCTTTGGTGTTCAGCCTTCTTTATGGTCCAACTCTCACATCCATACATGACACCTGGAAAACCCATAGCTTACTTGGTGCACACGGATGAAGGTTTGGAGGACTGCAATGGGGGCTACAATTCAGGACCTTTAATAAAATGTCAAGCTATCTTTTCTTGCATGAGTTTATGCCCTCTCTTAGCAGTTCTTTAGATATGCACTGATAGTGCCTTGCATATTAATTCTTACAAATCACATCATATAAAATGTCTCATAACAATTTGATTTATATGCTCATGATCACCAATAAGTGGAGAAACTCTTCATTCTTTTATTGACAGTCCATGTTTTTGTTTTCAGTAAATTGCTATTTTTTGGTCCACTGTCTATTTTTTTCTATTTGGTGGTTTGTCTTTTTCTTATTTATTTATAGATAGATGATCAATAAACTGGTGAATAAAGGATAGATAGATGACATATAAATAAGAATCACATTTTGGCTATATATGTCACAAATATCTTCTCATTTTTCGCTTTTGTTCACAAGCAGATGTTTTTAATTTCAGTGGCGTGGACTCCATCGATCACTTCCTTTGTGATTAATGTTTTGTGTGTGTATACTTTAAGTAATCCTTCTTAACCCCAAGATCAGAATGATTTTCATCTACATTGCTTTTACCAGTTTAAAGCTTTGCTTTTGACACTTAAATCATTAATCCATCTGGACTTAATTTTTCTACAGTGGGAGGTAGACCTCTTTTTCATAAATTCCACATAGAAATACATTTTCTAAGCTCTGTATATTATATAATTCCTTCTTTAAGCAATGGCCTCCCATGACACTGTCATCATTTATCAAAATTCCATGTAGTCTTTGGTCTATTTCTATTACTTTGCTTTGTTAATTAATTTGCTGTCTTCTTGCAAAATCAAAATAATAATTGCCATAGTATAATAATTAGATAAACTTGGATAGTAACTGCCTTTGTTTCTTTATAGATTGAGAGCCCTTTGAAGATAGAAAATGTGCCTCATTCATCTCTGTCTCCCCAAGAAGAGCTTGTTATCTGACATTGCTCTCAGTAAATATCTTTCTGGCGATTTTAATATGAGATACTTCTCCCGTCAAGATGTGGAATCCATATTCTCTCTCCTTGAACTTGGGAGAGCATGCTGTTATTTGACCTCTGGAATATAGTAGATATGATATTGTACGACTTTTGAGCCTTAAGATTAGGAAGCTTCTTCCTCATTTGCTGAAAATCTTGCCCTTGAAGCCCTGGACCATCATGTAAGGAGTCTAACCTCCCCAAGACAACCAAGCCTGAAGTCAAAGCCACAGGAGAAGAGATGAGTAGGAATTCCTGTCCAAGCTTTTAAGCTATCCCATCCCCCATGCCAGGAGATTGAGAGAAGAATTCTCCAGGGAATTCTAGCTCCAGACACTTGAGTCACCCTGAGCAGTACAGTCCTCCCTACTGAGGCTCCAGGCATTGTGTATAAGGTGAGCCAACGACACTATGCTGTATGCAAATTCCTGATGTACTGAGCCTGGGATTCTACCAAAGGTTGTTGTTTTGCACCACTAAGGGTTGGAGCTGTTGACTATGCTGCCATAGATAGCTGGGATGTATGTTAAATGGAGTGAGGGAAGATCACATGTGAACAGAAGCATGGACAACAGCAAGACTCTGGGACGCAGGAGTCCATGGACCCCGGGAGTATTTCTGCTACCTGACTGCACATCCTCTCACTTTACTGGTCTCAGTGTCCCTTCTGTAAAACCATTATGTTGCACTCAGTAATTCAAAAATTTCCTTCCAGTTCTATTCTCTCTACTTGTAAACCAACCCACTCTGATAACCATATTATTTAAAGCCAGAATAGGCCTACAAATTCACCTCAGAACTCTCATTTCCAGGATTGCCAAGTGGATGGATGCTAGCGGTTACTATTAATGCATTTTATTTACCTGATATATAACATTCACAAACCAAATTTCCTAATAAAAATGATTTGTCATACATAATGTATTCTCTTACCACATTTAAAAAGATTAGAGATGGTACATATCTACTAGATGGAAATTAAAAGAAAACACAGAAGAAGCAGCATACCCAAAAATGCACATTCATATAATTAATTTGATAACAATTGGTTATTGTTAATGATTATTATCCACAGTTTCCACAATGATTATTTAATTCAGTTCTCAGTTACCAAGAAGCAAAGGCTAACATCATGGGTTACTGAACTTCTTTGATAAAATTTAACAGGTAAACCTCTGAGCAAAGATCAAAGACACCCCAACAATGTATTGTAAGAGTCATGTAGTGATAAAAAGCAATGAAGCTTGCAAAACCTAGATATAAGGTCTCAGTAATACTGACAACACCCTGTCAGTTAGATATCACAGCACTGCCATTTTACAGATTAAAAAAAAAAAAAAATTGAAGCTAAGGTAGACAAATGACAGTTGCTCAAAATTTTACACCTCCCAAATGCTAGAACAAAGACTCAAATGTAGATTCATGAGCTTAAAACCAACTTCTTTCCACCATGGTTATAATAAATCCCAAGTTGAATTTACAGTTAAGACCTTATGCCAGCACATGAGCCAGCCTGTGTCCAGTGTCTCTGAGGGCAATTGTGCAAAACTGCAGAGATGTGACTGTTCTCTCTATTAACTTCCAAAAATCCCTCAAGTTACAAATATAATAAAACATTCACAAAAATGATGCAAGTGTGCTATTTATGTCAGGAGAATGAGGGAGGCTAAGCTAATGAAATTCAAAATTTATAAAAATATGCGCCACAACACAAGAAAGAATAGATGACAGGCCTGCCCCTGCCCTTATCTTTCTAGAATATCAACCTCCTCAACCAGGTCTCTGATAAGAATTGGAAAGCAAATAGTTCAAAATTGGTCTTTCTTGGCAAGTTGTAGGAATAAACACCATTAAATAAATTTATTGTGAGTCATTGCAACATGCTGTAACCTGGATGTGCAATAGCACAAGTGCTGTGTGGTCCAGTAATCTTGGTAAGTGTTTTCATGAGAAAAGGACAGGTACTTTTCACTTGGATCTCATAAAATATTGTCAATGTTCATAAGTTTTAACTGCAACAAATTTATGGTTTGAATTATTTTAAAATTCCTTTAAATACTGTATATAAAGATGATCTTCACCTGCAGCTCTTTCACCGGGCCCATTCCTGATGCTCAGCATAATCTGAATGAAGCCAAAGTGCCCTAGTCTCCTCCCTCATCATCCCCCACCAATAAAGTCCTCAAATGCTCGATTTCTGTCCCCTTTGGTGAATTCCCTGGATATATAGAAGAATTGTTTTAACCTCAAAAAACATGCAGGCAATTTGACTTTAGGTGAAGTCCCAATTCTTTCAGGCCTTTTTAATTTGTGTGACTTTTAGTAAATGCCCACTGGTGGCTCAACATCCTTGTAAATTAAAATTACCCACAAATGATTTTTTTTTTAAAAAGCATAGCAACAAAAAATTTCCCTCTTGAAGACTGGAAATAAAAATGCTAAGAGAGATTTTGAAAGGCCCTGGATCTACTAGAAAGTAAACTGAGACGAGATTATCCTTTTAATAGTTTGCCTTGATTTAAAATTTTATTTTTAGTCTGCAAGTAATTCACATGCATCCCTTTGTTCTAGGTATTTCAACAGGCTTTGTAGGAATCATATGAAAAATCTTGGGCTCATCCTGTATTTACATCTTTTTTAAACTTGTTGCCTTTGTCTGGAATACTCCATCCCCCCTTGCCCATCAGGAATCAGCTTTGGATAGCCCAATTTTTACCTTCCTTTAGAAATCTTCCCCAGTTTCCTCAGATAGAATTGGGAGTCTTGCTGCTGCTGCTGCTGCTAAGTCGCTTCAGTCATGTCCAACTCTGTGTGACCTCATAGACAGCAGCCCACCAGGCTCCCCCGTCCCTGGGATTCTCCAGGCAAGAACACTGGAGTGGATTACCATTGCCTTCTCCAATGCATGAAAGTGAAAAGTGAAAGGGAAGTCACTCAGTTGTGTCCGACTCTTAGTGACTCCATGGACTGCAGCCTACCAGGCTTCTCCATCCATGGGATTTTCCAGGCAAAAGTATTGGAGTGAGTTGCCATTGCCATCTCCGATTGGGAGTCTTACAAGCTTATAAGGCAGCTGTGATTTTGTATGAGCAATCTGGACTTTTCATTTCATTCAACAAATAGTCTTAAAAAAAAATTTTATGTATTGTTTGCCTGTTATGTACCAGGCTTCACTCTAAGCCTGGGGAGATGATGTTAAGGGAGACTCCCCAGTCTGATGGAGGTTACACTGAAGTCCAACACACAAACCATCAATAAACATAATAATATGATAGCACATGCATACAAGAAGAAGGAAAAGTGGGCAAGAATATAGACTCAGAGAGTTCTGGGGTAGGGCCCTGTGAAGTGATGTTTGAGCAGAAGCCTGAGTGACTCTCAAGAAAACATTGTTCCAGGAAAAGCCGGAGCAAATGCACAGCTTGTAGGCATGGGGCCTGTTTGAGACCAACAGGGCTGGAGCTTAATGAGTGAAGGGAAAAGTAGGAAAAAGGGATTTGTGGTATGAACCTAGGATCTCATCATATAGAGTCCTACAGAACATGGTCAGCACTTTGAATATTCTCCCAAGCCATTAAAGAGTGTTCAGTAAGGAACGACATCATCTAATCTATGTTTCAAAAGCATATGGGGTGACTATCACAAACATAAAGTTAAATGAAAGAAAGCAGCCACAAGAGCACATATTGCATCATTTCATTTATGGACAAGTTAAGACCACACTAATCTATCCAATTAGGATACAAGATACCAGTGACTGGAAGGAAGACAGTGACTGGAAGACTTAGGGGTATCCTGCTTCTTTATGAGTACTATTAATAATTACACAAATGTGTTATGTTTGCCAATATTTGGCTAGCTGATATTTATGTGAATTACTCTTAATACATATTATACTTTAGAGGATAAAATTTAAAAAGGGAAAAATAAAAAAAAGAAGCTAAATAAAAGTAAATCTAGTAAAGGTGAATAAAGTATCTACCCACTGACAAGCTTTCTGTTTTCAATGAAACTTGTTTTATAATGGTTAAACCCAAGGCATAATATCAGTACTCAGCTATTCAGACCTGACTTTTGGATCATTGCTTGAGTTGATGAATTATGTCCTGTGAAGAAAAAAAGTGACCCATACAGTTCCAAAATAAAAGAACTCTGTAAACAAACAAACAAAAAAGCAAAGCATCCATATGGCTATGGCCACTCAGTAACTGACACATTCATCATTGCAGCCACTCTATCTGCTTAATTCACTCATTTTAATTATTTTTTGTATAATTCCCTCTCCTCATTTAGAATATAAAACACTGGGCTACTGAAGACAAAAACCTAAAAATCTAAGTGGGAGCACCCTTAAAGGGAGGCACAAGTTAGAAGAGATTTTTGGCAGTCAAGCAAGACAATGGTTATGATTAGATGGGGTGGGGTAGTGGCCCCATGGAATGCACAGACACTGTGTTGACAGCCCTGGCAGGCCAATGGTGGTGGAGCGTCACTAGGAATGCAACCCCATTTCCACTTATATAATCCCCAGTTGAAACAAATGACGAGTCTCCACCTGCCCAATGAAGAGAAAAGTACGCCTTCTTTAGAAGAATATATTGTCTGTAGACCTTAACTTTTTCAAATGCATAATAAATGCCATTTTAAAAGTAATGATTTACTTTGAAATACAGAAACATAACCTGCTGCTGCTGCTAAGTTGCTTTAGTCGTGTCTGACTCTGTGCGGCCCCATAGATGGCAGCCCACCAGGCTCCGCCGTTCCTGGGATTCTCCAGGCAAGAACACTGGAGTGGGTTGCCATTTCCTTCTCCAATGCATGAAAGTGAAAAGTGAAAGTGAAGTCACTCAGTCGTTTCTGACTCCTAGTGACTCCATGGACTGCAGCCCATTAGGCTCCTCCACCCATGGGATTTTTCCAGGCAAGAGTACTGGAGTGGGGTGTCATTGCCTTCTCTGACACATAACCTATAGCTGAGGAAAAAACAGATGATACTAACAGGCTATCCAGATTTTGTAGTTAGCTGGCAAAGATTTCAAAATAATTATCCTTAATGTGTCTAAGAAAATAGAGAAAATGATAGGCAAAATTAGTGGAAAATGGAAAATTTGAATTTAAAATTGCAATCTATAAAAATAATCAAATGATTATTTTAGGAAAGAAAAAATACAACATCTGAAACAAAGAACTTAAGACTTAGCATAAAGGTACAACAGAAACTATTTCTGATTGAAGCACAATCAAAAAATACTGTTAGTAGTAGAAAATATCTAATCTGAAGGACAGAGAGAAAAATGTAAATATAGAAAAGAGTATTAAATAAATATAGGGCTTAGGAGGCAGGCTCCAAAATGGGGTCCCAACATTCCTCCTGGAATATAAACACTTTAGTGTTATCATATTCCTTTTCTCTGAGATGAATATAGTGACTTGTTTCTAATAAGTAAAGTAGAGAAAAAGACAAAGGATTCTGAGATTTTGTTACTAAAAGATTGTTTTCATCTTGATCACCATCTCAACCAGGGGAATATCTACTAAAGAAAAATTGCTAAATCTCTGTAAGAACTCAGGTTTGTGGTGAATTGATTCACCCCAGTCCTATTCTCTGGAGAAGGCAATGGCACCCCACTCCGGTACTCTTGCCTGGAAAATCCCATGGGTGGAGGAGCCTGGAAGGCTGCAATCCATGGGGTCGCTGAGGGTTGGACACAACTGAGTGACTTCACTTTCACTTTTCACTTTGATGCATTGGAGAAGGAAATGGCAACCCACTCCAGTGTTCTTACCTGGAGAATCCCAGGGATGGGGGAACCTGGTGGGTGGCCGTCTGAGTTGGGTCGCACAGAGTTGGACACAACTGAAGTGACTTAGCAGCAACAGCAGCAGCAGTCCTATTCTCTGCCCCTGAGTTTACTAGCAGCCTCGAAAACAATGACCTGCATTCCCAGATCAGCACCCACTGATGGTAGCTGACTCCAATCACAAAAAATCATGTGTTTTGAACTGTCTGATGACTCCCTTAAAAATCAGTCCNACAGCAGCAGCAGTCCTATTCTCTGCCCCTGAGTTTACTAGCAGCCTCGAAAACAATGACCTGCATTCCCAGATCAGCACCCACTGATGGTAGCTGACTCCAATCACAAAAAATCATGTGTTTTGAACTGTCTGATGACTCCCTTAAAAATCAGTCCAGAGCACTCAGCACAAGCAAAGGCGATGGCCCGGTGGGCCGGCGCACTCAGCGCGGCCAAGAGGAGCTACCCCACGTCAGAGGACAGAGACAGCGGCCGAGAGTCCTGGGCTGTGACAGCGCAGGAACAGCTGAGGGGGGCCACCCCACTTCCGAGGTCAGGGGCAGCGGCCAAGAGTGTCAGGCTGTGACGGCACAGGAACAGCTGAGAGGAGCCACCCCACGTCCGAGGTCAGGGTCGGGGCCTGGGAAGAGCGACCCCGTGTCCAGGGTCAGGGGCGGCACCCGGGAGGAGCCACCCTGTGCCCGAGGCCAGGATCGGGGGCCAGGAGAAGCCACCCCGCCAGGGTTGGGGGCTGGGAAGAGCCACTCCATGTCCGAGGCCAGGGTCTGGGGCTGGGAAGAGCCACTGATTGATTAGCACTCAGCACAGGTGGCTGCGACAACCAGCGCACTCAGCGCAGCCGAGAGGAGTTGCCCCACATCCAATGTCAGGGTCGTGGACTGGGAAGATCAACTCTCATCCAAGGATCGGTGGCTGCGCTGACGCGGGAGGGCCTGGAGGAGCTGTCCCACATTGAGGGTCGGGAGGGGCGGCAGTGAGGAGACGCCCTTCCTCCAGGGTGGGGAGCGGAGGCTGCACTTTGCTGGGGCAGCCGTGAAGAGATACTCCACTCTCAAGAGAGAAGAAATCCAGCTCCNTGGGGAACACGTGTATACCTGTGGTGGATTCATGTTGATGTATGGCAAAATCAATACAATATTGTAAAGCTATTACCCTCCAATTAAAATAAATAAATTTATATTTAAAAAATTAAACAAGTAAATAAATGGTGCTGGGAAAACTGGATAGATACATGACAAAGAATCAAACTAGACTTCTATCTTATACCATACACAAAATATCAACTCAAAATTAATTAAAAACTTGAATGTAACACCTAAAACAATAAACTCCTAGAAGATGACATAAGGAGTAATCTCCTTAACATTGGTTTTTGCCAATGATTCTTTTTCTGTTCAATATCAAAAGCAAAAGCAACAAAAACAAACAGGTGGGAATACATCAAGCTAAAAACCTGTTCAGCAAAGGAAACTATCAACAAAATGCAAAGGGGCAACCTATGGAATGGAAGAAAATGTTTGCAAACTACATATTTAATAAAGGGGTAATTATCCAAAGTATACAAGGAACACATACAAATCAATAGCAAAAAGAAACACGAATATCTAAGTAAAAAATAGATGGGAGGGAGTTTCAAAAGGCAGGGGATATATGTATACCTATGGTTGATTCATGTTGAGATTTGACAGAAAACAAAAAATTTTGTAAAGCAATTATCCTTCAATTGAAAAATAAATTTTTTAAAAATAGACAAAAGACCTGAATAGATATTTTTCCAAAGAAGACACAAAAATGCCCAATAGGTACATGAAAAGATGCTCAGCATCACTAATCATTAAGGAAATATAAATGAAAATCACAATGACTTGTCACCTTACATTTGTTAGAATGGCAATTATCAAAAAGGCAAGAAATAATAAGTACTGGCAGGTATGTGGAGTAAAGGGAAATCACGTATATACTGTTGGGAACATCAACTGGTACAGCCATTATGGAAAGCAGTATGAAAGTTCCTCAAAAAATTAAAAATAAAACTACCATATGATCAAGCAATCCCACTTCTAAGTGCATATCCACAAGTAAGCAACTTGTGCAGCTCAATTCCAGAAAAATAAATGACTCAACCCAAAAATGGGCCAAAGAACTAAACGGNGGGAACATCAACTGGTACAGCCATTATGGAAAGCAGTATGAAAGTTCCTCAAAAAATTAAAAATAAAACTACCATATGATCAAGCAATCCCACTTCTAAGTGCATATCCACAAGTAAGCAACTTGTGCAGCTCAATTCCAGAAAAATAAATGACTCAACCCAAAAATGGGCCAAAGAACTAAACGGACATTTCTCCAAAGAAGACATACAGATGGCTAACAAGCACATGAAAAGATGCTCAACATCACTCATTATCAGAGAAATGCAAATCAAGACCACAATGAGGTACCATTTCACGCCAGTCAGAATGGCCGTGATCCAAAAGTCTACAAGCAATAAATGCTGGAGAGGATGTGGAGAAAAGGGAACCCTCTTACACTGTTGGTGGGAATGCAAATTAGCACAGCCACTATGGAGAACAGTGTGGAGATTCCTTAAAAAGCTGCAAATAGAACTGCCTTATGACTCAGCAATCCCACTGCTGGGCATACACACTGAGCAAACCAGAATTGAAAGAGACACGTGTACCCCAATGTTCATCGCAGCACTGTTTATAATGGCCAGGACATGGAAGCAACCTAGATGTCCATGAGCAGATGAATGGATAAGAAAGCTGTGATACATATACACAGTGGAGTATTACTCAGCCATAAAAAGAATTCATTTGAATCAGTTCTAATGAGGTGGATGAAACTGGAGCTGATTATACAGAGTGAAGTAAGCCAGAAAGAAAAACACCAATATAGTATACTAACACGTACATATGGAATTTAGAAAGATGGTAATTATAACCCTGTATGCGAGACAGCAAAAGAGACACAAATGTAAAGAACAGACTTTTGGACTCTGTGGGAAAAGGAGAGAGTGGGATGATTTGGGAGAATGGCATTGAAACATGTATACTATCATGTAAGAAAAGAAAAACTAATCTAGGTTTTATACAGGATACAGGATACTTGAGGCTGGTGCACTAGGATGACCCAGAGAGATGATATAGGGAGGATGGTGAGAGGGGGGTTCAGGATTGGGAATTCATGTACACCTGTGGCGGATTCATGTCAATGTAGGGCAAAACAATACAGTATTGTAAAGTAAAAAAATTAAATTAAAAAAAAAGATTATTATCCCCTAGAGATATCTGTATTTCCATGTTCATTGTGGCATTACTCATAACAGCCAAGATACAGAAATAACCTAAGTGCCTATTGTCAGATGAATAGATAATAAAGATATCATACATATATACATACATACATAGAGTAGCATATTATCCAGTTTTTAAAAAGAAGGAAATCTTACCATTTGAGGCAACATGGATAAACCTGGATGGCATTATGCTAATAAAATAAGTCAGAGATGTAAAGACAAATACTATATGATCTCATTTATATGTGGACTCTAAAATAGATAAACTTATAGAAACAGAAAGTATGATGTTCATTACCAGGGGCTAGGGTAGGGAAGATGGGAGAGCTTGCTTTAAGCATATAAACTTTCATATATAAAACGAATAAGGTTTTATGGTCTAATGTTTAACATGGTGACTATAGCTCATAATACTGTTGTATAATTGAAATTTTCTAAGAGAACAGAACTCAAACACTCTTATAAGAAAAACTAAAAGTTAAATATGTGACATGATGCATCTTGACTCACTGAGAGGAATCCTTTCACAATGTATACTTAAACCAAACCATCACTTTATACACTGTAAATATCTTACAATTGTATTACATGTCAATAAATAAAATCATATGGCAATAAAGCTGAAAAAAAATAGACAAGTACTATGAGCCAGAACCGAGAAGGTAATGGCACCCCACTCCAGTACTCTTGCCTGGAAAACCCCATGGATGGAGGAGCCTGGTGGGCTGCAGTCCATGGGGTCACTAAGAGTCGGACACGACTGAGCAACTTCCCTTTCACTTTCGTGCATTGGAGAAGGAAATGGCAACCCACTGCAGCGTTCTTGCCTGGAGAATCCCAGGGACGGGGGACCCTGGCGGACTGCCGTCTATGGGTCACACAGAGTGGGACACGACTGAAGCGACTTAGCAGCAGCAGCATGAGCCAGAATATATATTTATAAATGAACATACGCACATCAAAACAAATATATAAAATAGGCATATTTTCAAATAGTAAAACTGTCACAAAATAAAACAAAAATTCACCACAGATGAATGAAAATGAATAATTAACGAACGAGAAGACATCTAGCCTCACTAATTTATCAGAGAAATATTAATGATAGGAAGTTGAAGTCTGTACCATAAGATTAACAGTATTAATGTTTACACTAAAACTTTTAGAATTCTTTCAATTTAAATTAGAAATAGGACAGAAAATCCAAATAAAATTAACTTACTTATAAGGAAATGTATTACCCTTTAAAACTAGAGGTAATTTGAGCTTCAGGTCGTTAATGACTTGGCCGTGGCTTCCTTTCTGAACTCCTCTCCTATAGGTCATTTCGTCTCAAGGATGCCTCACCTCCATTAGGCGAAATGAGTGTTGACTGTGTTTTTCCTTAATTCATTCTTTCTACTAATATGTATCCAGCAAACCATGATATAATTACCAATGTGGTATTTTGCAGATGATGTACCATTACATCCTGAAATCCTTCATCAGGTCCTGTCTCTCTTGGGTTTGAACATAGCTGTATCAGCACACACAGTCATCCAATTCTAAATTCTGCACCCTTTCTACTACATCCTTTTGCTGTTCACAGTGTAATCTTTAGTGATCTTTTTATGCTATTTGTTTGCAAAATTAATAAGGACACCCATTCCTAAGTTACATGGTCTGGGATATCATACAAAAGTCACTAATGCTGAGTTGGTACCTGACATTAAAAGTAACTATTCTATTTATTATTAATCAATCAATTCAAAATGTATTAGAAGTTTATTTTTCTCCAGGTAACTGGTCAACTTCTGAAATCACAAACACAAGTAACACCTATTCTTGACCTTTGAGGAATTTTGTTTTTGTAATGGCTGCACTATTTCCAATCACCATGTAGATGGCTGCTGTCATTTGTTATTATGAAACTGTAATGGTTTCTTATGCAGATTGGTCTGACATTTTCCATTCACAGCTCTTGCTACAACTTTGGAAAAAATTTACGCACTGAAGTTTTTATCACTGTTGCCTTAGGAAGTCTAAATTGTATTAGTATCACTCACAGTTGTTTATGATTTTTAAGGAGAGAAAGGAGGTTTGGCACTTACTGAGGGACACTGATGATGTTGCCCTGAGGATGAAGACTTTCGAAGGCCCAAACACAGAGCCTGAGTCAGGGACCTTGGCCCTTTCTCACTATAGATTTTTCTGTTTGTTTGAAAAAAACTATCTTACTACATCCCTCAGAAAGAGCCACAGCCTATGGCAGACATATTTACCTACCATGCTCCCATTTTCTTAACAAGTTGAGGGTTTTGCTCATCAATGGACTTAGATTAAGCACAGGGGAGGGGTGAGAAATCTACATTCCTCAATCCAGGAAAATCTATAGTCATATAAGAGATGGCTGGTCTCTGAGATATTTTTCATTCAATAAACACAGTTAACCCTTGAACAATGTGAAGGTTAAGGGCTCCAACCCCCACAAAGTAAAAAACCTGTGTACTGCCACCTCTGCCTCGAAAGCAAAGGAACTGATAAATGGCTCAGCCAAGGTCAGGAAGCTGAAACAGTGTGGAGAGAATCAGGATTCATCCTGTAGCCTTTTTGATTCTACCATTGGAATCTCTAATAAAACACAGTCTCTGCCCCTCCTACTTAAAGATCTGTAAAACAAAAATGCCGACACTATTTTTACCAAAAAAAAAAAAAAAAAAAAAACTACCTATAAGCCAACCCACATCATTGAAACCTGTTTTGTTCAAGGGTCAACTGTATTTCTGAACTCTTATTCTGTGCCAGATGTCTTTCTGGGTGCTAAAGAGATGTTAGCCAAAGCCTGCTAAAAATAATTGGGAAATTATTGCTTTCGTCCTATAGCACCCACCTCTTTATGTAACTTCCTCCTTCTTGTTTGAAGGGTGGGCATTACAGCTGGAGCTGCAGCAGTTCCCTGTGGCTCAGCTGGTAAAGAACCCACCTGCCAATTTAGGAGATGCAAGAGAGGCAAGTTGGATCCCTAAGTCAGGAAGATCCCCTGGAGGAGAAAATGGCAACCTGCTCCAGTATTCTTGTCTGGAAAATTTCATGAACAGAAAAACCTAAAGGGCTATAATCCATGGGGTCACAAAGAGTTGGACATGACTGAGTGCGTGCATGCATGCAGCATTCATGGTAGCAACAGGAGGGAAAAGCTAATGGAACTGGATCGTATAATCATACTGCTTATTGTATAAGAGATAAACCAACGCACTTATTTTGTTGAAAGCCATGATGGTATAGGTTCTTTTTATTTTATAAGCAATAGAAAAAATTCTGAATCTGATTTTTCTCTTCCACATTATTTTAGGAGTTTTTTATTTCTGTATAATAAATGCTGTGTCCTCCCTTAGTGCAGTGTCCTGGGATGCAGAAAAATTTGAAAAGGCCCTGTCTTTGGAAAGCAGGCTAAGATATACATTATGGAATAACAAAATATCAGAGACTGATAAACAACAGGGACCTACTGTATAGCATAGGGAACTATATTCAATATCTTTTAATAAGCTGTAATGGAAAAAATCTGAAAAAAATACTTATATATAGGTGAATCACTTTGCTGTACACCTAGAACTAACACAATATTGTAAATCAACTATACTCAGTTAAAAAAGAGAGGAAACAAAAGTTTTACCTTATATTTTGTTGATTAGATAAATAAATTGAGAATTATAGGATTAGATAACATTTGAAATCCACACTACTTAATACTAGCAGAAAGAAATTGTAATTCTGTTTTCATGGTGTCTATTTCAATGTCATTAAAAAAAAACCACACGTATAAACAATCTGAATCACAAAAAAATAGGGCAAAAAGAATGAAATTTATAAGTCCATGCCCAGGGTTCCAAGGAAAAGTATTTCTGGAGAATATTACAATCATTATTTTGTTATTATGAGATACACTATTATCCAAAGAATTTGGAATACTTCATAAGAAAGTTAAGCATATTTGTTTCTCTAGGACTCCTCAAGCCTTTAGTATAAGAAGATGTACAATGAATCATGAAAAGACAGAAAGAGTGTGCAAAAATTTCTCCTTTTCTGTAGACTATGGAAACTACTCTTCCTGGAGCATTTTAACAGACTGGTGTTCTGAAAAATAAACTTTTAAAAGCATCATAATTTATTAACTCAAGCTCTTTGTGAACTGATTCAAAATACAGATAGAAAAAAAGGAAAACTAAAAGGGCATCCTACCACAGTTAAACACACTAAAAATTCTAACAGAGCTCATTCTGATATTCAAGAAAACTTAAGTACTAAAGCAGCTTCAAAAATCTAAATATTCTCAGTATAAAGCAACCTTAAGTGAAAATGTCAAGTACTGCCATGCCAACTTGGCATTCTCAAAAGAGAAAAGTGAAGACTGTTTATACATTTTATGCTGCTACTTATTGTCACATAATGACTAACATGGCCAAATATATAAAACTATTTAATCTTCAATATAACATAAAATGTATCAATTCATTATGTTAATTACTAAAATTTAAAAGTCGACAGTCAAAAATAGCTCAAATTTTTATGAATCAAAGAAATACAGCAACAAATTTAAGAATAAAGGTAAGTATTCATGGAAGTAAAGTTTAATTGTTCTGATTTTTGTTTTACTCTTTACAATGTTTTTTGGTTCAATATTCAGTAACCAATCTGCCAGTTGGCTTTGGTTCTATATTTCTCAGTGTGACATTCATTGGAAGAAGTCTTACTTTGGGAATGTTGAACACAACACAGTGGAAAGGTACTTTGTCACTTTGCCGCCATCATGTGGATATTAAGATAACTAAATGTGGGGAAAGTATGACCTTAAAAAATAGTGTGTTGAGTCTTTAGGTTTATTTCAGCACTTGTCATCCTGGGCCCATGGACTCCCTAACTAGTCTTCATGTGTGTTAAGTCATTACAGTCGTGCTGACTCTTTACAACCCCATGGGCTGCAGCCCACAAGTTTCTCTGTTCATGGGATTCTCCAGGCAAAAATACTGGAGAGAGTTGTTCTCCTCCAGAGGACCTTCTTGACCCAGGAATTGAACCTGCGTCTCTTATGTCTCCTGCATTGGCAGGTGGGTTCTTTACCACTAGCACCACCAGGGAAGCCCTTACAGGACCCCAAAAGCTCCTGAAAAGAAACATAAATTTTTTCTGTGAGTCGGCATGTTTCTGGGAACTTTCATCATAGCCTAAAGACATAGTGATCAGACAAAAGGTAGGAACGTTTTGTATGAGTTATACAATCAAAAATGTAGAGCTAAAAACATAAAGGAGTATTTTTTGGTGGCCTTGATATGGCCTACCCTTGATATTGAAGCCAACACACTTATTCTTGCATCTTCAGTCTTCGCCAATAATTTTTTTTTTCTCTTGGGGCCTGGTGTATTCTCTTTTAAAACTTGTGAAGGTTTCTCCAACATAATGCATATGAGAAATAAGCTTGCAAACTTTAAGCAAATGCTTAAGCAAATGCTCAAACTGCAATGAGACTCTGCTTTCAAAACAGTGACTTTGGGGCATTAGAGAAGAAATTCTATCATGTCTAATATTTACTAAAATCGCTGTTCTGCAAGAGCTGAAATCAGCCTGCTTTCCTTCACTTACTACTGTAACTGAACATTCAAATAACTAGTGCACAACTTTCTTTAGACAAAATTTCAATGTATTATGCCAAATAAAGGAGACTGTCTACAAACTAGTAGGAAGTTTCTAAACAGCTGGCATAATTCTCCACGTATTGTCTTTATGCTGAAATTCAAATTTTGGATCTAGAAGATGCATTTAATCCAAACACAGTGATTACTTAAGGACTCCCAGCTGTCATCTCCACAGTGATGGCTTATGTCAGACGTTGTACCTGGATGACATATACAAGGCATCTGTTGTGCTGTTGACCCTCAAAGACAAACCAGGTAGGATGAACCCTGACAGTGTCTCCTCTGGAACAAAGAGAATCTAAAATGCCCAATAAAGCCATCACTGGTGTTTCCTGTTTTGTTGTTGAATTTTTATTTTAGGTTTGTAGATCACATGCATAGTACATTTCAACAAAACTTGACAAACAGGTTTTTGCTGAAAATGCACTACCAGGAGCAGATTCAGAAAGTAGTATCTCTATCTGTGAGATTTTCTAAGGGACTCAATGAGAAAGAAAAGTCAAGATGTAATTAAGGAAATGTTATTAATAGAATAGGTCTATAAGTAAACATATATTTAAATTTTCTCTCAGTCACACAATTCTTTAACCCAGCGAGTCTTCTTACATCCCATCCAGCTCTGAACAGCACTGTCCAAGAGGACATCAAAGGATGATGAAATGTTCCATGTCTACCTTGCCCATTCTGACCACTTGTGGCTGTTCATCCCTTGCAATTGTTTTTACTATGACTGAGGAACTGAATTTTTATTTACTTTTAATTAATTCAAATTTAAATAGGCACACATGTCCAGTGGCTACTATATTGAATCTCTCACCCTAAAGAATCCAATGTACAGAGAAACAATGTATTCAGTTATCATTCACTTTGTAGATCATCATGATTTATTTATTTTTTATATTTTTTCAGCATAATCTCATTTTATTTTATATTGGAGTATAATTGCTTTACAATATAGTTTTAGTTTTTGCTGTACAACAAAGTGAATCAGTTATATGTACATATATATCCCCTCTCTTGGACCTCCCTCCCACCTCCCCCTCATCCCAACCGTCTGAAAGTCATCACAGAGCACCAAGGTAAGATAAGCTCCCTGTGCTTTGTAGCAGGTTTCCTCTATAGCAGGTTCCCATGATCTATTTCATACATGACAGTATATTTATACTGTTAACATGAAAGGCAGAACCAGTGGAGGTGTTTACCTCCTTTGCATTCTTTGGAGATGTCTGGAGAGAGGTTAGCCTTAGTCTGTTCACTGTAAAGTGTAGAGCTTGGTTTAAATCTGAAATTCAACACACAGTAGTGTAGTAACATTAAAAACCATCTCACAGGTATTTTATTCTGTGGAAAACAATTGTTTAGTGACCATCAAAAAGTAATTGCTAAATTGAATATACTCAGTGAATAAATAAGCTGAAAATTTCAGCTAAGAAAAGCTAGCGTGGTGTAGACCCATGAATAAAGGGCAGAACTCATGCACCCTAGTGCTTGGCTACCCAGCCCCAGACACCCATGGCACAGCTGGGGACTTAGCTGCTCTGAGCAGGCAGGAAGAATGTGTTCCCCCACCAGGGGAGGTATGTTTCAGCTTGATCCAGGCAGTTGACACCAACTATAGGGAAATATTGAATGTAAGTTTGGAATAGCAATGCAGGTAAATATTGATGTGGGCAGAAGCTTACAAGTGTGGTTCTCAACAGTTATTTTAGTACAGAAATTTGCTATTTTTTAAATTGAAATATCATTGATTTACAGTATTGTATTAGTGTCAGTTTGATACCATAGTGATTCAGTATCTTTGCAGATTATACTCCTTTATAGGCTGTTACAATAGCAGTTCAGTTCAGTTCAGTCACTCAGTCGTGATAGACTCTTTGCAACCCTAGGAATTGCAGTACGCCAGGCCTCCCTGTCCATCACCAACTCCCGGAGTTCACTCAGACTCAGGCCCATTGAATCAGTGATACCATCCAGCCATCTCATCCTCTGTCATCCCCTTCTCCTCCTGCCCCAACCCCTCCAAGCATCAGAGTCTTTTCCAATGAGTCAACTCTTTGCATGAGGTGGCCAGAGTATTGGAGTTTCAGCCTCAGCATCAGTCCTTCCAAAGAACACCCAGGACTGATCTTCTTTAGAATGGACTGGTTGGATCTCCTTGCAGTCCAAGGGACTCTCAAGAGTCTTCTCCAACACCACAGTTCAAAAGCATCAACTCTTCGGCGCTCAGCTTTCTTCACAGCCCAACCCTCACATCCATACATGACCACAGGAAAAACCATAGCCTTGACTAGACGGACTTTTGTTGGCAAAAAAATGTCTCTGCTTTTGAATATGCTATCTAGGTTGGTCATAACTTTCCTTCTAAGGAGCAAGTGTCTTTTAATTTCATGGCTGCAGTCACCATCTGAAGTGATTTTGGAGCCCAGAAAAATAAAGTCTGACACTGTTTCCACTGTCTCCCTGTCTATTTCCCATGAAGTGATGGGACTGGATGCCATGATCTTCGTTTTCTGAATGTTGAGCCTTAAGCCAACTTTTTCACTCTCCCCTTTCACTTTCATCAAGAGGCTCTTTAGTTCCTCTTCACTTTCTACCACAAGGGTGGTGTCATCTGCATATGTGAGGTTATTGATCTTTTTCCCAGCAATCTTGACTCCAGCTTGTGCTTCTTCCAGCCCAGTGTTTCTCATGATGTACTCTGCATGTAAGTTAAATAAGCACGCTGTCAATGGGTCTAATACTCTGTACTATATAGTAAATCTGTCACTTATCTATTTTATATATAGTAATCTGTATCTGTTAAACCCAGAGCCCTAATTTGTTCCTCTCTGCTTCCCTCTCTCCTTTAGTAACCACAGGTTTTTTTGTTTTTCTATGTATGTTTGCCCCAACCAGTAACGCTGAAGAAGCTAAAGTTGAACAATTCTATGAAGACCTACAAGACCTTTTAATACTAACACCCAAAAAAGATGTCCTTTTCATTATAGGGGAATGGAATGCAAAAGTAGGAAGTCAAGAAACACCTGGAATAACAGGCAAATTTGGCCTTAGAATGTGGAATGAAGCAGGGCAAAGACTAATAGAGTTTTGTCAAGAAAATGCACTGGTCATAGCAAACACCNGAACTCCGGGAGTTGGTGATGGACAGGGAGGCCTGGTGTGGTGCGATTCATGGGGTTGCAAAGAGTCAGGCACGACTGAGAGACTGAACTGAACTGATGTGAGTCTGTTTTGCATATATATTCATTTGTATTACTTTTTAGATTCCACATATATGTGATAATATACAGTATTTGTTTTTCTCTGTCTGACTTATTTTACTACGCATAATACTGTATAGGCCCATCCATGATGCTGCAAATGGCAGTATTTCATGCTTTTTTATGGCTGAGTAATAAACATATGTCATAATTTTTAATCCACCATCTGTTATTGGGAACTTGGGCTGGTTCCGTGTCTCAGCTATTGTAAATAGTGCTGCTATGTGCATTGGGAATGCATGAAATATACAAAAATTATCTGTTCATGCATTATTGATTCAATGGACATAAGTTTGAGCAAAGTCCAGGAGACAATGAAAGACAGGGAAGCCTGGCATGCTACAGTCTATGGTGTCACAAAGAGTCAGACGTGACTGAGCGACTGAACAACAAAAGTGGATACTACTAGCAGATGTAAAGGCATTGAGAGCAAACTTCGTAGCAATTATGTTTGGATCTTCACCAGCTGAGGCTCAATGGTAAACGACACACACATATAAACTTTTCCTGTCTTCTAATTTTAAAATTCTTTATTTTCTCTTCTACTAACAGATGTAGCATGAATGCTTCTTTTAGCTTTTTGATAATCTCAAGATGAGTTTTACAGGAGCAGCTCACCCTAAAGCACACATCAGGAAATGATTTGTTGTTGTTGCTTACTTTTCTCTTTACCTCACAGGTTGCAGCTCAGTAAACTTAAGGTATATAAGCCTCGATCAGAACAGTTCATAGTTCTTTTAAGAAATATCCCAATCCTTTTATTCCTTCAATAATTTTAAATTTATTTATCTCAGTATTATTTTGCACATGACAATTTGTTTCTGTGTGTATGTCTGGGTTTTTTTTTTCAATATTTATTTATTTATTTTAGGCTGTACTGGGTTTTCATTGCTGCTTTTCATTGCTGCTCTCAGTTGCAGCGAGCTGGGGCTACTCTGTAGTTCTATTGTATGGGCTTTTCACTGGGGTGGCTTCTCTTGTTGCAGAGCACAGGCTCTAGGGCCCATGGGCTTCAGTAGTTGCAGCATTGTGGCTTAGTTGCTCCAAGGCATGTGGGATCTTTCTGGACCAGGGATCAAACTTATGTCCCTTGCATTGGCAGGTGGATTCTTTACCACTAAGCCACCAGGGATGCCCTGAACTTGAAATGTTTTAAAATTTTTTATTTTTTTTCTTTTTAAATTTATATCTCATCTGTACATACATCGGGGCTTCCCTGGTGGCTCAGATGGTGGTAAAAAAAAAAAAAAAAATCTGCCTACAATGCAAAAGACATGGGTTTTATCCCTGGGTTGGGAAGATCCCCTGGAGAAGGGAATGGTTAATGGCTACCCACTCCAGTGTCCTTGCCTGGAGAATTCCACAGACAGAGGAGCCCTCCAGAGGGCTACAGTCCATGGGGTCACAAAGAGCTGAACGCAACTGAGTGACTAACACTTTCACTTTGATACATACATATGTATAAAAATATTCAACCATGCATAAAGGATAGATAAATAAATATTTAGAAATTTATCATAATATCCTTAATAAGTAACATATATGCTTCAGTTAAAGATATTTAGTTTCAGAAACAAGAATGGAAGAATGGCTTTACTATTATTACCTTTAATTCTATATGTATAAAAGTCAGAATAATTTTCCATTGGAAAAATATTTCACTTTAAGTGAACAATATTACTTGCAGCAAATTTTAAAATATGTGTATGAATTAGTATGAATATGAAGACTAAAGGAAATATAAAATGATTTTAAAATAAAAACTGAGTACTTATTTAAAACATATGACACATTATTTCTGTCATTTTAGAGTCATGCTTGCCATGTTAATGTAACTTAATTTTATTGGATTCAGCATTGTAGGGATACTTGAAAATAGTAACTGGATTGTTTAGTAGTTTTAGAATTTGATTTTGAGAAAAGCATCCAAAATTTGAAAATCAGAGTGCGGCTTCCTGCCTAGATTTGTTATTTACTATTCAACTGGAACTCAGACACAGTGGAGTTTGTCAATTTGTTGATTGCTGCCCAGGACAGAATGTAACTAATGTTTTGCCTGGTAGAACATTCACAAGTTTTTAATCTATCAATCTTGTTCTAATTTTTTTAATGCTGATAAACATCGAGTTCCCAAAAATTCTCAGTGATCCAGTTTTGCAATTAGCATTTCCCTTATCAATTAGTTGAATTAAGTTTTGGCATCAGGGTATTCTTTATTAGATATGCATTTTTACCTCCTGAAAATTATGCTTTGACATGACATTTGATCATAAAGTACATTAATCAGACTTTGGCCAGATGGGAAGAAGAGACTAACCTCTTATCAGACTAAAAACTACCTTTGTGACTGTAGGTCATTATGTATGTACAAGAATACTCCCCATTCCCTAGGGACCTAGTTTAGGGTGCAGTGGGTACTGCTATTTTCTACATTAAGTTCTTATGAAAGTGCCATCTAATACCTCCATTAGTTAGGAGTTTAAAAGTCTGTGTTTTCTCATGACTGAGAACTTAATACAGCTCAAAATTTTGCTTGCTATTGATATTACTTGCAAGCAGTAGAGTTGATAGGATTCAAAGAATAGTTTCATTGTGTTATAAATTCATTTTTATATCTTCAATCAGTTCTAGTTAGAGGCTACCTCCTTTTGCATGACGTGAGCCTATTTTCTCAGGAACAGCTGCATATTAGCTCCTTTATTAAGTTATGCACACTTTTGCTAAATTAGAACCTCGTCTGTTTTCTGTGTCCCAATATATTATCTCACCTAGGTCACAACATTTTAAAAAAAAGAGAGAGAGAGAGATTATGTCATAAACATGTTTATATATCTCATGATACTTAGCACATATAATCTTGCTTTCTGTAAACAGTCTATGTGGTGGAGCAGAAAGAGGCATGAATTAGAAGTTCAGTCCCAAGCCAGAACCCTAGCTCTGCCATTGTGCACTAGACCACATACCCCATCTATCATCTGCAAATTGAGAGTAATTTGTAAGCCTCACCATCAAGATCTTTGTATGATGTGATGGAAAGTAAAGGGATTTGGGAGTTAGACTTGAGTTCCTATCCTAATTGTTTCCTGATCACAAAATGGGAGTAAAAACAATCAGCCTTTCATGTTATGAGATTTGAATTAGATGATTCAGGTAAAGCTTCTATCTTTAGTTTCTGGTGCCTAGTAGGTTTTTAATAAGTATTTAGTCCCCATTTACAAAACTTTTTCCAGGTTGTCTCAGCACAGTCAAACACACTAGAGTAAATCCAATATCAAAAGGAGCAAGTAGAGTCTTGAAAACCCTAGCTTATACAGTGTATGTAAAAAAAGATTTAGAAATTGAAGTCCACATAGCATTGTCTCCATTCAGTGATTCCATGACTCCACCTCCAATTCATACCTCCCAATACATCAATCTACTTACCACTCCTACTCCTCCACTGATCCTATAATCACTGAGGCCACAAATAGCCCTATGAATTACAAACGTTGTAGATGATTATGTAATGGCATCCTACTCCATCTCTCTTCTAAAGCTGCCTCTTCAGGTCACTCCTTCCTTGCTAAAATACTAGCTATAATTCTTGATTCTCTAAGGAATTTGTATTCCTGATTTATCTGTCATTTAAATACTGTGGCCTTGACTTCCCTGGTGTTCTAGTGGTAAAGAATCCACCTTCCAATCCAGGGGATGTGGGTTTGAGCTCTGATCCAGGAGCTGAGATCCCACACATCTCGATACAACTAAGCTTGTGTGTTTTAATGAAGAGCCCATGTGTAGCAACAAAGATCCAGCACAACCAATAAATAAATAAATTAATGTAAATTCTATAAACAAATACATATTCCTGCCTCTCAGTCATTGCTTTTCCTGTAACACTTTCTCAGATAATTTCATAAACCGACTTTGTTTCATTCACCTTCTCTGTGATGATAATTCTCTAATGTATTTCTTTCCTGACCTTTAGAATCTTATCAACAAATTGCTGCTGAATAACTACATTAAAAATATCCCTGTAATTCAACGTGTCAAAAGAGAAACTCTATTTCATGTTTAACCGGGATTTGCCTCCGATATTCTCTATCTCGCTTGCTACAATTAGCATTCCTCTAGTTTCTGAAGTTAGAAACTCAGTTGCTCAGAGTTCAAACGAGGATGATGTACTCAAGGAGCCACTTGCAGAGGGAGGAGCACGGTAAAGCAAGCTGAAACTCTCAGAGCCCAGCAAAAGTAGGGAGCCTAGGGCTGAAGCTGGGCTTCCCTAGTGGCTCAGATAGTAAAGAATCTGCCTGTAATTTGGGAGACCCAGGTTTGATCCCTGGGTCAGGAAGAGCCCCTGGAATAAAGAATGGCTACCCGCCCCAGTATTCCTTCCTGGAGAATTCCATGGACAGAGGAGGCTGGCAGACTACAGCCCATGGGGTCATAAAGAGTCAAACACAACTGAGCGACTAACACACTTTATGGCTGAAGCCAGGCACCATGCAGAGCCCGATGGGGAGAACATGAGGAAGGAATGCACATCTATGGTTTTAGTATTGTGGCAGGTAATTGTCTAAGCAAAGATGCGGCACAAAATCTCATGCAATAGGCTTCTCCCTCTGGAATTTGATCTAATATTAGGAAAAATTTTTCAATTAAGCTAAGCATTTCTTATCTGCCTTTTATCGACTATGCTTTTCAGATGACATGTCTCTCATCTCTCCCTGCCATGCCACAGCTTTGCACTTCCAGCCCAAACTGTGACAGTCAGTGAAAATGCATTCATTCTCCCTAATACACTTAGTTGGTGCTTTAGTTTTCTTGCTCTGTGAATCTACAAAGGGAAAGTGGTTCTAAGACTTTTCATGCTGTGTGAGCTGAGTCCTTTGGGTAATATGGGGCATCACGTTTTCTCCAGGCTACTCCATCAGGAGGACTATCAGAAAACTAATTCTTTGAGTTCGTGCTTGGTTGTTTTTATGTGTGTGGAAGGGGTAGGGGGTATTATTGTTTAATCTCAGGAAATATGTTCTTAAAATGAGAGTTTGAAGTTTGGCATACATTGTTAAAAATGTTACTCATTGGAGTAGCTGAAAATAAGTGCTTTGGTCAAAAACTTTTCATTTATCTTATGTGAAGGAGGAAATGTAATTGGATTGCCTACTAAAACTTAAGAGATTTTGAAAGTAGAGACAATCTTATGCTAAAGATGGTATTTCAGTAGCATCATGCCCTTGCCTCCAATGGATTTTTTTTTTTTTTTTTGGATGTTGAGAGAGGGAAATCAGAGGTTATTATGGAACCCACATGAATCCCTGGGTCATTCTCAATTGTCCCTGAGTTAAACAATAAAATCTCTTTGTGAACAAGCCTCAACTTCTGAACAAATTTGGATAAGTGCTTTTCTCACAAAAGTAAGATGTGTTCAGTGTTCACACCTCTGCACCTCAGAGCACGCAGAGGGGGTGTGTCCTCACAAGGTCTGATAAAGTGAAACACACAGAGGGCAGAAAGTATGCTGTTTCCATTTCCTTGGAAACTAGCAGAAGAATGGACACCTAGTAGTTGCCAGATAAATGCTATCTGTTTAATAAAATGTTTATCAGAAATCATTCCTTAATCTACAAGGTTTGTAATTCCAAATTCTGCTTTATTTTCCCTCTTTTTCATATTTTATTCATCTCTGTCTTTCCCACATAGGAACAAAGACAGTTTGGAAATTTCTCTGTATCACATGCTTTAAGGAAGGTTTTTAACTGCTTATCTGAAAAACAGTACTATAGTGTTAAACATAAAGCTTTTATTGCTGATATGCAATCTCTACAACTATTTTCAAGGACCTTACTTATAGATTACTTTCTATAATCTTAAGGTTATAGAAAGACTTCTTAAGAAATTGGTTACACATTTTTTGACCTTTCAGATCTAGAGCGAGGTTTTTAAAGGAAAAGGTGTTGAAACTTAAACTTAATCCAGCTGTTTCTGGATTCTTCTGTGTTCGTAGAAGCTGTTGGTGACTTTAAAAGTACATGAGAAAGTATGAATTGTTTCAAAGGCTTGAAAGGCCACTTAATAACATTGCCACACTGTTATTAAATTATTAAACTTAATAATTGTTTGCTTAGGATTAAAATATCACTTGAATAGCCACAGAAATTAGTGTTGTTCATTTTGGAATCTTTGAATAGTATGCTGAGTGTGCGCCAGGACGAAGCCGTGTACCCAGAGCGTAACCAGGAAACGGTCGTGAAACCATAACACAGACGTAGTGACCAGGCTGCAGCAGCTAAGCTTGGAGCAAGGTCAAAACTCACAGCGAGGCTCCAATTCAGGCCCCAACTACAAAGTCAACATCCATGCACCTGTGTTTCTAGAGTTATTTTTCTGCGGTAACAATTTGGGGAAGATTTTCCTTAAGAAAGAAAAGACAATGCTTTTATTGAAAGACAAACGGAAATACTGTTTGTGCCCAATTGTTCTGGGGTTGGTGGGAAGAGCAATTCTCTTGAAAACACAATTTGGTTTTGCTTGGGCCATTTTGAGGGTCACAACAATGGCAAAAACGTCCTTTATTAAAACTGGACTCTGGCATTACAGGCACATATGAGCCATGGCCCAGGTATAAGACCATGGAAATAGTCTGACCTAGATCAATGAACTGCTTGGAAAGCATTTTATAAAGGCTCTAGTAAGAGCAACTTAGGAGTGGAATGTACCAAGAAAGAGGGAATGTTAAACTCAGCCTAATCAAACATTTTTCCAATCCAAAGTTGAATATAATTTGGTCTTCCACAACCCAAGAGGCCCATCAAGTAGATAAATAACTTACCATGTCCACAGTCAACTCAGCAGAGTATCTGTAAGTCATAAGACAAGAAATTAGGTACTGTCAAGGATCATTAGTGCCTCTCCTTTCATTCAAAACAGCTTGAGAAATTAGTTTACATAATCCACTTCTTCTAATCTGAACAGTTATATTTATAACTATGGTGAAGGGAAAGTGCTCTCACAGTCAATGACCTGGGTTCACATCCTTCCTTGACATGTGCTGGCCATGTATCCTGGAATAAATTGCATCTCCAAGACTTTTTTTTTCACATGGACAAGAAGGAGTGAGAGTGGTAAGAATACTCATAAACATAGGATTTTTGTGACAATCACAAATATATTCGGAGAGATCTGGACAAATGTACTCAAAACACAGATTCTGCATTTAATAGAAACTATCAATAAACTATTTTTTAATCATAAAAGTGGAGTGCTAATGGAATTGGTTCTATATGGCTACTGTGATCATATCAGCCAAGTGCTTTGCACAGTGCCTGGTCCATATGGACATTAAACTTTCAATATATATTAGTCATAAATGAGGAAAATAACAATGAGGAGGAAGAGAAGGAAAAAAGACCTCACTACAATCAAAATTGATGTAATTTCCACCAAAATTTTACCTTAATTCATGACATATCAAGTTGTAGCTTTGACACTTAGCTAAGCTAACTAAACCTCAAAAGAGAATTATAGTATTTACATAAGAGTTCTGTCCAGTCAAGGCTATGGTTTTTCCAGTGGTCATGTATGGATGTGAGAGTTGAACTATAAAGAAAGTTGAGTGCCAAAGAATTGATACTTTTGAACTGTGGTGTTGGAGAAGACTCTTGAGAGTCCCTTGGACTGCAAGGAGATCCAACCAGTCCATCCTAAAGGAGATCAGTCCTGGGTGTTCATTGGAACGACTGATCTTGAAGCTGAAATTCCAGTACTTTGGCCACCTGATGTGAAGAGCTGACTCATTTGAAAAGGCCCTGATGCTGGGAAAAACTGAGGGCAGGAGGAGAAGGGGATGACAGAGGATGAGAGGGTTGGATGGCAACACCAACTCATGCACATGGGTTTGGGTGAACTCCGGGAGTTGGTGATGGCCAGGGAGGCCTGGCGTGCTGTGGTTCATGGGGTTGCAAAGAGTCGGACACTACTGAGTGACTGAACTGAACTGAAGAAAAAGCTGGATTAAAACTCAACATTCAGAAAATGGAGATCACGGCATCCAGTCCTATCACTTCATGGCAAATAGATGGTGAAAAAATTGAAACAGTGGCAGATTTTATTTTCTTGGGCTCCAAAATCACTGCAGATGATGACTGCATCCATGAAATTAAAAGACGTTTGCTCCTTGGAAGAAAAGTTATGACAAACCTAGACAGNGAATTATAGTATTTACATAAGAGTTCTGTCCAGTCAAGGCTATGGTTTTTCCAGTGGTCATGTATGGATGTGAGAGTTGAACTATAAAGAAAGTTGAGTGCCAAAGAATTGATACTTTTGAACTGTGGTGTTGGAGAAGACTCTTGAGAGTCCCTTGGACTGCAAGGAGATCCAACCAGTCCATCCTAAAGGAGATCAGTCCTGGGTGTTCATTGGAACGACTGATCTTGAAGCTGAAATTCCAGTACTTTGGCCACCTGATGTGAAGAGCTGACTCATTTGAAAAGGCCCTGATGCTGGGAAAAACTGAGGGCAGGAGGAGAAGGGGATGACAGAGGATGAGAGGGTTGGATGGCAACACCAACTCATGCACATGGGTTTGGGTGAACTCCGGGAGTTGGTGATGGCCAGGGAGGCCTGGCGTGCTGTGGTTCATGGGGTTGCAAAGAGTCGGACACTACTGAGTGACTGAACTGAACTGAAGAAAAAGCTGGATTAAAACTCAACATTCAGAAAATGGAGATCACGGCATCCAGTCCTATCACTTCATGGCAAATAGATGGTGAAAAAATTGAAACAGTGGCAGATTTTATTTTCTTGGGCTCCAAAATCACTGCAGATGATGACTGCATCCATGAAATTAAAAGACGTTTGCTCCTTGGAAGAAAAGTTATGACAAACCTAGACAGCATATTAAAAAGCAGAGACATCACTTTGCTAAGAAAATTCCATATAATCAAAACTATGGTTTGACAATTTTGCTTACCTCTCTGCTTCTACAAGAATTCCCCTCCCCTATTTTCCAATAACATATACTCACTTCTTTTGAGCCATAACTGGCAGTGTCCTCAAAGTCTTATGGCCTCTGTAAATCAGGAGACTAGGCAAGGCGTAAACAGGTTCTCCACTCAAGATCTCTGAAGGCTGCAATCAAGATATTAGATGGGGTTTTGTTCTCAACTGGGGCTTGGGGTCCTCTTTTAAGCAGAATTGTCTTTGGCAGAATTGAGGCAGAAAAGGGGTGCCATTTTCTTGCTGACAGTTTTCTAGGACTCATTCTCAGTTCCTAGAGCCCACTGTCTTATTCTAGCTTTGTAGCTCTTCCCTAGATAGTTCACAACAGAACTCTGCTTTCTTCCAGGCCAGCAGGAAAGCATCTGTTGAACTTCTTGTCTATTTTGAGGACTTATTTCAATAGTTCAGGTCCACTCAGGAGAAATCCCCTGTTAAATAGCTTACAGTCAACTAAATAGTTTAATTATACCTGCTAAATCCACTTTGCCATATAACATAATGTAATCATGGGGTTGACATATCATCATATTCACAAGTTTTGCCCACACTCAAGGAAACATACATTAGAGGAATTGTGAATTTGGAGAGCCATCGTGGAAGGCTGCCTAGCACAATTCTCCAAACATAATTACAGGTACCCAAATGCTCAAAGTTTGAAACACCACTTTGAATCAGAAATTTAAAGATTAGAGAAAAAGTTAATGGACAAAAACAGAAGTCTTTTTTTTTTTTTCCTAACGGGTGGTTGAACTCAAAAGAAATTCAAGAAAAACATTGTTTATCTCAGAAAAATAAAGAGTAAGTTGATGTTTGGCAGAAACTAGCAAATTTCTGTAAAGCAGTTATCCTTCAATTTAAAAATAAATCAATTTAAACTTTTAAAAAAGAGTAAATTGCAGGCTGTCTAAAAGATAATAGACCAAAAAAAAAAAAAATTAAAGGGCCTCATCAAAGACAAGAAAGCTTTAGTAGCTTTCTCTTAGTCTTCATTTCCATAGTGATGATGACAGTGGCACACAGATAAAAGCCAGAAGTATCACGGGAAAAAAGTACTGGAAATGAAAGACAGGCAAAGAAAAAATAATGCTCATATTATTAGATTTCTTAAAGAGAAAACAATGAACCAGAAATCATATTTCAAATTATAGTACAAGAAACTTTTATAAATATAGTAAAATACTACGCATTGAAAAGATTGACCAGATATACATGAAAATTGCTCCAGAATTATAAACAAGACCTACCAAATAAAATAAATAGCTTTCAGAAATAAATCAAATAATCCATAAGTTCTATAAGGTAAAAAGAATGAATGATTTATGAACGATAACAACACACACCTATGTTCATTGCAATATAATTTACAATAGCCAAGGTGTGGAAGCAACCTAAGTTTCCATTGACAAATGAGTAGATAAAGAAGATATATATACATACACACACACACACACACACACACACACACACATATATATATATATATGATGGAATACTACTCCGCCATAAAAAAAATGAAATTATGCCTTTTGAAACAACACAGATCGACTTGGAAGGTATTACACTTCATGAAATAAATCAGACAGAGAAAGACAAACACTATATGTTATCACTTACAAGTGGAATCTAAAAAATATATGAATATAACAAAAGAAAAACCAGACTCACAGATATAAAGAACAAGCTAGTGGTTACCAGAGAAGAGAGACAAGGAGGTGGAACAAGATGGGGGACTAAGAAGTACAAACTACTATGTATGAAATAAGTAAGCTACAAGAATATGTTGTACAGCACAAGAAATACAGCCAATAATTTATAACAACTTTAAACGAAGTATGATCCATAAAAATGCTGAATCACTATAGTGTACACTTGAACCTAGTGTCGTAAATCAACTGTATTTCATTTTTTAAAAGGTAGTAAAACTTTCCCTATTTGCAGGTAAAATAATAGAATACTTGGAAAACTGCAGAAAATGAAAAATGACACAACTGATTCAAACAGTAAATAATCAGTGAAGTGATGGTGGTTCAGTCTTTGAGTCATGTCCAACTCTTTGAGACCCAATGGACTGTGGCCCACCAGGCTCCTCTGTTTATGGGGATTCTCCAGGCAGGAATATTGGAGTAAGTTGCCATTTCCTTCTCCAAATCAGTGAAGTGGTTTAAGGTATAAAATTAACATGTAAAAAATCAATAGCTTTCATAAACTTAAACAATAAAAAGAGCACATAGTAATAGAGAAAATGTCATTTAGAATAGCTACAAAGAAAAATAAATACTTCAGAATAAACTTAACAAAAAATGTGCAGGTCCTATGAGAGGAAAATATTTGTAATATTTTTAAGTACTAAAAAGGATTTTCCCTGGTGGCTCAGCTGTTAAAGAATCAGTCTGCCAATGCAGGAGATCCGTGTTTGATCACTCAGTCAGGTGATCCTCTGGAGAAGGAAATGGCAACCCGCTCCGGTAGTCTTGCCTGGAAAATTCTATGGTGAGCTATAGTTAACCATGGATGAACTATTTACACAAATGTCTGTAAATATTGTTGGTCTTCCCTGGTGGCTCAGATGGTAAAGAATCTGCCTGCAATGTAGGACACCCATATTTCATCATTAGATGGGGAAAATCCCACTCCAGTATTCTTGCCTGGGGGAATTCCATAGACAGAGGAGCCTGGCAACCTACAGTCTATGGAGTCGTGAAGAGTCAACACGGCTGAGCTAATATTACAACAAAAGTAAATGTTGGTATCTAATTATTAAAGTATTTCTCACAGGATTAGTAATTCTGAAACTGCTATATTTGTGTAGGAAAAAATATAATTATAATATTGAGTGCAGTAAAAATTGAATAAATTAGTCCATATATTGTAGATAATAAGAAACAAATTTCCCAGCTTATCACCATGAGAAAAAGAAAATGCAAGTGAATATTGCAGCACTTACCCTAAGGGCCAGAAATATTTTAAGTACTTATATGCACACTAACCCATTTTACCATCTGAAATATCCTTTGAGATTAGAGTTTGAATAGATGTTCGTTTTATTCCCACAGTAACAATTACTATAACAATAGTTATTGAAATACAATAGCACATATCGCAGGAGTGTGGGAAAGGCTTTTTAATGTAAACAACTTCTTCTTGTTATTTTTCAGAGATGGCTCATGCTCCTATTGCTTACCAACCTTTGAGCTAAAAAGTGTCCTTTCTTTTACAGTATTTACAAATACTTTGGTCATTATAAGAGGTTTTACTTTTGGGTGACAGTAGGTTCCAAAGAATAGCAAGGAGAGATAAGAAAGCCTTCTTCAGTGATCAGTGCAAGAAATAAAGAATGACAAAGACTAGAGATCTCTTCAAGAAAATTAGAGACACCAAGGGAACATTTCATGCAAAGATTGCCACAATAAGGGATGGAAATGGTATAGACCTAACAGAGGCAGAAAATATTAAGAAGAGGTGGCAAGAATACACAGAACTGTACAAAAAAAGATCTTTACAATCAAGATAATCATGATGGTGTGATCACTCACCTAGAGCCAGACATCCTGCAATGGGAAGTCAAGTCGGCATCACTACAAACAAAATTAGTGGAGGTGATGGAATTCCAGTTGAGCTATTTCAAATCCTAAAAGTTGATGCTCTGAAAGTGTTGCACTCAATATGCCAGCAAATTGGGAAAACTCAGCAGTGGTCACAAGACTGGAAAAAGTCAGTTTTCATTGCAATCCCAAAGAAAGGCAATGCCAAAGAATGCTCAAACACACACACAATTGCACTCATCTCACACACTAGCAGAGTAATGCTCAAAATTCTTCAAGCCAGGCTTCAGCAATATGTGAACCATGAACTTCCAGATGTTCAAGCTGGTCTTAAGGAACCAGAGATCAAATTGCCAACATCCGCTGGATCATGGAAAAAGCAAGAGAGTTCCAGAAAAACATCTATTTCTGCCTTATTGACTATGNAGGATGAGATGGTTGGATGGCATCACTGACTCAATGGACATGAGTTTGGTTAAACTCCAGGAGTTGGTGTTGGACAGGTTGGCCTGGCGTGTTGCAGTCCATGGGGTCACAAGAGTCAGACATGACTGAATGACTAAACTGAACTGAACTGAACTGAGGTGTCATATGTTGGTTGGGTGTCTAGGATATGAAGCGAAAATGACAAGAATCCATAGATGATGGGGATAGATGACCCAGGACTCTCATACATGTAGCATGAGGCAAAACACCTCTGAAGATACTTCCTAAAGAAAATAGCCATTTGACTGTAATGATATAGCCAGCACTGGGTGAGGTTTGCACTCTGTTGGTGCACCGTCTCATTGAAGCTTTCCAGTACTCTAGGAAGAAAGGAAATGGCAACCAACCTATTTCCCACAGAGGGAAACGGAGCCACCAGGAGGTTAAACATCCAAAGAAGCCATTGTCAGTAAAAGCATATGGAAAGGGTGAATAAAGGGGAACTTTGGCATCTTTGCATATCCCTTCAGGATTTAGGAGAAACAAACCCTGAACCCAGGAGACATCTGGGCATGGTTCTCCGCTCTGAGACCAGCGGTCCTCCTGCTCTCCATAACCTCAACATCAGCCCCTTCTTCTCATTTTGTTCTATAAGCTCATTAAATCAAAAGACCTCTGGGCTTTGTGGTGTGAGTTGGGGAGGATAAGTATACCAGGAGGCTGGAGAGGAACCAGGAGACCTATCAACGATATTGGCCTAAATCCACATGAAGAATGTACTTATTTGAAGAATTTGCTTATCAAAGGAGAGTCAGGAGAACAAGTGAGAGACTGGGGATTTTGGCCTCAAAAACCAGGTGGCTTGTATTTGTCTCAAGGATAAAGTTTGCTAAATCCAGAGAGAAAAAAATGAGATTTTGTGTAGTTGGATGTGTAACACTAGGCTTCAAGAGAGTGATCAGAGCTTCAGATATAAAGTTGAAAAGCAATTGTGTATTTTTTGGTGATGAAAGCCTTATAGTAGAGAAGATCTGGAAAGAGTATAGATTAACAAAGAAAAAGGAATGAGAGGGAAACTAGGAGAATATTGTGGCCCAGAAGCCAAGTTTAAAATACAAGTGCTTTAAAAAGAAGAGATTGAGCATCTCTGTCACTGAGAGTATAAGTAGTACAATTGACCAGTGGATGTTAATAAATCAGATGATTTGCAATGACTTTGGGCAAATTATGCTAATTGGCAGAAAGAATGGGGATTATTTTTCTTCTTTCCTAATGCTCTTCTTGACTTTCAAATATTTTGACTTGGCATTGGTGACTTTTCCTGTTTTGATTTTATGGCCCCATTTAATTTTCAGAACATTTTCTAAATCTCAAAATATGCTAACCATTGAAGGATGTGAACATTGAGCAATCAGAAAATAAAGCTAGAATTATACATTTTCACTCTTACAAATGTTCTATTACTGTAAAATATTTGTGTCTCTATTCTAGTTATACAGCATATAATCTGGGTTAAAAAACAATTTTGGCTAAGAATCTATATTTGGAGTTTAATAATTAAAATTCACTTGCTTAATATAGTTTGGAAACTCATTGTATTAGTTTTGATCCTGCCTCATTTCAGGAATGACTGCTTAGGGCTTGTTGTTGTTGTTAATGTGCTGAGATACCAGAGTGCCATTGAATTAGCTCTCCTTGGAGTCACCTGATGCTTTGGGCTGAACTCCGTGCTCCTAAAATTCATATGTTGAAGACCTAACCCTTAATGTGATGAAAGAGATAATTAAGATAAAATGAGGTCACTATGAGGACCCTAATTTAATAGGACTGGTGTACTAGCAAGAAAAAGGGATCAGGACACAGACACTCACAGAGGGATGATGATCTGAGGACACAGGAAGGAGACAGTAACCTACAAGCAGGAGAAAGGCCTCAGGAGAAACCAACCCTGCTAACACCTTTGTCTCGGATTTCCAACCTCCAGATCTGTGAGAAGATGTTAGTAAATTTCTGTTGTGTAAACCACCTAGTTGTGGTATTTATTATTATTAGCCCAAGCAGATTAAGACACCTGGAAATAAGACGAAATTGTTCCAATCTCAAGCCTCCCCCTTGCCCTCACTCAACATTTGTAAGGTACTTTATATTCATCAAAGATAGTTTCACTTTGTCAATCTGGTACTATGCTATCCATTTGTTCTATTCATCCCACAAATGTATTGACAAATATTTATTGTGCACTTATTATGCACCAAGCAGTTTTCTAGGTGCTATAGGGACAAAAGAAAACAAAACCCAACTGAAGTATATGTTTCCAAGTCCAAAGAAAGACAGTGGAATGGAGAGGGTGACTTAATAAAGGTCAAATGCAGAGTCACCTACAGAACTAGAAAGTCAGGATCTTGATTTCTAGTCCAGCTTTCTTTCAATTTTTTTCAAACTTACTACCATTCCTGGGGGAGGATTTCCACAAATGGTTGTTCAAACTTTCTCCTCCAATACAAAGACCAGAAATTTCATCACTGGAACTACATTTGCCCAAATCCTTTTTACTCATCTTATATCCACAACTGCATTATGATATTTTAAATATTATATAATAAATTGTTTTAAAAGCTTTTTATTCAGAAAGCAGTGGCTGCACTTTGCTGGATCGGCCATGAGGAGATAACCCACATCCAAGATCAGGAGCGGCAGCTGCACTTTGCTGAAGCAACCATGAGGAGATACTCCATGCCCAATGGCAAAGGAGAAGCCCCAGAAAGATGGTAGGAGGGGTGAATTCACATTTAGAATCAAACCTCACTCCTGCAAGAGACTCTCAGATGGCTCAAACATACCTTGTGTGCACTAGGACCCAGGAACCCCACAGAGACTGAGACAGAACTATGTTTGAGCATCTCCAGTGGAAGTATGGGTCAGCAGTGGTGTGCCACAGGGGCAAGGCTCTGGGTGCAGCAGACTTGGGTATGGCATGAGCCCTCTTGGAAGAGGTCACCATTAACCCCACCATAGAGCTACCAGAACTTACACAGGACTGGGAAACAGACTCTTTGAGGACACAAACAGAACTTTGTTTGCACCAGGACTCAGGAGAAAGGAGCAGTGAGCCCACAAGAGACTGACCTAGACTTGCCCATGAATGTCCAGGAGTCTCCAATAGAGGTGTGGGTCAGTGGTGGCCTGCTGCAGAGCTGGGGGCACTGAGTGCATGCATTAGACCTTTTGAGGGAGGTCACCATTATCTTCATTACCTCCACCATAGTTTTGCACCAAGTAAATAGCAGGAGGGGAACACAGCTCCACCCATCAACAG
This sequence comes from Neotragus moschatus, assembly GCA_006410615.1. Taxonomy (NCBI): domain Eukaryota; kingdom Metazoa; phylum Chordata; class Mammalia; order Artiodactyla; family Bovidae; genus Neotragus; species Neotragus moschatus. The sequence continues at coordinate 2,371,804 of SJYA01000663.1, forward strand.
AAAACTGGATTAAAGATTTACTGAGCATGGCCACACCCATCAGAACAAGACCCAGTTTCCCCCTCAGTCAGTCTCTCCCATCATGAAGCTTCCATAAGGCTCCTATCCTTCTCCATTAGAGGGCAGACAGACCAAAGTCACAGAAAGTTAACCAATCTAATCATGTGGACCACATCCTTGTCTAACTCAGCGAAGCTAAGAGCCTTGCCCTGTAGGGCCACCCAAGACAGACAGGTCATGTGGAGAGTTCCGACAAAATGTGGTCCACTGGAGAAGGGAATGGCAAACCACTCCAGTATTCTTGCCTTGAGAACCCCATGAGTGGTATGAAAAAGAAAAAAGACAGGACACTGAAAAATGAACTCCCCACATCAGCAGGTGCTAAATATGCTACTGGAGATCAGTGGAGAAATAACTNAATCTGGGTTAAAAAACAATTTTGGCTAAGAATCTATATTTGGAGTTTAATAATTAAAATTCACTTGCTTAATATAGTTTGGAAACTCATTGTATTAGTTTTGATCCTGCCTCATTTCAGGAATGACTGCTTAGGGCTTGTTGTTGTTGTTAATGTGCTGAGATACCAGAGTGCCATTGAATTAGCTCTCCTTGGAGTCACCTGATGCTTTGGGCTGAACTCCGTGCTCCTAAAATTCATATGTTGAAGACCTAACCCTTAATGTGATGAAAGAGATAATTAAGATAAAATGAGGTCACTATGAGGACCCTAATTTAATAGGACTGGTGTACTAGCAAGAAAAAGGGATCAGGACACAGACACTCACAGAGGGATGATGATCTGAGGACACAGGAAGGAGACAGTAACCTACAAGCAGGAGAAAGGCCTCAGGAGAAACCAACCCTGCTAACACCTTTGTCTCGGATTTCCAACCTCCAGATCTGTGAGAAGATGTTAGTAAATTTCTGTTGTGTAAACCACCTAGTTGTGGTATTTATTATTATTAGCCCAAGCAGATTAAGACACCTGGAAATAAGACGAAATTGTTCCAATCTCAAGCCTCCCCCTTGCCCTCACTCAACATTTGTAAGGTACTTTATATTCATCAAAGATAGTTTCACTTTGTCAATCTGGTACTATGCTATCCATTTGTTCTATTCATCCCACAAATGTATTGACAAATATTTATTGTGCACTTATTATGCACCAAGCAGTTTTCTAGGTGCTATAGGGACAAAAGAAAACAAAACCCAACTGAAGTATATGTTTCCAAGTCCAAAGAAAGACAGTGGAATGGAGAGGGTGACTTAATAAAGGTCAAATGCAGAGTCACCTACAGAACTAGAAAGTCAGGATCTTGATTTCTAGTCCAGCTTTCTTTCAATTTTTTTCAAACTTACTACCATTCCTGGGGGAGGATTTCCACAAATGGTTGTTCAAACTTTCTCCTCCAATACAAAGACCAGAAATTTCATCACTGGAACTACATTTGCCCAAATCCTTTTTACTCATCTTATATCCACAACTGCATTATGATATTTTAAATATTATATAATAAATTGTTTTAAAAGCTTTTTATTCAGAAAGCAGTGGCTGCACTTTGCTGGATCGGCCATGAGGAGATAACCCACATCCAAGATCAGGAGCGGCAGCTGCACTTTGCTGAAGCAACCATGAGGAGATACTCCATGCCCAATGGCAAAGGAGAAGCCCCAGAAAGATGGTAGGAGGGGTGAATTCACATTTAGAATCAAACCTCACTCCTGCAAGAGACTCTCAGATGGCTCAAACATACCTTGTGTGCACTAGGACCCAGGAACCCCACAGAGACTGAGACAGAACTATGTTTGAGCATCTCCAGTGGAAGTATGGGTCAGCAGTGGTGTGCCACAGGGGCAAGGCTCTGGGTGCAGCAGACTTGGGTATGGCATGAGCCCTCTTGGAAGAGGTCACCATTAACCCCACCATAGAGCTACCAGAACTTACACAGGACTGGGAAACAGACTCTTTGAGGACACAAACAGAACTTTGTTTGCACCAGGACTCAGGAGAAAGGAGCAGTGAGCCCACAAGAGACTGACCTAGACTTGCCCATGAATGTCCAGGAGTCTCCAATAGAGGTGTGGGTCAGTGGTGGCCTGCTGCAGAGCTGGGGGCACTGAGTGCATGCATTAGACCTTTTGAGGGAGGTCACCATTATCTTCATTACCTCCACCATAGTTTTGCACCAAGTAAATAGCAGGAGGGGAACACAGCTCCACCCATCAACAGAAAACTGGATTAAAGATTTACTGAGCATGGCCACACCCATCAGAACAAGACCCAGTTTCCCCCTCAGTCAGTCTCTCCCATCATGAAGCTTCCATAAGGCTCCTATCCTTCTCCATTAGAGGGCAGACAGACCAAAGTCACAGAAAGTTAACCAATCTAATCATGTGGACCACATCCTTGTCTAACTCAGCGAAGCTAAGAGCCTTGCCCTGTAGGGCCACCCAAGACAGACAGGTCATGTGGAGAGTTCCGACAAAATGTGGTCCACTGGAGAAGGGAATGGCAAACCACTCCAGTATTCTTGCCTTGAGAACCCCATGAGTGGTATGAAAAAGAAAAAAGACAGGACACTGAAAAATGAACTCCCCACATCAGCAGGTGCTAAATATGCTACTGGAGATCAGTGGAGAAATAACTCCAGGGAGAATGAAGGGACAGAGTCAAAGCAAAAACAACACCCAGTTGAGGATGTGGTGTGTGGTGGCACGTGGATGTGGTGATGGAAGTAAAGTCCGATGCTGTAAAGAGCAATATTGCATAGGAACCTGGAATGTTAGGTCCAAAAATCAAGGCAAATTGGACGCAGTTAAACAGAAGATGACAAGAGTGAACATCAACATTTTAGGAATCAGTGAACTAAAATGGACTGGAATGGGTGAATTTAACTCAGATGACCATTATATCTACTACTGTGGGCAAGAATCCCTTAGAAGAACTGGAGAAGCCCTCACAGTCAACAAAAAAGTCAGAAATGCAGTACTTGGATGCAAAATGATAGAATGATCTCTGTTCATCTCCAAGGCAAGCCATTCGATATCACGGAAATCCAGGTCTATGCCCTGACCACTAATGCTGAAGAAGCTGAAACTGAATGGTTCTATGAAAACCTACAAGACCTTCTAGAACTAACACCCAAAAGAGATGTCTTTCTCATTTTAGGAAACTGGAATGCAAAAGTAGGAAGTCAAGAAACACCTGGAGTAACAGGCAAATTTGGCCTTGGAGTGCAGAATAAAGGATGGCAAAGGCTAATAGAGTTTTGCCAAGAGAACACATTGATCATAGCAAACACCCTCTTCCAATAACACAAGAGAAGACTATACACATGGACATCAACAGATGGTCAACACTGAAATCAGACTGACTATAGTCTTTGCAGCCACAGATGTAGAAGCTCTATACAGTCAATAAAAACAAGACTGGGAGCTGACTGTGGCTCAGATCATGAACTCCTTATTGCCAAACTCAGACTGAAATTGAAGAAAGTAGGGAAAACCACTTGGAGAAGCAATGGAACCCCTCTCCAGTAATCTTGCCTGGAAAATCCCATGGGTGGAAAAGCCTGGTAGGCTGCAGTCCATAGGNAGAGGAGTTTGTAAGTTGAAACACTCTTGTCATGCCCAGGAATTTTTATTAACTGGAGCTGTAAGTTAAATCCTTCTCCGAGAGTGGTGGTGGAGGACAGTCCCCCATAAAGTCAGAGGCGTAGGTGAGAGCATAAAGCAGTAAAGTAGTAGGCAGACTCTGGTTTGAGGGGTAGATGCTCGGGAACAGGGAGTTTCCTGAGGCTCAATCCTGCCTTTGAGTATGCTGAGCCTCCTTCCTCATGACCTTTGCCATGGGCAGAGTTCCTCACGCTGGCTCCCAGCAGTCCAGATTATCTATTTCCATGTGTAAGGAAAGTTTCACTTAGAACCTTGAGACCAAGAGTGAAACTTCTGCTTGAAACAATGCTGACAATAGTAAAAAAACTGCCCTAAAATCAAGGAATAGTATAGCTATCTACTTCATATTTCTTAATCTAATACAGATTTTAGATTTTCTACACATTTTCTACACATTTCTACACATGCTCCCAATTGATATGCTTACATATGACACTTTTATATCATAAAATCTATTCACAAGGTGGGGAAACCAAGCAATGCCACTTCAGTCAAGATGATGGATGAAGACAGAACCCTCATGCTTGCAGACAAAGATGGAAAAAATGTTTAAAGTCCTCCAAAGAGGAGGTAGGAGAAGAAGAACTCTCAGTATATTCATCTAGTTGTAAAATTTGAAAAAGCAGACTGATTTTTCCCACCTCTCCCAAAATGATTATTCCTAAACTAAGCTATTTGATGTGAATTTAAGGTATCAGAGATGGAGGTGGGGCAGAGCTGAATTATTGAAGAGATTGTAAAATCTTGCAGTGGGTGAAAGGAAGGGAGTTCCTTTCTTGTTCAGAACTCTGCTTTGGAGTTGAAATAGAGACAGCCATGCCCTGATTCCAAGAACTTCAGTCAAATATCACAGCAACAATGAACTTTCCAAAACTTCTGTAAACCAGTGCACTCTCTATTTTATTACAGTTGCCTCAGGACTGATAGTGTCCTGGTCACCAAAAAAAAACAACATGAGCACATGGCTATCTTGATTATATGTTGAACTGTTGAATAAACTGGGCTGTTATGGCAGAGTAACAGCTTCTCATCAGGAAGGTGCCCTCTGGGGCAGTCTTTGGAATTGGCCTTTGCTTTTAACGGCCTTTTCATTTGCTTTTTCCAAGCATATCTGCTTCTGACCAGAAGAGATGTTCAATCAATTAATAGTAAGCCAAAAAGGTTCATGGTTAACAAATAACCTTTTTAAAAGGAAGGATATTTCTCCCCTTGAAGGATAGTAAAGATAAAGAAGGAAAACGAAATAGGCTGGTATCTGGCATGTTCTAAATACTTGATAAATGGTTACAAATTATCAAGTCAATGGCCCTTTCTATTTGCAAAACAAATGCACTTAAGGAGGAGAGCTTGAAACAAAATTTCTGGGCTCTAAGCATCTATCTGACTTACAATTGGGGAAAGGTTGAGAATGGCAGAAGTCAAGAAAAGCACGTACTCCACCATTTCACACACAGTTGTCCTTTGGAAAGACTGTCTCTTGATTTACAGACCTCACTCAAACACACACAGAAACAACTGTATTTAATCTGTGACTGAGACACAAATACACCCTCAAGTAAAAAGACAGTTTTTATCCAGTTTTTATGAAGAAAAATGATGGTTTTCCTTATTTTAGTTATTTTAAAAAGAGGAATAATTCTTAACTCTTGGAACTTCTCTGCAACTCACTGGGGACTCTGGAGTGTGAGTGTGCCAGTTACTTGCAGAAGTCTACATTTCACAACATACGCCTGAGGAGGGTGGAAATTAGCAAAAATATTAAGAGCCTTTATGTGGTTTAAGTCATGACATTTTGTACTTGGATTTTCTCATCCAGTTTAGGTATTGTAACCCATTATAAACATTGGGGAGAATAGCCAATATAATTAAAATTGTGAAACAGTTTCCACTATAAGCTTTAATTTGAGAACACTTGAATTTTATGAATAATTCCTCTTCGAAATGTTCCATCTTCAGTTTTTATCCAAATGTGATTTGTTTGTTTGCTTTGAAAATATTGAAGATATTTAACTATTGGGGTATCAGGTCATGAAAATATTTATTTGCTGATTAATTTTGTTGAATACTTTTATAGAAATACTCCAAATGTTATAAATTGCCTGAATTTACATGACAAACTTAGAAAGTGAGGCAAGTTTTAGTGAGAAATTTTAGAAACTAGAGTAAATGCTTGCAATGAATAATTAAGACCTTAGAGAAAACAATGTATGGAAAAAATTTAAGGCAAACTAATTCTAACTCTGTTTGCAGACACAGGGGACAGACTTGTGGACACAGTAAGGGAAGGAGTGGGTGGGACAAATTGAGAGAGTAGCACAGAAACAAATACATTACCATATGTAATATACATTACCATATGTAAATATATTACCACATGTAAATACATTACCATATGTAAAATAGCCAGTAGGAATTGCTGTATGACTCTGGGAGCTCAAACTCATGTTCTGTGACAATCTAGAGAGGTGGGATGAGATGGGAGATGGGAAGGAGGTTTGAGAGGAGGGGATGTATATACATATACCTATGGCAGTCTGATGTTGACGTAAGGCAGAAATCAACACAATATTGTAAAGCAAATACCCTCTAATTAAAAATAGATAAATCAAAAAAAACAAACAATTTCAACTCAATCTCTCTTTTATAGCTACAAAATTTGAATATATACTCTCTTGGGTTATATCAAACTTTTGCAAGTAAAAGACATACTCAACTCAATTCTAGTACCACTTTCTCTACTTGCTTATTGTCTTCCAGAAAGAAGTAAATCTGTTATGAAATACTAGTTCTTGATTATTATAGGAAAAAAAAATCTCGTCTTCCTTTTTCTCCTTCTTTTAATATAAATCCAATACAATTGGTGATACAAACATTTCTTAAATAAAACTTCCAGCTCCAGTTCTATATATAAAGAGTTTGAGTTTTATCACCCTCATCCTTACAATAAGAAAAAGCTGAACAAATTAATCATAAATGACTTATTTTGACCCATTAGAGAAATAAGGTTTTAGGGAAAATTACTACCCCACAATTTGGAGGAACAAGAAAATCTAGAGCCACAGCTTAGATCTGCTTACCAAGATCTAGGAGCAGAAGCTGCTGGAGCCATACACCGGTAGGAATATTTCAATAATAATTATGACAAATTGGTGAAGGCTAAGTATCAACTAGCATGAGCATGATGGATCCAGAAGTTACAATCAGAGCTTCCCAAAGCATTTTGGGAGTTTTATCATCAAGCTCCCCATGGTGTTTTCACAGTGATAATCCAAAAAAGACCAAAAGACCATTTCATGACTTTTAAAGGAGGAGGTTAAAAAAATTGTGGAATAATGGTGCAAAATTTTTGAAATAATCCCAGTGCTTTCCATGACAATGATCTACTCTCCAAGATATAAAAACAAAACAAACAAACAAAAAAAAAACAAAGAACACTTTACCAGAGCAATATTCCAGGTGAGAGATCATTCCTCCCAACCCAAGCCCCTCTCATTTTACTGTCTTACCCGTGATAGAAAAAACAACTGTGAAAGTCACAGCCCAGGACGTGAACACACTAAAAGCTTGAGACTTGGTTATAAGATTACAAACTGCTTCTCCAGCCCTACTTCTTACCACCATGCCGTCAGGGCCCCAGTGTAACCAAGTGGATCATAGCTTAAACAACCGAGAGATGCAGACTTTCTCTGAGAAGGAGTTTCAGGAGAGCCTAGAGTCAAAAAGAGGAGACCAAATAAGCACAGAAGAGTGATGTAAAGACTCTGGCATTTGGGGCTAAAACAGAAATTAAATACAGCTTAAGTCCAAGAAAGATGAATGTTCCTCCTCATACTAAAAGCCAACACAGATCAATTCCTTAATACAACATGTTCAGCATTCACTGAGAAAGTGACAGGAATAGAATAGGATAGTTATACAGGTAGTTGTAGAAGTCCCAGGAGGGAACTACAGATAGAGAGGGAAACCCAAGAGACTTTGGGATATCACTGTAAGTTAATGATCTCTCAAGAAAGCTATGGGACCACTGTGGAATGAAGCAGGCTTTGTCTGGGAGGATCCCACATGCTTAGCTATAAATTCATAATAAAAGCACAGGATATGCCACAGGCCATTAGGTGAAAGAAAACTGCCTCCAGCTTTCTACTGATTTTTCTAAGTGCTCTGATAATCCTAGTTTGACCTCATAGGGTCAGACACTCTCCTGCCCAATTTGAAGGAAGAGTTAGTGATACAAGCTTGAAATCTACTCATAGAAGGCATAGATGCAAGCTTGAAATCTACTCACAGAAGGCAGTCTTTTCCCCTCCCCCACTTTCCTTTGACTACAAAATTATAGCCCACTTAATCTTTTGGGGTCGAGCTCCCTCACCTGCCTGCTTACATCTCTTACAAGTGTCCTATATTAATAAATCTACTTTTTGCCTATCACTTTGCCTCTCACTGAAAGAACCTGAGCCTCAGTAAGTCCAGGCACGAGGTGAGTGATTCTAATTAAAAGACGGTGAGTAGGAGTCCCAAGCAGGGTTTTGGACAGGTTCAAGTTCTTGAACATTGAGTTCAAGTTCTTTAACATTTAATTCAAGTCCCAATCTGAGGAGAATGATTTCAAAAGTACAAGTAATGCCAGAAGACAAGGAAAAACAGTCTGATGAGACAAAGACAGCATCAGAACCATAATCAGATATGTTAAAAGTTTTAATGAAAACAGTGGACAACATTCAGAAAGAGGTGGGTAATGTAAGCAGAGAGGTGGGGAACTCTGAGAAATAATCAGAAGAAAATTTAATGAATCGAAAAAAAAACCCTCACATTAATAGAAAAAGTTTTCTCATTATTTTCTGTTGGATTATTGATTTTTCTAATTGATTTCTAAAAGCTCTGAATTTAATAAGGAGATTAGTAACACATTTGTGATTTATATTGCAAATACCCTTGTTTACATGCATAATTAGAATTTTTTATGTATGCCAGTCTACTACTTTATATGGTAAGTCTTGCTTTAAAATTCTCTCCAGTGTTCACATTATATGTGTACAGGTATAGACAATTTACAATGCTTTATTACATTAATTTTGAGACATTTATTATTTGAAGTCTTTTATTATACAAAAATATATACCTGTCCAATATGGTAACCTCTAGACCCATGTGACCATTGAGCAATTAAAATATGATAAGCATAGATGAAGATGGGAATTAAAGTGTGAAATAAACAAACATCAAAGAAGTAACACAAAAATGCATATAAAATAAATTAATAATTTTATGTTGATTATATTTTGAATATATTATGTTAAATATACCACATGATTACAATTAATTTTATCTATTGCTAACTTTTTAAATATGGTAATTTAAAACCTTTAAATTATTTATGGTCCATATTACATTTCTATTCAACAGCTCTATACTTAATATTCTGTTTGCCAATCTCAAATTTTGCCAAATTTATTTCAGATCCTGGGGTCTTCCCTGGTGGTCTAGTGGTTAAGAATCCACCTTGCAATGCAGAGGACAGGGTAGATCCTCTGTCTGGGAGGACCCCACATGCTGAGCAACTAAGCCTGTGAGCCACAGTTCCTGAAGCATGAGTGCCTAAAGCGCATGCTCTGCAACAAGAGAAGCCCACGTATCACAACAAAGAGTAGCCCCTGCTTACTGCAACTAGGGAAAGCTTGTGCATAACAATGAAGACCCAGCACAGCCAAACAGGAAATAAATAAATCTTTAAAAAGAAGAGAATGAAAAAAATTCAAATCTTTACAAAAACCTCAGAAAATTATCAAGGATAAAGGGGGCATTACATAAAAATAAACAGGTCAGTCCTCCAAGAAGACGTAGCCATCCTTAGTGTTTACGTGCCTAGCAACAGAGTATGAAAGTACATGTGGCAAAAACCGATAGAACTGCAAGCAGAAAGAGATGAATCCGCTATCATGATTCGAGACTTTAACAACTTTTCACCAGGAAAAACTAACTCCAGAGTCAGAAAAACAGTGAGGAAATAGTTCAACTCAACAGCACCATCAATTGACTGGATTGAATTGAGAACTTTCCCCAGTGGCTCAGAAGTAAAAAACCTGCCTGCAGTGCAGAAGATGCAGGTTCAGTCCCTGGGTCAGGAAGATACCCTGCAGAAGGAAATGACAACCACTCCAGTATTCTTGCCTGGGAAAAACCATGGCTAGAGGAGCCTGGAGGGCTACAGTCCCTAGGGACACAAAGAGTCAGACACAACTTAGTGACTAAATAACAAGAACATAGAATTATACACATTCTTCTCAAGCCCACATAAAACATTAAATAAGTCTGCACCATAAAATGCACCTTAACAAATTTAAAATAATAGAAATCAAATATAGTAATTCTCATACCACAATGGAATTAAACTAGAAATCAACAACAGAAAGATAGTGGGAAAAAAGTCCAAATATTTGGAGATTAAACAACACACTTTTAAAGTAACACATGGAATAAAAAATAATTTGCAAGAAAAAATTTAAATATCTGAAATAAATAAAAACAAAAATACAATTTATGAAAATTTGTGCAATGTCGTGAAAGCAGTGACTAGGAGACAAAAGGATATACTAAAAAGAAAGAAGATATGAAGATATAAAACCAGTAACCTTGCTTTCAACTTAGGACACTAGAAAAGAGGACAGAAAATTAAATCCAAAGTAAGCTGAAGCAATAAAAATTAGAGCAGAAAGCAAAACAGTTTGGTACTGGCATAAAATCAAACACATAGATCACTGGAACAGAATAGAGAGCCCAGAAATAAACCCACGCATATATGGTCAATTAATTTACAAGAAAGGAGCCAAGAATACACAATGGGGAAAGAACAGTTTCCTCACTAAATAGTGCTGAGAAAATTGGACAGCACATGCAGAAGAATGAAAATGGACAGCACACCATCTTACACCATACACAAAAATTAACTCAAAATGGATGAAAGACTTGAATATAGGACTTGAAATCATAAAACTCTTAGAAGAAAACATAGGTGATAAGCTCCTTGATGCCAATCTTGCTTATGACTTTTTGGATTTGGAACCAAAAGGAAAGGCAAACAAAATAAAAATAAAAACAAATAAAACTGCATCAGAACAAACAGCTTTTGCACAGCAAAAGAAGCTTAACAAAATGAAAAGGCAGCCTATTGAATGGGAGGGAATATTTGAAAATCATATATTTCATATATCAATATCCAAAATATATCTTAAAAACTCATACAACTCAATAGCAAAGAAACAAACAACATGACTAAAAAATGGGTGGAAGATTTAAATAGACATTCTCAAAAACATACATAGAAGTTCCAACAGGTACATAGAAAGAGGCTCAACATTGCTAGTCGTTGTTGTTCAGTCACTCATTCGTGTCCAACTCTTTGCAACCCTATGGACTGCAGTATGCCATAGCCTCCCTGTTCTTCAGCATCTCCTGGAACTTGCTCAAACTCCTGTCCATTGAGTCAGTGATGCCATCCAACCATCTTGTCCTCTGTCATCCCCTTCTCCTCCTGCCTTCTATCCTTCCCAGCATCAGGGTCTTTTCCAATGAGTCAGCTCTTCGCATCAGACAGCCAAACTACTGGAGCTTTAGCTTCAGCATCAGTCCTTCCAATGAATATTCAGAGTTGATTTCCTTTAATATTGACAAGTTTAATCTCCTTGCAGTACAAGGGACTCTCAAGAGTCTTCTCCAACACCACAGTTCAAAAGCATCAATTCTTCGGCGCTCAAGTTTCTTCACAGTCCAACTCTCACATCCATGCATGACTACTGGAAAAACCATAGCTTTGACTATATGGACCTTTGTTGGCAAAGTAATGTCTCTGCTTTTGAATACACTGTTAGGTTTGTCATAGCTTTTCCTTTAAGGAGCGATCGTCTTTTAATTTCATGGCTACAGTCACCATCCACAGTGATTTTGGAGCCCAAGAAAATAGTCTTTCACTGTTTCCATTGTTTCCCCATCTATTTGCCATGAAGTGATGTTAGAATGGCTATTATTAAAAAGACAAAAGATAACAAATGTTGGTAAGGATGTGGAGTAAAGGGAACTTTTGTGTAATGTTGGTGGGAATGTAAATTGGTGAACCCACTATGGAATACATTAGAGAGGTTCCTCATAAAAATAAAAAAGTATACACCATATGACCCAGCAATACTCCTTCTGGGTATTTATCTGGAGAAAACAAACACACTAATTTGAAAATATATATCCACCCTTGTGTTCATTGCAGCATGGTTTACAATATCCAAGACAGGGAAACAACCTGGGTATCCATGGACGAATGGATAAAAATATGATTTATATACAATGGAATATCATTAATCCATTAGAAATGAAATCTTTCTATTTGTGACAACATGGACAGACCTTGAAAGTACTAGACTAAGTGAAATAATTCAAACAGAGAAAGACTAATATCATATAAACTCACTTCTATTTGCAACCAAAAAAAATTTTTTTTAACTCATAGATGCAGAAAATGGATTGGTGCCTGCCAGAGGCAGGGAGTAGAGGATGGGTAAAATGGAAGAAGCTGGTCAAAAGATACAAACTTCCAGTTATAAGATAAAGAAGTCCTGGGAATGTCATGTACAGCATGATGTCTAGAGTTAATAATATTATATATTTGAAAATTGGTAAGAGAATAAATCTTAAATGCTCTCATAAAAAATTGTACCTTTGTATGTTGATAGATGTTAATTATATTTATTGTGATAATCATTCCACAGTATAAATAAATATTGGATAATTGTATTGTACACCTGAAATGAATATAGTGTTAAATATCAATTATACCTCAATTTAAAAAAAAAAAAACCTAGAGCAGAATTCAACGGCATTGAAAATAAGATACCAATTGAGAAAAATCAATAAAGCTTATTTTCTTCAAACAATAAAATTGATAAGACTCTAGCCAAATTAATTAAGAGAAAAAGAAACAAGATACAAGTTGTTTATATCAGAAATGAATGACAAGCCATCACTATATACAATCTGGCTACTAAAAGGAAGATACAGGAACATTATGAACAATGCTAAGACCACAAACCTGAAACCTTAGATGAAATCAAATAATTTCTTGAAATACACAATGTGCCAAAATTTACACAAGAAGAAATATACAATTTAAATTGACTTACATATTTTTAAGAACATGAATCAATGATTAATCTCTTTCTAAAACAGAACACCCTAGACCCAGGTAGGTTCACTGGTGCATTCTACCAAATATTTAAGGAAGTTTGCAATGAATAACATTTTTGAATATAGACTTTTAAAATGTTTTAGGTTCACAGAAAAATTGTAAGTACAAAAGTTCCCATACAACCCCTTTCCTCACCTCACACATTTTTGGAGCATTTGTGATAATGTTAGGAGAAAAAATCAAAAATAGACCCACACAAAAATAGTCAACTGATCTTTGACAAAGAAGGAAAGTCTGTTCAATGGAGAAACGATCTTTTCAACAAATAGTGCTGGAACAACTGTAAAAATAAATAAAAATGTTTTGAAAACTTGATCTAGATACAGACTTTTCATCCTTCATAAAAAATTAACTCAAAATGGAGCATAGACCTAAATGTATAACAAAAAACTAAAGAACATCTAGAAGATAACAGTGGAGAATATCTAAAAGACCTCAAGTTTGGTGATGATTTTCCTTTTTTTGGTACAATACCGAAGACATGATCTTTGAATGAATGAATTCATAAATTGGACATAACTAGAATTCTATAATTCTTCTCTGAAAAATGCACTATAAAGAGAATGAGAGGGCCTTCTCTGGTGGTCTAGGGGTCAAGACTGTGCTTTCACTGCGGGGAACCTGTGTTCCAACCCTGGTCAGGAAACTAAGGTCCTGCATGCTATGCAGTGCAGCCAAAAGTAAAATTAAAATGCTTTTAAATTAAAGTTTTTAAAAAGAGAGAGAATGATAGGAACAGCCACAGACTGGGAGAAAATATTTGCAAAGACAAATCTGATAAAGAATTTTTATTCAAAATATACAGCAAACAAAAACACTTCTTAAATCAAAACAGTAAGAAAATAACTTGATTGAAAAAGCAGAAATAGATTGCAACAGACACTTCATCAAAGAAAATATATAGATGCCAAATAAACATATGAAAGCATGATTAACATCACATGTCATTAGGAAATTGTAGATCATAACCAGGATATATCAATACACATCTATTAAATGGCTAAAATCCAGAACACTCACAAAAAATCAAATACTGGTGAGACTGTGAACAGGAATTGCTCATGAGAATTCAAACTGGTCCAGCCACTGTGGAGGACAGCTTGGTAGTTACTTACAAAACTATATATACTCTCAGCATACAATCCGTGAATGTTCTATACTATATTTCTGGGGGGAAAAAAAGTCAAATTTATTGCTATTTGTTCCCTACTATTTACTCAGATGAGCTGAAAATGTATGTCCACACCAATAACTTGCTTACAGATATTTGTAGTAGTTTTAAGTTGGAAACAACTTAGAGGTTTTTCAACAGGTAAATGGATAAACTATGGTATAACCATGCAATGGAATATTATGCAGAACAAAAAAAGAAATAATCTCTTAAGTCACAAAAAGATGTGGAGGAACTTATATTGCTAAGTGAAAGAAGCCAATCTGAAGGGATACATCTTGTATGATTCCAACTATGTCACATTCAGTGAAAGGCAAAACTGTGGGGATGAATCTTAAAAGTTAGCATTTGCAAGGATGCTTGGGTGAGAGGGAGAGACTAGAAGGCAGACCACAGGGGATTTTCAGGGAAGTGAAACTACACTTATAGGCACACTACTATGATGGATCTTTGACATTATGCATTGTCAAAACCTGTAGGATGATACAACACAAAAACTGATCCTTAATGTAAACTATGGACTCTAGTTGCTAACAACATATGAGCATTGTCTCATCAAATATAACAAATGTTCTACATGAATGCAAGAGTTTAATAATAGGGAACATGTGTGAGGTCAGGAAAGGGGATGTATGGGAACCACTTTTTGTACAATCTTGTTCTAAACCTAAAACTTTTTAAAACTCTATGTTAAAAAAAAATAGTCCATTGCAAGCTGCAATAAATTTGACATTTTTTCAGAAACATTTATTCTTCCTTGATGGGCAAAGAGTAATTTTCCTTCCCTTATCAGACTTTAGACTTGGCCACATGACTTGTCTAGGCTAATGAAATATTAGCCAACACTGCTGGATTAAAATTTGAAGAGTGCTTGTATGACTGTGTTTACTCTTGCACACATTCATTGCCATGAGAAAAACATGCCCTGGATGACCCCAAAGGACGAGCAAGCAACGCATGAAACAGAGATGCTAAGTGAACCAGGCTCAGCTAATCTCTCACAGATGCATGAATGAGCTCCAGATCCACAGAATCACCCAGGTAAGCCCATTGTGAATCAACCAGCACTCAACTGATCCACCAACACAGGAACAAGGTAGTTTGTATTCTTATACATGGGCTTCCCAGGTATCTCAGTGGTCACAAATCTGCCTGCCAATGCAGGAGACATGGATTCAATACCTGGGTTGCAAAGATCCCCTGGAGGAGGAAATGGCAACCCACTCCAGTGTTCTTGCCTGGGAAATCCCATGGACAGAGGAGCCTGATGGGCTATAGTTCATGGAGTTGCAAAGAGTCAGACATGATATAGCATTCTTGTACACATGCATTCTTGTACACTACTGTGGTTTCTGATTGCTCCTCTTGCAGTAAGAGTTTCAAGAGAAATAGGTATTTCGAAGTGGAGTGCTGCCATAACAAAACCCTAAAATATGTGAGTCTGGTTTGAGAACCAAAAAATAGGTAGTAAGGAGCTGGAAACATGGTGTGATGTAGCCATGGAATATTTATTGATAGTAAAATTGTTCACTTTTTAATTGAAATAGAGAATTGCTTATTTGTGTGCATGCATGTTAGTTGCTCAGTCGTGTTCGACTCTTTGCAACCCTACAGACTAGCCCACTAGGCTCCTCTGTCCATGGGATTTCCCAGGCAAGATCACTGGAGTGGGTTGCCATTCCCTTCTCCAAGACTTTTATTATTACATTTAATCTATGATAATTTTAAGAAAATTTACAATGCTGTGTCTTCTGTTCTATGAATAAAGTACAAGTGTTAGTTGCTAGCCATGTACAACTCTTTGCCATTCCATGGACTGTAGCCCACCAGGCTCCTCTGTCCATGGAATTCTCCAGGCAAGACCACTGGAGTGGGTTGCCACTCCCTTCTCCATGCCTTCATTTATACTGATATCTTAAAAATATTTTTCTCAACAATATTTTTTATACTTTTCAGTGTAAATATTTTACATGTTTTAATAGTTTTACTAGGTATTTTGATGCTAAATTAACTATTCTTAAATTTAATTTTCCTTTTGTTTGTTGCTGACATATCAAATGCAGTTGATTTTTATATGGTCATGCTGTGATAATCATGTTGTCAATTTAGTGATTTTGTTAAATTCACTTATCACATAGTTTATGTAATTTGGGGGAAATTTTCTATGATTATATTTATGTTGACTAGAACAGTTACAGTTTTACTTTTTCTTTTTCAATCTCTTAACTTTTATTTCTTGTTCTTGCTTAGTTGCAGTGGTTCCCATAAAATTAAATTCCAGTGTTGTTGTTCAGTCCACATTGTATACAACTCTTTGTAACCCCGTGGACTGAAACACACCAGGCTCCTCTGTCCTCCACTCTCCCAGAGTTTGCTTAAGTTCATGTCCACTGAGTCAATGGTGCTATCTAATCATCTCATCCTTTGCCAACCCCTTCTCCTTTTACCTTCAATCTTTCCTATATCAGAGTCTTTTTCTATGAGTCAGCTCTTCACATTAGGTGTCCAAAGTATTGAAGCTTCAGTTTCTCCAACAGTATTTTCAATGAGTATTCAGGGTTGATTTCCTTTTGGATCAATTGGTTTGATCTCCTTACAGTCCAAGGGACTCTCAAGAGTCTTCTCCAGCATCACAATTCAAAACCATCACTTCTTCAGTGCTCAGCCTTCTTCATAGTCCAATTCTCTCATCCATACATGACAACTGGAGAAACCATAGCTTTAACTATACAGACCTTTGTCAGCAAAATGGTATCTCTGCTTTTTAGTATGCTATCTAGGTTTGTCATAGCTTTCCTTCCAAGGAGCAAGCATATTTTAGTGTCATGGCTGCACCATCCACAGTGAATTTGTAGTCCAAGAAAATAAGATCTATCTATTTCCATTTTTTCCCCTTCTATTTTCCCTGAAGTATTGAGACCTGATGCCATGATTTTAGTTTTTTCAACATTGAGTTTCAAGCTAGCTTTTTCACTTTCTTCCCTGTCCCTCATCAAGAGGCTCCTTAGTTCCTCTTCACTTTCTGCCATTAAAATGGTATCATCTGCATATCTGAGGTTGTTGATATTTCCTTCAGCAATCTTGAGTCCAGCTTGTGATTCATCCAGCCCAACATGTTGCATGATGTACTCTGCATATATATTAAATAAGTAGGGTGACAATATACAGCCTTGTCTCACTCTTTTTCTGCTAGTTATTACTGTACATGCTGAATATAAGTACTAAGGGCAACAGAAAGATACTGGGAAAGTAAAGACATAGTCTCAAGTTTATGAAATTCAAAAACCAAGTCTAACTGATTCTAAGCCAATGTTTTAAAAACATTTCTACATCTTTGAAAAGTTCAATTATACTTCTCAGCACATTTTCCAAAAGTTCCTCTACCATCCAAATGGTTCTGAGGCTCATTGCGGTAAATGATTATGAACTTCAAATGCAAACCATGCTTTTGGAGCCAGTTATAACATTAGACAAACCAAGAGCCCAAGGAGAACAGAATAATGAAAAGTGCATTTCTAGCCAATTTCTGAGCACCTGTTATAATATTGATTTGATTTTTTTTTGGCAAAATACTTGGATAAATCATGAAAATTGACATAAAGAAAAGAAACACTCTTTCCCTAAAAATACAAAATCTTATAGAACACTCACAAAACTTTCACTTCACTGCTATTATTCAAAATTGCATGACATGCAAAGGAAAAATTCTGTGCCCAAACTATGGAAAATTTGTACATTTAAAGGAACAACAACCATCTGGCATTCAGCACATTTATCATCTCTTGCCAAGTTTAATTATTTTAACCTCAGTAGTTCTAGAGTGCTAATATAAATTAAACTTCTAAAAGACACTTTCAAAAGTTTCCATTATGCATTTAGTGTATGTGAAATACAGATTTGTGACCAACATTGCTAAAACATTTTTACTTTAAGGTTATTTTATTTTTAAGGTCAATGTAATACATCAAATATATAATAATACATGTTGTAAAATTGTACATAAATCAATACATATATCAGAAAATAAAAAAATTTTAGATGAAGATCCTAGTTAGTTTGATCGAAAATAAAGATCACTCAGCATGCTTCAACTTTTCATTGTTAAAATTATGTTTTAGTTTGGAGTTTCTATTCAAGATAAGATAGCTCCCCTCAACTTAGCAAAACTAAAAACACTGGAAATAACAGATAAGATTCAAAAGAGAAGTTTGAGAGGTGCTAAAAGAAGGCAAATTTGTTTAGGTCTCTGGGAGAAAAGGCACAACACAATGACAAGGTGTCATATATCCCTCATCCAACGAAAGCTGAGAAGGCCAATCTAGCAACAAAAAGCACCAAGGTATGTTTAATTCTTGTTCTGAGAAGATTCGACATGCCACAGTCAACTAAGACTACGAGCAGCAACTACTGAGCCCACGCACCACAGCTACTGAAGCCTGTATGCCCTGGAGCAACAAGAGAAGCCACCACAACTAACAGTAGCTGCTACTCACCACAACTAGAGAGAGCCTGCACGTCACCGTGAAGACACAGAGCAGCCAAAAATAAACAAATAAATATTTTAAAATGATATTTAAAAGGGAGGAACATAAAGGGACCTAAATGAAAGTGAGATTTTCACACGTCACTACATGTAGGAAATGGTAATGGCAGATTGTGAGAAACTCACTCATGTATATTGTCATACTCAAAACAACTACTACAAAAACTGTTCTAGTAACCCAAAGAAAGGGGAAAGAAAGAGAGAGAAAGAAATAGAAACATAAGAACTGGAAGAAACAACTAGAAAACAAGCAATAAGATGGAAGACTTATATGCCAATATACTGATAATTACTTTAAAAGCATATAATCTAAGCATGCCAATAAAAAAAAAAGAGAGATTGGCAAAATGCATTAAGAAAAAGACCCACCTTTATGCAGCTTACAAGAAATTTGCTTCAAATTCAACAACAAAGGTAGATTGAAAGTTAAAAAATGGACAAAGATATATCATCCAAATATTAACCAAATAGAGAGAGAGAAATGATTTTATTGATTTGTGATGCAGTAGACTTAAAAACAAAGAAACTTACCAGACAAAAAGAGGTGCACTATATAATGACAAAAGGATCAGTAGGTACACTATAGAAGGATAAAAGGATCTGTCTACCAGAAAGATGTAATAATCCTAAATTTGTATGCACCAGAGACTCAAAATACATGATTCAAAAACAGAGTTGAAAAAAGAAATGCACAAGCCCACAATTGTACTTTACTACTTAAATACACGATTCTCTACAACCAATAGAACTATTGAGCAGAATGCCAGCAAGGATATAGAATATCTAAATAACACAATCAACCAACAAAGTAAAATTGACAAATATTGAATAGTCCACTCAATAATGGATGAATTCACACAATGTTTCAAAGAATCATGGAACATTCATATAGATAGTGGATTAATGTAGATGGACTATATCCTGAGCAATAAAACAAATCTCAGCAGTGTTAAAAAAAAAATTTAAATACTACAGATTATGTTCTACAATAATGAATCAAGTTTGAAATAAATAACAGAAATGTAACAGGAAAATCTCTAATGTGAAAATCAATCCACACTCTTCTAAATAATCCGTGTGAAAAATAGTCTCAAAGGAAATTTAAAATATATAAAGACTTGAATGAAAATAGAAACAGAAATATAAAAATTTATAAAATGCAGCTAAAGTTTTGCTGATGATGCTTACATAGACATTTATGGCACCTACAGTTTACATTAGAAATTAGTAAAGGTCTCAAATCAGTGACCCAGATTCCTACCTTAGGAAACTTGGAAAGGAGTAAAATAAATCCAGAGCAACCAGATGTATGTAATAAATATAAGAGCAGAGATCAATGAAATTGAATATAAGAAAATGATAGAGAAAAATTCAAAATAAAGAACATCACTGAAATAGGGAATACCACTACAGATTCCACAGATATAGATATAGATAAGGAATACCGTAGATAAATTTATATCCATAAATTCTTTGACTTAGAAAATGTGGACCAACTCCTCAAAATCACGTGCTATTCGAATTATCCAAGATGAAATGAAAATATAAATGGTCCCACAACCATCATAGAAGTTAAGTTTACAAATAGAAACCTCCCCTCAAAGAAATATCTAGCCTGAAAGGTTGCATGAGGAACCATTCAAAACATATCAAAAGAATAAACAGAAATTTTACACAATTTCTTCAGAGATGATACAAAATAAGAAAACTGCAGACCCGCATTTCTTGTGGACTTAGGCACAAAAGTGCTATTCAAAATAGAGAACTGAATCCAACAGTGTATTCACTGAACTTTACACCATGACCAAGTGAAATCTATCGCAGGTATACAAGGATAATTTGCCACTTGAAAATCAGTCAAATAATATACCATATAAACTAGATGAAGAAAAGTCATATGATCTTATCAACTGAAAGTTCTTTAAATCATGGGTCCATGTTCTTACTCCCAGTGAACCCGATCTTCCCTTCCCAGAGCAAAACACGGAAGCAACATGGAGTAGCACGAGAGCACAAGCTCCTCCCAGGTAAGCACAGGCATTTCCCAATATAACAATAACCAGGCAATATGCCAGAGAACCGGAGAAGGCAATGGCACCCCACTGCAGCACTCTCACCTGGAAAATCCTATGGATGGAGGAGCCTGGTGGGCTGCAGTCCACGGGGTCGCTAGGAGTCAGACACAACTGAGCGACTTCACTTTCACTTTTCACTTTTATGCACTGGAGAAGGAAATGGCAACCCACTCCAGGGACAGGGGAGCCTGGTGGGCTGATGTCTATGGGGTCGCACAGAGTCAGACATGACTGAAGCGACTTAGCAGCAGCATGCTAGAGAATGATTGTAATATATTTTTTGGAAGTATGACAGAAAATGAAACATTATAATACATAAAATCAGTTATTTGTCTTATGAAATACAAGATACATTCTACTTCTCCGGACAGAGTGTTAAAGAGGTTTTATGAAGAGAGACAACATAGATAAAGCTCAGTTTTACAGAACAACCTCTGGTTACATACCAAGCTCATGTTGTCTTCCTTCTTTCATCCTCATTAACTATACGCATGGGTTTGATACTGTACAAGACAACAAGGCATAGACTAAGTTTCATCCATTGCAAACAAACCTTTCCACAACTTTTGTACACCTAGGAGAATGACTTGAAGACTCAGTTAATCAACGTGTGCCTAAAAGCAGGTATCAGTATAAAGGTGTTAGAATTGTCTCGAAAGACCAATAATCAATTAGGTGACAAAGCCAAATAAAACCTATCAATCCTACTCAAAGCTGCCTTTTTTCAGACCAGAAAATGTCCAAGTACATTTTTTAAAATTTGTTTTTATTTTCCAGCTTTATTGAGATATAATTGGCTTATAACATTATGTGTGTTTAAAGTGTACAATGTGATGATTTGGTATATATGTATATATTGTGAAATGCTTACAATAATTAGTTAATAGACCCATCATCTCACATAATTACCATTTTTTACAGTGAATAATACTAGGTAGGATTTATTCTCCTAGCAAAATTCAACTATGTAACACCATACTGTTATCAAGTCATCAGAGTCATCAAGCTCTACATTAGATCTTTGGAATTTATGTCCTATAACTGAAAGCGTCTAATATTAACCAACATTTTCTCACCTCCTTCACTCCCCAAACACTGGCAATCATTAATCTACTGTCTTTTTCTATGAGTTTGAGATTTTAGATTTCATATATAAGTGAAATCATACAGTATTAGTCGTTATGTTTCTGACTCATTTCACTAGATTAATTAGATTAATTCATGTTGTTGTAAATGGCAGGATTAATTTCTTTTCCAAGGCTGAATAAGATTTCACTGGAACTTTATACAACATTTTCTTTATTTATTCATCCATAATAAACCTAAGGTTGTTTTCATATCTTGTCTACTGTGAGTAATCCTGTAATAAAAATGGGCACATAGATATCTCTCAGTTCAGTTCAGTTCAGTTCAGTCGCTCAGTCGTGTTCGACTTTTTGCAACCTCATGAATCGCAGCATGCCAGGCCTCCCTGTCCATCACCATCTCCCGGAGTCCACTCAACTCACGTCCATCAAGTCGGTGATGCCATCCAGCCATCTCATCCTCGGTCGTCCCCTTTTCCTCCTGCCCCTAATCCCTCCCAGCATCAGAGTCTTTTCCAACAAGTCAACTCTTCGCATAAGGTGGTCAAAGTATCGGAGTTTCAGCTTTAGCATCAGTCCTCCCAAAGAAATCCCAGGGCTGATCTCCTTCAGAATGGACTGGTTGGATCTCCTTGCAGTCCAAGGGACTCTCAAGAGTCTTCTCCAACACCACAGTTCAAAAACATCAGTTTTTCGGCGCTCAGCTTTCTTCACAGTCCAGCTCTCACAACCATACGTGATCTCTACAAGGTATTTATTTCATTTCCTCCAATTAAACACCCAGAAGTAAAAACGGGTCATAGGGCAGTTCTAGTTTTAATTTTTTGAGAAAGCTCCACATTATTTCCAACTTACTTCCCCACCAACAGTGCACAAGTGTTCACTTTTCTCCATATCCTCCACAATGATAACCATGCTATTGCTTGTCTTTTCGATAATAGACTTTCTAACAGATGTGAGGTGATTTCTCATTATGGTTTTGACTTCTATTTCCTTGATGATTAGTGACATTGAGCACTTTCTCATGTACTTGTTGGTAATTTATGTACTTGTTGGTCATTTTTATTCTTTGTAGAAATGTCTATCCAACTCCTCTGCCCATTTATTAATAGGATTTTTTGCTATTTAGTTGTATATGTTTCTTATATATTAGGTTTCTACAAAAGTAATTGTGGTTTTTTTCATTGTTGAAATTTGCTGTTTGATATTGGAATACATTCTTAAGTAAATGTGGCTATATTACACATCATTTTAATGTGCATTTCTCACTTTATGAATTTTTGCTAACGACTTATCTGCTGTTTATTTTATATTTATTTTAGACTATGGAAATGATGTTAGCCAAAAAACAAATTTGAGTGATTTTCTTATTGAGTTCAAAATGGGTCGTAAAGCAGTGAAGACAACTTGAAATATCAACAGCGCATTTGGCTCAGGATTGCTAATGAACATACAGTGCAGTGGTGATTCAAAGAGTTTCGCAAAGGAGACAAGAGTCTTGAAGAGTGTAGTGGCCAGCCATCAGAAGGTGACAACGATCAATTGAGAGCCATCATTGAAGCTGATCCTCTTACAACTACTCGAGAAGTTGCCAACGTTGTTGAAGAACATTCAACAGCGTTGACCATTCTACTGCCATTCAACATTTGAAGCAAATTGGAAAGGTGAAAAAACTCAATAAGTGACAAGAGCTGAGCTGAGCTGACAAGAGCTGACAAGAAATTTTTTTTAAAACTCATCATTTTGAAATGTCATCTTCTCTTATTCTATGCAAAAACAAGGAACCATTTCTCGATCAAATTGTGACCTGCAATGAAAAGTAGATTTTATATTCCAGCTAGCAATGACTGGCTCCGTGGTTGGACCAAGAAGCTCCAAAGCACTTCCCAAAGCCAAACCAAAAAAGGTCATGGCCACTGTTTGGTGGTCTGTTGTCCATCTGATCCACTACAGCTTTCTGAATCCTAGTGAAACCATTACATCTCAGAAACAGCCTCAGCAAATCAATGAGATGCACCAAAACTGCAATGCCTACAGTTGGCATAGGTCAACAAAGGGAAAGGGAAAGGGAAAGTGAAGTCGCTCAGATGTATCCAACTCTTTGCAACCCCCTGGACTGTAGCCTACCAGGCTCCTCTGTCCATGGGGTACTCCAGGCAAGAATACTGGAGTGGGTTGTCATTTCCTTCTCCAGGGGATCTTCTGGACTCAGGGATCTAACCTGGGTCTCCCGCATTGCAGGCAGATGCTTTAACCTCTGAGTTGCCAGGGAAAGGGCCCAATTCTCCACGACAACACCTGAGCTGCTCATCACACCATCAATGCTGCAGAAGTTAAACGAATTGGGCTATGAAGTTTTACTTCATGCACCATATTCATCTGACCTCTCACCAACAAACAACCACTTCTTCAAGCATCTCAATAACTTTTTGCCAGGAAGACACTTCCACAACCAGCAGAATGCAGAAAATGCTTTCCAAGAGATCATCAAATCCTGAAGCCCTGATTCTTATGCTACAGGGATATACAAATGTGTTTCTCATTGGCAAAATTGTGTTGATTGTAATGGTTCCCATTTTGGTTAATAAAGATACGCTTGAGCCTGGTTATAATGATGTAAAATGCACAATCCGAAACCATGATTATATTTGCTCCAACCTAATATTTTGGATATTACCCCATACCAGACAAAGAGTTTGCAAATAATATTTTCTCCGATTCCACAGGTTGCTTTTTCATTTTATTGATGGTATCCTTTGTCGTATGGAAGCTTTATAGTTTTATATAGTCCCACTTGTTGAATTTTGCTTTTGTTGCTTCTGCTTTTGGTGCAAAGATCCAGAGATAATGTGGGGTATGATGGTTGATTAAATGAATATATGTGGCATATATGAATATATATATATTTATATTTCTAATGTATGATATTCGTTAAAAGAAATTCTAGAATGCTTGTAGACATAAATACAAAAGGCAGAATAATAAAACTTGAAGATAAAACCAGTGAAGACTGTCTTCATAAGATTGGTGAAGTGAAAAAATTTTAAGCAAAGTAGAAACAGGAATAATTGGAAAAGAGCAATAAATCTGACTACATTAAATTAAGAACTTCTGTTCATCAGAGACACAAAAACGAGAATGAAAAATCAAGCCAGATTGGGAGAATGTCTCATTAAAGCATATGACTAACAGAGACAACAGTGTCTAAAATATGAAACAAACACAAACCAGTAAGAAAAGAGTGCAAAGGAAAAATGGACAAGAGACTAGAAGCAACATGTCAAATGAAGAATGTAATTGGATCAACAATAAACTTACTAACAGGTACTTGACTGCATTAGGAAATGCAAATTCAAATCTTAATTCTATACCAGTGCACAACCACAAGAATGGGCAAATCTAAAATACTGCCAAGTCCAAGTGTTTGAAATATGTGACAAAAAGAGTGTTTTCTTAAGGTTTGATATAATGTAGCCTGGTGGTACCATCTTGAAAAGCCTTTGGTGTTACCTGCTGCCATAGAAGATGTGATTTATTGTGCTCCCTGGGCCCCCTATTCAATATTGGCTAGTAGAGATAATTTCATGTGTCATTTTTGGTCTCCCGGAGACCAAAATTCTGCAGAAATGCTTTTGTAATTTTCATCTTTTGTAAGTGTGATGCTTGCTGTAGGATTTTTGTGGGTAACTTTTTCAGATTAAAAAAGGTTTTTTTGTCTTGTTTTGCATTTTAATTCTTAGTTTGCTAAGAATTTCTTTTTCTTTCTACCAAAAGCTTTTTCTTCCTTTTTTGCAATGATCATATTTTTTCTCACTTATTCTATTAATGTGTATATTGTATTGATTAATTTAGGGGTGCTACATCAACTTTTAATTCTTAGAATGACCTCAGTTTGGTTATGACTTTTATTTTTTGTATATATTTACTTTAATATTTTCTTTAACATTTTTGGTATATTTATTATTTACCTTATTCAATTTCTTTTAAAAGGGTATTTTGTTCTCAAAATCAAGTTGACTATATTTTAACCAATACAAAAGTTTGTACTTTTGCACAAAAGCTTAAATATGAAAATTTTTTATGGTCTAGGCTTTTGGAATTGTTTTTAATTTTCTTTTTTTTTTTAAGTGCTCAAAAACTCTGATACTTGAATAGAAATTGAAGAATATATAAATGTAATGTGAGCATATACATTTCACAGGTAGAAGAGAATCAGGTATAATTAGTGCTTGAGTAAGCATTAACATTTTCAAAAGGTAAATTTTATGTAAAACATTTTTAACAAAGACAGCACTTAGTAAAATTAAACTGAACACATCAATAAAAACACGTGATATTGAAAAATACATGCTCTCCTTGTCTGTTTCTAAAATCTGACTGGAGTTTCACCTTGCCACCTCAGTGAAACTACAAATCCCCTCATCCGGATTATGTAGAAAAAAAGGGATATGAACACAACTATGTCAAAGTTGACCTCTAACACTATTCTCCACCAAAATAGTAAGGTTTCCTTGTAACATAATTATGTCCCTGTACTGAGAATTGAGAAACTTAAGATGATCTTATAACATCTGGTAGTTTCCAAGAAGCAAACATGTTTTTAATGTTTCTTAAATAGTGATGAAATAATATAAGATCAGATTTGTCAAAGCTGATGACTTTACAAAAGGGATAAACAGTTAATTGAGGCACATCTCCCTAGACTCTTACATTTGGCCAGCCTAAGAGGATTAATATGTTTGATATTAGTGCATCACCCAGGCAAAGTGTGGAAACAAGGCAGAAATGGATCCTAACATAAATCGTGCTATGTGCTTAGTCTCTCAGTCATGTCTGATTCTTTGCAACCCTTTGGACTGTAGCCTGCCAAGCTCCTCTGTCTGTGGGATTTTTCAGGCAAGAATGCTGGAGAAGGTTGCCATTTCCTTCTCCAGGGGACTGTCCCAACCCAGGGATCAAGCCCGTGTCTTTTACCCACTGAGCCATTGGGGAAGTCAAATACAAATTAAACCCCATAGAATTAACACTTTAGAGTTGAGTTGATTCATGTATAAATTACAACCAACACTATCATCTGTATATGTTTTCCTATTCACTTGAGTGGAATGTTTGTAATCATCTGGCTGCAGTGATGGCTTGCACTCCATCTTTTGATGTTAGACAGCTGCTGACAGCTTGTAAGCTTCACCATTCCCTCTTCCCTCCCCTTCCCTTTGTGCCAAGTATAAGGATACAGGGTGCTCCTCCCCATGGGAGATTGAAACCACAAAACTCACAAGATGTGCAAAAACCTTAACCTTGACCCCACCCTGATCACTATAAAAACCCAGGCCAATCTCCATTTCTGACTCTCTCAAGCCATTTTGTACCCATGTAGAGAACTGCACTCCTTTCTCCAGACCTCAGTTAGATGACAAGGTTTACCACTTACTCCCTCTTGGAGTATGCTTGGCATCAATAGTTTCAACATTTGAGCCAAGCTGCATGGGGTCTGTCAGCCCCTGACAGGGGCTATAACACTGACACATTAAGAAATCTGTCACTTAATTCCAGGTTATTATTTGAAACGTTAAACAGAAACTGACATTACAGAACTGTGCTTTAATTAAAAACTGTGATTGAATGCAATTGTTTGTAAACAATGTTTAAAGTTTAGTCCAATATTGTTTGTTGTAACTGTAAACTCAGGTATATCAGAGAGGTAATTAGCAGTGCAACCTAGAAAGCATTTGTTAGATTACTAAGGCTTTCCTATTTGGGGTGTGGAGTTACAAACAGAAAGTTCCTAGTTTCAGTTTGAAAACTTAAAGGTGTTTAAATGTGCTTGGAAATAGAGCTAGAATTATAAGAAAATTCAATCCACAATTGAGTGTTAAATAGCAAGCAAAAACGAGCATTTTTAAGTCAACATAAAGTCTACTAAATTTATGCATAAAAGATTTGCTCTTAGAAGTTAAGAAAAGCTATATTTTTAATTTAAAAGCAAAGCAATTAGATGTTATTTTAAACCCAGAAAAGTAACTGTAAATAGTCTTATCTACAAATAGCTCCTCTGAAACAAACAAAACCCATATGACACAGAAAAAGCAACCCTGAGAAAGGAGAATTTGGAAAAAGAAGAGAAAACTGCTGAGATGGTGGAGAGTCATAAGGGTATGGGTTAGTGAAAAGGTTGGGAACCTAGAAGAAGAGGGGACTCTTAAATCTAGGAGATTTCAAATGTGATAAAGACCTTTGCAACAACTTGGTGGGCAAAAGAAAGCACAGTTGTGGTAGCAACATGTGTCTGGGCAGAGGGAGTTAAACCATTTTCTGGGTTTCCAGTGTCTCAGAGTATTATACAGAAGCATCTGAAAAACATTTCTTCCTTGAGAGAGATACTGTCTCTCTAACAGATGTCACTGAGAGAAGAACAGCAGACTTGAGAAGGTCTGATGCTGGGAAGGACAGCAGGACCCCTTGAGGAATTAGTAATATGAAGATGAACAAAGTCATTAATAGCAAGAGATATGCTAGAGTGGATGGGGTATATCTTAGCTGATGGTGGTAAAAGACAGAAGTCACACACAGTGGCATCCCTGATGCCTTAACATACAAGTAGCCTTGATGCCACCTTTCAGAGAAGAGAAGAGGAAGCAATTTTAAATTGCTGATGTGTCTGATATTAACCGAATTGGAAAGATCAGGTAATTGAAGACTAGTTTGTTTGGAACTCTAGATACCAATTAAGGTTAATCACACAAAATTAAAGATATATTTTTACCTTTTTGCCCAACTGGAAAGCCTATGTTTGTATATCATAATTCTTGATAATTAATAGTCAGTGAAATTTATTTCAGTTATAGTAGCAGAATATCATAGAAAATCATCTTCAATATTAAGTACTGAGAACCATTGTCCCCATTTTGAATGTCCAGGCTCTAGATAAGTTGTGGATATCATCTTGATAGTCAGCATTTGGAAACCATCCTAGAATATAGGTGAGTTGAATTTCTCACCAGTAATAACTCTCCCTGTATGAAAGACCACCCGCAATGTTTATCATCAATTAACAAAGGGAAATATAGAATTTAACAAATGCTATATGGAAAATATGAAAAAGCCTGTAAGAAAAAATACATAGTATTTTCTAAGGTAAAAGGAAATACAGAAAGCCCAAGTGAAGACTGGCTATAGGTGGATACAGGAATGCAGAAGTATCTGTACTGGAGAGTAAGTATCACAGGAGAGTCTTTTCAAACCAGCAGGTGACCTTGCAGTAGCCAGTCTTGCCCCCTTAAGCATTCAGGAGTGCTCTTCTGAGGATCTTAGTGTGTGTCTTTCTAAGTTTAAAAAAAGGAAGGGAAGATCAAGAATATTCTCAATGAAAAAAAAATACTTTTTAGGAGCCAGGATTTCAGAAAAAGTCATGGCATCAGAAATACAGTTTAGAAGTCGTAGTTTAGAGTTTGCTTCCTGTCTCTATCACTGACAATGTATGAGAATTTGTGCAATTCTTTCAGTTCATGCAAACCTTGGTTTCTCCATCTGTATAACCAGAAAAACCATAATGATCCCTCACTTATTGGCTGACTCTCCAATTCATCATTTTTCACCACCTTCCTTTCATCACTGTCAACTCTGCTGCTGCTGCTAAGTCACTTCAGTCGTGTCTGACTATGTGTGAACCCATAGACGGCAGCCCACCAGACTCCACTGTCCCTGGGATTCTCCAGGCGAGAACACTGGAGTGGGTTGCCATTTCCTTCTCCAATGCATGAAAGTGAAAAGTGAAAATAAAGTTGATCAGTCATGTCCAACTCTTAGCAACCCCATGAACTGCAGCCTATCAGGCTCCTCCATCCATGGGATGTTCCAGGCAAGAGTACTGGAGTGGGGGGCCATTGCCTTCTCCGACTGTCAACTCTAGAGAGGGCCAAAATAAACTTTCACTTTCCCAGACTACCTCCAGTCAAGAATGCCCAATGCGATGTTTAAGAAGAGGGAGAGCTTCTGTTAGGCTTTCACCCTGGTTCTTTTCTTCCTTTTACCTGTCTTGTCCACAGATGAGAACTGCACCTGAAGAAATCACATTCTAAACAGGAGACAATAGTGTGATCACAATTGGCCAACAGGATAAGAAAGTGACCAGTCCAAGAGGCGCTGTTAAGCAGCTGTATCAGTACAGCAACTCCCATTCTCTGGAATTCTTGTCTCAGATAAAAAATTAATCCTTTCTTGTTAAACCAGTGTGTAGCATATTTGCTGCTGAAAGTATTCCTAAACACCAAGACATTTTAAAAACTGTTTTAAATTATATGCAATATAAAACAAGATCTCTTGTTATTATACTTAAAGATACATAGCATAATAGCACACCATAGGATACAAATTTTATTTGTTACATTGTATAAAATTAAGGACATTTATTTATGTACCAAATAAATCGCATTTATTGAAAAAGATAGAACACGTATGCATTGCACCACTGAAAAGAATGAAAGAATAAATGTCTCTCATACTTCTTAAGCCATAGACAATACATCGGTAAAATGAGAGCTTATGATATTTTTATTTTAAAATAGAAAATTTATGATAAATTAGCTCTGTTGGAGCCATAGGATGAAATGAAGATATTCTGTGATGTCTTTGTGTTTTTCCTCAGGAAACTTGTCCTGGCAAAGATAAAAGCTAACTTTACAGAACAAAATAGTCCAAAAGCACTGCCTTCTTCATCCATCCTCCATACATGACCTTCAGAAGCATTGCCAACTCATGCCTCGGAGATGCTGCCCAAGCTAGAGGTCTGACATACCAGCTAGAATCCCCCAGGGCCCTGGCCCAGCCTGCCAACCCACATTATTTCCTGCCATTTCCCTCAATACCAGCTATGTTCTCTCCAGAGAACTATCCAATCACCTCTGAACGAATAGCTTAACTGCTGTCTCTTATACACATCTGTNCATTTGGAAACCATCCTAGAATATAGGTGAGTTGAATTTCTCACCAGTAATAACTCTCCCTGTATGAAAGACCACCCGCAATGTTTATCATCAATTAACAAAGGGAAATATAGAATTTAACAAATGCTATATGGAAAATATGAAAAAGCCTGTAAGAAAAAATACATAGTATTTTCTAAGGTAAAAGGAAATACAGAAAGCCCAAGTGAAGACTGGCTATAGGTGGATACAGGAATGCAGAAGTATCTGTACTGGAGAGTAAGTATCACAGGAGAGTCTTTTCAAACCAGCAGGTGACCTTGCAGTAGCCAGTCTTGCCCCCTTAAGCATTCAGGAGTGCTCTTCTGAGGATCTTAGTGTGTGTCTTTCTAAGTTTAAAAAAAGGAAGGGAAGATCAAGAATATTCTCAATGAAAAAAAAATACTTTTTAGGAGCCAGGATTTCAGAAAAAGTCATGGCATCAGAAATACAGTTTAGAAGTCGTAGTTTAGAGTTTGCTTCCTGTCTCTATCACTGACAATGTATGAGAATTTGTGCAATTCTTTCAGTTCATGCAAACCTTGGTTTCTCCATCTGTATAACCAGAAAAACCATAATGATCCCTCACTTATTGGCTGACTCTCCAATTCATCATTTTTCACCACCTTCCTTTCATCACTGTCAACTCTGCTGCTGCTGCTAAGTCACTTCAGTCGTGTCTGACTATGTGTGAACCCATAGACGGCAGCCCACCAGACTCCACTGTCCCTGGGATTCTCCAGGCGAGAACACTGGAGTGGGTTGCCATTTCCTTCTCCAATGCATGAAAGTGAAAAGTGAAAATAAAGTTGATCAGTCATGTCCAACTCTTAGCAACCCCATGAACTGCAGCCTATCAGGCTCCTCCATCCATGGGATGTTCCAGGCAAGAGTACTGGAGTGGGGGGCCATTGCCTTCTCCGACTGTCAACTCTAGAGAGGGCCAAAATAAACTTTCACTTTCCCAGACTACCTCCAGTCAAGAATGCCCAATGCGATGTTTAAGAAGAGGGAGAGCTTCTGTTAGGCTTTCACCCTGGTTCTTTTCTTCCTTTTACCTGTCTTGTCCACAGATGAGAACTGCACCTGAAGAAATCACATTCTAAACAGGAGACAATAGTGTGATCACAATTGGCCAACAGGATAAGAAAGTGACCAGTCCAAGAGGCGCTGTTAAGCAGCTGTATCAGTACAGCAACTCCCATTCTCTGGAATTCTTGTCTCAGATAAAAAATTAATCCTTTCTTGTTAAACCAGTGTGTAGCATATTTGCTGCTGAAAGTATTCCTAAACACCAAGACATTTTAAAAACTGTTTTAAATTATATGCAATATAAAACAAGATCTCTTGTTATTATACTTAAAGATACATAGCATAATAGCACACCATAGGATACAAATTTTATTTGTTACATTGTATAAAATTAAGGACATTTATTTATGTACCAAATAAATCGCATTTATTGAAAAAGATAGAACACGTATGCATTGCACCACTGAAAAGAATGAAAGAATAAATGTCTCTCATACTTCTTAAGCCATAGACAATACATCGGTAAAATGAGAGCTTATGATATTTTTATTTTAAAATAGAAAATTTATGATAAATTAGCTCTGTTGGAGCCATAGGATGAAATGAAGATATTCTGTGATGTCTTTGTGTTTTTCCTCAGGAAACTTGTCCTGGCAAAGATAAAAGCTAACTTTACAGAACAAAATAGTCCAAAAGCACTGCCTTCTTCATCCATCCTCCATACATGACCTTCAGAAGCATTGCCAACTCATGCCTCGGAGATGCTGCCCAAGCTAGAGGTCTGACATACCAGCTAGAATCCCCCAGGGCCCTGGCCCAGCCTGCCAACCCACATTATTTCCTGCCATTTCCCTCAATACCAGCTATGTTCTCTCCAGAGAACTATCCAATCACCTCTGAACGAATAGCTTAACTGTTTGCTTATTTTTCCTGTGGAAAATGCCCTTCCCTTAATTGTGTCTTTCAGGAAAACCCATCTTATCCTGAAATGCCTGCCTGTACGTATGCTCAGTCATGTCCAACTCTTTGGGACCCCATGGACTGTAGCCCACCAGGCTCCTCTGTCCATGGGCTTTTTCAGGCAAGAATCCTAGAGTGGGTTGCCATTTCCTACTCCAGGGGATCTTCCTGTCGTAGGGTTTGAACTCACATCTCCTGCATTGCAAGTGGATTCTTTTACTGTTGAGCTACCAGGGAAGCCCCTTATCCTGCAAAGAAGAAGAGTTAGTTGTTCCGTCGTGTCCGACTCTTTGCAATCCTGTGGACTGTAGCCAGACAAGCTTATCCTGCAAGGTGAGGTGAGGTGAGGTGAAGTCGCTCAGTCATGTCCGACTCTTTGTGACCCCATAGATTGTAGCCTACCAGGCTCCTCCATCCACGGGATTTTCCAGGCAAGAGTACTGGAGTGGGTTGCCATTTCCTCCTCCAGAGGATCTTCCCAACCCAGGGATTGAACCAGGATCTCCCGTATTGTAGGCAGACGCTTTACCGTCTGAGCCACCAGGGAAGCCTATCCTGCAAGGTCCTCCTCAAATGCCTGTTCCTCACTGAAAGTCTCCACAGTAGAGTTCACAAATCCCCCATGTGACCCTCGTGTCGTATTAGCACAACGTCTTTGCTATAGGCACTAACAGTGTGTATCTTTTATCATATTATACAGCTCCTTCCCTCAGTTGAAGGTGAAGCCAGAGCCCATCCCCTTGACGTCAGAATAGAATTTAAGATGCATCATGACCTTCTGGTTGCCTGGCATTGACTTTCAAGTGGATAGATTCAGGTTTATCCAAGCACCAAAAATGGAAGGCTGCGAAGAAGCCATACAAAGAACTTCTCTAAGACTGGGGATGGCGGTTCCAATTCTTTAAACATTGACTTTAACACATGTCTATATACTTTTTTGTTTACTAGTTAGGTTGACTCCATTACATAAAGGCTACTTCTCTGTGTTCTATTCATGGGAGAAATGTATACAGTTCAGTTGATCAATCATCTCCAATATTCTCACATAGCATCTCCTGATAACTGATTCAGGAACTATCTTCCACATTTAGAAACAGCTCAATGATGCCATCGGTCTTTAGTGCCTCCAGCATAAATGAAAATGTGTGCTTCCCCGAAGGGTTGCATTTTTCCATTTTTATCCCTCAGCACTTGACTAAACACCACATGAAAACGAAAAACCGATACTAACTTTCCTAATTGAAGCTGTGTCTGATTATGGAAACACTTAAAACAGAAAAATGGATTGCACATGGCCTGCTCCTGGCATTGAATTCAGGCCCCACTTCCTGCCATCAACTCTTGATAGGGGAGAACCAACCCAGTACTGGGCTATGAAGTTATGATGAAGCATGAAATGGTAAGAATATTAATTTTCAACTGACAACACTCTACCAGATCCAATTTAAAAGCATTTTCCTGACTGTTTCACTTTATAGGCAAACACTACCAGACATCTCAATGCGTATCTCTAAGAATCTGAGTTTATATACAAATTGAATCTATGCAAGGGGCTGAAGTAAACTGTTCACAGACTTTTTTTCACTAACAGAGGGCAGTTGGCTTCAGTCTCAAACTTTCCTAATAATTAGAACTACATGACTAATCAGTTTCTAATGCCTATAAGTCTTCAAGAACAGAAGCCTAACAAGATAACTCAAGTCTGTGCTGACTAGATCCATATTTCATTCCCAATCTATATTTCCCTACCCAGACTACACTCCATTGGAGGAGGGCCGGGGAGGAGGAGGGCTGTTATCGTTGTTAGTGTTCAACAGAAATTAAATTTATTTAGACTACAATTTAAGAAACTGGCTCTAATAAAAGTAATGAAGACAATCCAAATATATCAACTTTAGAACTCCAAATGGCTTAATTTTCATTTATTCTGGGAGATAACTAAAAGGAAAGAGGAGGGTTTTTTAACCACAATGGGAATCTATGTTACTATGCTTTCTACATGTGTCCAGTCTGTGTTCATGCTATGAAAGTCTTCATATCCCCATGAAACCTACACTGAGTTCACGTCAGCAGACCTGGGCCAATTTCTCTGGGTCTCGGGTTGTGAAGAGGAGGAAGCAGAATCAACAACTCATCGTTTTAAAAAATAAGCTGTTTGGAATCACCAAGATAGGCTTCAGATCTCAGTTTGTCACTTTCTAGGCAAAATTTTTTATCTTTTTAACATCTGAAAAGACATTTTATTAATATTTCACTATATAATGCATTAGTGACTAAACCAGGTTGCATTTTCTCAATTAGCAAACAAAGCACACAATAACATTTCTGTTTGATTCAAGAGGAGGTCAAAATCATTTCTCTTGGAGAGAACCCAGTTTTTGCGACAGCTGTGGGACTGTCCACCAGAGTCCCAGTGAAGCTTAGTAGGAAAGAATATTTTGCTGAATTGTTCTATCATGGTTCTCACACCTGGCATTTACCTTTTCCTTCTCAGCTGTATCTGTTTTTTGTTGTTGTTGTTGTTTCCTACACTTTGATCATGTTTCCTCACTGTTATGCACAAGATCTGATCCAGGGGTAAGTTTTGCATGTTTATATGAGACATCCACAGAAGAGTGATGACATACTCTTGTCTTGACATCAGATGTCAAATCAAAAACTGCTTTGCAATTATAGCCTTCTAGAAGAGAAGAATACAGACCTATGAAAAATGCAGTATGATGTCTGCCATCGTGTATCCATTCTCTTCCTGAGGGACATTGAGGTTTTCTCACCTTTTCCATTGTTACAGTCTTTAGAATGGAAATTAATGTCTCAAATAATCACTACTGTGCTGCTGATACTACTGTGGTGTGTCAGGATGCCTATCAAGTGGTCCAGAAAAGGGTGTTTGGAAGAAAATTTGCTTTTAAATCTGCTTCCAGTGTCCCAGTGTTCATATACAGACAGGAAAGTGAAAAGTGAAAGTGAAAGCCACTCAGTCGTGTCCAACTCTTTGCGACCCATGATGGACTACAGTCCATGGAATGCCCCAGGCCAGAATACTGGAGTTTGTAGCCTTTCCCTTCTCTAGGGTATCTTCCCAACCCAGGGATCAAACCCAGGTCTCTCACATTGCAGGCAGATTCTTTATCAGCTGAGCCATAAGGGAAACCCAAGAATATTGGAATAGGTAGCCTATCCCTTCTCCAGCAGATCTTTCCGACCCAGGAATTGAACCAGGATCTCCTGCATTATAGGCAGATTCTTTACCAACTGAAGTATGAGGGAAGCCCATCCAGATAAGAGCTCACCATTTTTTTTCTGGAATTTTGTCTCTTAACTTCAGGTCACACCCATCTGAAAACAAAGAATGCAATTCAAAAAAGTATGTAAAAGCAGATGGCGCTTTGTAGAAGAACCAAAGAAAAGCCATTTCCATTTCCGTTTGCTCATGAAGACAAAGGCAAGGCCAGGAAAAAATGTGTGAGATCCCTTCCAGATATAACAGTTGACAGTTATTTTCAAGCCAATGATGTGTTTGAATTTGATTAGTCATCCAGACCGAACTGGGGGCAGATAATCGAGCAAGTCTTACGCTTTGAAGATTTCCTTTCATTGCAGGGAAGCTACATGACTTAGCATCTCTCTAATGATAACACTTACGTAGGGCTCTCCTGGACAGAGAGCCTGGTGGGCTACAGTCCACAGCGTCGCAAAGAATCAAACACAACTGAAACGACTTAACACACACACACATAGCACTCTCTGAAACGCTCGTCACTGCCCTAAGAGTTTTAATCTATATTGAAACATTTAGTCTAATGACCACTAAAGCTTACATAATAATTAATATGGTCATTGTGCTTTGTGTTTATTAACCCTCAATCTTCACAAAACTTTAAAGTAGATACTTCTGCACCTGCTTTTACACACATGAAAACTGACGCACCACAACCAGCTTGCTACAGTGCAGTGGAGGTGAGCATCAGGGTACTTGCTCAGAAGCCAGACTCTTAGTAACCACCCTTGCAGCCACTGGCTCCAAGCAGGTTCTAGTCATCACTCTTGTTGGGTCGTTCAGTTTCTTGTGCTTTTCTAACCACTATGATAATATCGCTTTCAAGAGCTGCCCGCCTGTCCTCCCAGAATGAGAGGTAAATGTAAAAGCTAAATTTTGTGGATAAAGAAAACTAACTCTTTGGAGAGAATGCAGGCCAGTTACCCTGACTTCACTTGTTAGCCATCCAGTTTAGGAGCCTGGGATTTTTCTGTTTATTTTTTGAGTAGAAACACCTTGGATCTGAAAAGCTCCTAGAACTTTCAAATTCTACATTTATAAAACAATTCTCAAGTCAAATAACATATACCTCAATTTAGCATTTGAGGGGGCAAACAAACAAACAAAAACACGGCATAATGTGAGAGTTGCGAGTTAAGTTTTACTGGGGGCAAAATGAAGACTGCAGCCTAGGAGACAACACCTCAGATAGCTCTGAAAGGCTGCTCCAAAGAGGCAGGGAGAAGGTCAACATATGTGATTTTGGTAAAGGCAGAGCACATGCAATCAAACACATTGTAGAAAGTTTCTGCTAGTCCAGAGAAATAGTCGTCCTCATGAAGGATTTTTGTGCTTTTCTAGATATGAGAGATACAAGAATTTCACTCATAAGATCAGTTCCTGAGAAGATCTAACTATCTGAAGACATGTCCTGCCAGTTTTTCCCTGAGCACAGAGGGCCTCATTTCTGCTCTACACCCTGAACTCCTTCAGGGGGTGTTGAAGGTAAGCAACTGCAACGGAACATAATTTAATCTTTGTAGAGGTAGGTGGCAACCAGCCATGGCAAGTGCCAATTTGTAGTTGACAGGTGATGTCATGGGCCTGAATTTGAAGTGTAGGAGCCCATCATTTTCTTCAGTTCATCATAAGGAGACCCTGCTAGCTACATCAGGTTAGAGTAGCAAAGCCCACGTGGCCTTAGACAAGTCATATCTCATAGCCAGGACTGCGTGTCCTCATCAGCAAGTGATATAATGTATGTGAGGGGGTTGGCACAACCCCTCACACACAAGGAGTACAGAAAGTCATGAGTCAGTAGGGCTGTTATACTATTATGATTACTATTTCTTTTACTATTATAAAATTATTGTGGTGCAAAATTCTTTGACACCTGGAAGTAACTGAACTCTAAGCTGGGCTAGCCAGGGGTTTCGAGTCATAAGTCCATCCCTTTGCAGACCTTCCCTGGAGCCTGGGACTCTGCAGATGTGTCCTGAAGCCATTTGATATGCAGATAGGTGTGACTTCCCTAACCAGATAAATGCACAAGAACACTAGCTGATAGGCACATGATTACAAAAATCATCACTCCTGCTGTTACAAAGAGCCACACTTTCTTTTGCTCCTTCCTTATTTTTGAGTTCCTTTTTTTCTGACATACATAACACCAACAGGCTGGGAGACATCTGTTTACACAGGGCTCCTGGGAGAAGGCCGCCTTTGAGACCACCATGGTCAGAAGGGCCAGATTCAGTACCCACAATGCCTCAACTGGTGCATGCAGAGTCACCATCACCTCCTTGAGCATCTGACTATCAACCCAACTGCTCTTGGCTGAGTCAGTGGAAAATGCATTTACATTTGGCAAATGCCAATGCAATTGGGCTTTTTAAAGTTCCAGAAGACTTTCACTGCAGAAAATCACTTAATTTTAAATTCCTTATTGTCTTTTTTTTTTTTTTTTGCTTTTGAAGCTGAGCAATGAAATGAGACCAAACTAGAGTTCAATAAAAATGAATTCCCAGTAGAATTCAGAGCACATCTTTAAACTGCCTCAAGTCTGTCATGAAACTCTGACCAGCAAGCTGCAAGAGGTCAACAGCCTGTTTCTAATTTACACATTTTACTCTCTTCAGGAGAGAGAAGGAAAAATATCCAGAAAATAATGTCTGCAAAGTAATCACAGCTCCCACAGTGCTGTGCAATTGCCAGCCTCTGCTCGACTCATTGGAGAGGAGACCTCAGAGTGAGGGAGGAGCCTCGAGGATTTCCAAGGACCTCTGAGAGGAAGGGGAGCTGCCCCATATCAGCACCTCGTGATGCCAAGGGCTCCTGAACATGATGCCTCTGCATCCTTGCTCTATGAGACATGTTTGTTTCACTGTGTGACCATGAGTTCAGAGAGCCGGGACCTCAACACTAGCAATGTGCAAATGTCATACAATGTGCAATTCAAACCAGGTTCTCCTACTTCCTAAATCAGTTTTCCTGCCAGACGAAATACAGGATGCTCAGTTAAATTTGAATTTCAGATAAGCCAGATGTTTCTAGTAGCCCCACCACCCAGGGTAAGGCTTTGGTATAAGTGTGTCCCAACCACAGCATGGAGGAAGATTCACTAAGAAATAATCCATTGTTTATCTACAGTCTCCATTAAAATGAGCATCCTATATTTCTATTTGCTAAATTTGATAACCCTAACATTGGGAGGTTTTTCTTGATAAGAACTAAATGTTGGCTATCTTGTTCTCTTGATTATTATAGGTTTCAATTCAATTTTGAAAGATAATGTATATTTGGCAGGGTCTATAGGAACTTGCTGCTTAATATTTTATTTTAGACTTACAGAAGGAAAGGAAAAAGAAGAAGGGAAGGAAGAAGGGAGGAAAGCAGGGAAGA
The DNA here is from genome assembly GCA_006410615.1 of Neotragus moschatus. Taxonomy (NCBI): domain Eukaryota; kingdom Metazoa; phylum Chordata; class Mammalia; order Artiodactyla; family Bovidae; genus Neotragus; species Neotragus moschatus. The sequence continues at coordinate 2,411,195 of SJYA01000663.1, forward strand.
CGAGCAGGAGGGGAGAGTAGGAATGAAGGGAGAAGGGCAGAAGGAAAAAATATGATCCCTCAGAACATTTCCTATTAAAATCAGGATTACTTTTACCATATCAGATTTGTAGACTGTTCAAAAATAATCTAGCTTACAACTAAAATGAATAATAACCTCTTATATAGGACATTTATTTAGAAAGATAATCTGTAAAATTTTATGGTGGGATATTTCAATTTAAATATGCATATCTTTTACTAACTAAATCATAGTATTAAAGCCATGTTTCTCAAATATTATCATAACCAAACAGACTTACAATAATTAGATTATTGTAAGACAACTAAATTATATGCAGGCTTGATCCCTGGGTGGGGAAGATCCCCTGGAGGAGGGCATGGCAACACACTCTAGTGTTCTTGCCTGGAGAATCCCATGGATAGAAGAGCCTGGCAGGTTGCAGTCCATGTGGTCGCACAGAGTCGGACATGACTGAAGTGACTAAGCAGTAGCAGCAGCAGAAGAAAGGTAAGGATAATTGTCACCCCTGACCCCGCACTTTATCACCTCCACTTCCCACAAAGGAGAGGACCTGGTGAGTCTCAGCAGCACTGGAAATCTCCTCCAAACCCACACCAAACATGCATGGCATTCTTCTACATTCATTTGACTCATATAAAATGTTTCTAAATACTAGTAAACGACTTTGATTTCAGAGCCTTTGAAAAGCATCATGAATGGTAATCAAGCCAAATAATACTTCTATACCAACATAAAGTGAAATTCAAGTAATTTTTTGAGATTGCCAAGTATCTAAATATTAGACACTGTGTAGATAAGTGTTACCTAATCATAACACCGTATTCTATTACAATCTTAGACTCACTAGTTATTGCCGGGGTCCAGCCCCGGCAGGTCCAGGAAATTCGAAGCGTGGACGGCGTCAGCGTCTTGGAAGTATTTATTTATTAATAGAAGATTAGATTAGGAAGAAATAGTGTAGTAGGAAAATTAAGTGGAGAAAAGAGGCTGAATAACTTGGTTTACGTGGAAAGCCAATAAAACCTCAAGACAAGAGGTTTGCACCATCTACGTGGGCCACCGGCGCCCACTTGAATCTCTAAGAGTGCCCCTCCTTGGGCTCCCTTTTTCATAGATCTTAGAAAGCCAGGGCAAGTAAGTAGACATGGCGAGCCTCCGCGCCCCAGATGGGAATTCAGCCAGAAATTAGAGTAAAGGGAGAGAGAGAAAGAGACACGGGGAAACCAGTCCTCCCAATGACTGGCTCCGACCCCTATTGTCCTTCAAGGCCTTTTATACCTTTTTGATTGTATATAGAGATCAAGGGGTAATACAAATTTATGCAGTGTTAGCAGCCCAAACGCTTATCAAAAACCAGGTTTTTCTCTCTGCATACCTAGCTGTATACAGAAGTCTTAGGTGATTTACATCATCTTCAGGCCAAAAGGGCCAATTAACATTTTATGGCTCTTTTCAGATAAGGGTTTGTTAACCAGAAGACTTATTTGTGTTAAAAGTGTTGTTCTTCCCAAAGTCTGGTGCCATTCCCAGAAAGCACTAAATAAAGTTACATTCTTACATAGCAATTTGTAACAAGAGGAGTACAGTGATTTATAACAAAGGAAAGGTAATTAACTCAAAAGTCTAGCATTGCTAACATCAAAACTACTATATATCTTTTCCCATATCCCGTTTAGATTGATTAACATCTTCCTGGGTGCCCAAAAGACAAAGAATAAGGAGGTCTGGCAGCTATCATTGAGTCAACAGTGAAATTCTGTCACCAATGGGATTTTTAGCCCTATAACTTTAAGATACTTCAAGCTTTGTGCCCCTCGCAGTTGGGGGCTGTAAGCAATTCACAAGCTGTAAAANTGATTGTATATAGAGATCAAGGGGTAATACAAATTTATGCAGTGTTAGCAGCCCAAACGCTTATCAAAAACCAGGTTTTTCTCTCTGCATACCTAGCTGTATACAGAAGTCTTAGGTGATTTACATCATCTTCAGGCCAAAAGGGCCAATTAACATTTTATGGCTCTTTTCAGATAAGGGTTTGTTAACCAGAAGACTTATTTGTGTTAAAAGTGTTGTTCTTCCCAAAGTCTGGTGCCATTCCCAGAAAGCACTAAATAAAGTTGCATTCTTACATAGCAATTTGTAACAAGATGAGTACAGTGATTTATAACAAAGGAAAGGTAATTAACTCAAAAGTCTAGCATTGCTAACATCCAACCTACTATATATCTTTTCCCATATCCCGTTTAGATTGATTAACATCTTCCTGGGTGCCCAAAAGACAAAGAATAAGGAGGTCTGGCAGCTATCATTGAGTCAACAGTGAAATTCTGTCACCAATGGGATTTTTAGCCCTATAACTTTAAGATACTTCAAGCTTTGTGCCCCTCACAGTTGGAGGCTGTAAGCAATTCACAAGCTGTAAAAAGGTTTGAGAAACTTAGGTAAATGAAAACATTTAAGTCAGAGGGTTGACAAAGGGGGTTGAATTGAAACACTCCTTTCAAATGCAGAAGACTAAAGCCCAGAATTAACTTTTTCAGAGAATGTCAGAAGAATTAGAAAAGGTGCAATGTCAGGCAGAACTCTTATTTTCTAGGTACACGCTCAGGAAATGCCAGGGAGAAACTCCGAGACTCGAATCGCCCTTGCCCATCGAGTCTGCCACATGACAATGTCACGGGTGGAATCCTCACGCTGGCTCCTGGCAGCAGGCATATTTGGGTTTCCTTATTTTGGGGGTGTAGATGCTCAGGGAAACTCAGGGGGAATCTCTGAAATCCGAATCACCTTGCCCATCGGATTTCTGCCACGTGACCGTTTCACGGGTGGGATTCCCACACTGGCTCCCAGCAAGTTATAAATGAAGTCTCCTTATGAATACGTGCACAGAGGAAGAAAACCACAGAAGCAAAGCAGTTAAGCTCCTCAGCACCACATCAAATTCACAGATGGGAAAACTGGTGTCCTTCCAAATGACCCATGTCACTTGGGAACCCACCAATAGCACAATATTGAGATTGCAGTGTTTATAGTTTTCACAATTATGAAGCTATTTTTTATTTCCCCAAATGGAGAGAGAATATATATATATATACACACACACACATATATATAAAGAAGGATGGAATCCATAAATTGGAATACTAGAATAAAATAATTGTATTTACTGACTTTTACTCTAAAGATTTTAGTTTGGAGTAAGAAGAATAACTTTTATAAGATGTTTTATGGCCAAAGTTCTCCTCCTGGAATCTTTTCAGGATGAAGCATTGTAAAAGAATCTGCCAAACAAACAGCTGTGAAGTTTACACAGTAGAGGGATATGGATATTTTTGGAAGAAAACACATGGGAATCATTTCTAAAGCACTTCTGAAGAGTCCTTCACATTTAAACAATAAAATATTAGCCATAAAAACCTAAGAAGATAAAAGTTATGGTGATAAAATCTTTTTAGCTTGGCCACACACTGAAAGCGAGGACATTCAGGTAAGTCATGAGACACGGTGACCGGATGCCCTGAGATCCAGGCTGATGCGTGAGACAAACACGCCCTTCACCCTGACTCACTTAGGACTCTAATCACGTAGATCAGAAGGCCAGAGAACCAGAGAACCGTGTCCTTCACACCCCATTTCTCCACCTCTGTTAGATGAACTCACCCAGTCAAGCTACAACAAAGATTAGGGGGTAAGGATGAGAGCTAAGTGTCCAACACAACTTCCCTCTCCCCAGCAGAAGCGGACCAGCTTAAAAAGTAACTGTGATCTCTATTTTATTCCAGACCAAGACCTGTTTTGTTTCTTTAAAGATTACAAGGTCTTATTTTTCCTCTGTTGTCTGCTGCAAAGATTGGGCTCAAACTACAGCCTAATAGCTAGCACTGTAGGATAATCCCACTTCACAATTCCCTTAAAGAATCCTCTTGACAAGGGGAAAGTTTCACAGACTGCAGCCTGTATGAGGCCCCGATGGCCTGACCTTCAAAGCCTGGTATGCCGGAAAGACTCTGTATGTAATTATGCATTACTTTGACAAATTTGTAAAATATGGACAAAAAGCAATCCAAAAAAAATCCCAAAGTATTTTAGATATTTGGTCTTAAGAAAGTTTTGGATTTCCTCCACCCTACCCCCCACACAGAGGAGAGAAATAGATATATATTTGAAGTGGAGGAGTTAAATTCTGAGTGTATCCATACCTCCTGGAGTCCTTTCCAAAATAAAAGAGAACTGACAAAAAGGGAGTTTTTAGATAGTAATAACAACCACTGACCTGTACTTTGTAATAGCCAATACTTACTTAAATTCAATTGGGCCTCTTTTTAATATAAAAAAAAAATACTTAAGCAGAAGTAAATTCTAAATAACAGACTTCTTATTTAAATGTTGACTTCTCCGCAATCTGTACAACATAAATTATTGAATTCTTTACTTGCTCCCAAGGATATTTTGCCACATTCAATCAGAACAGAAAGTTTTGGAAAGAGAACTTGATAATTTACCTATTGTGCAAAAGTTGAGAAATATGAAGATATTTGTGAGTTTTGCCATGGGTGGAAAATTAGAAAATCATTTAATTCTTTTTTGAACGGTGGAGCTGAGAAAATTTCCAAAATATTCCAAATTTTCCAAAACTATTCCCATTGAACTCTAGCTCTACTCTTTATCCACCAAATATTGATCTTAAGAGGATTCTGATACATAATTTTGAAACAAAATTAAGAGATTTCTTTTTCCTTTAAAAACAAGGAACTGGTTAACCAAGAAGGATTTAGTTGATCACATTGAGAGCACCTCCTGGTTGTCAGGTAAGATTTCCTCCCATCCAAAAATGTCAAGAGCTCTGTCTTTGAAGTTGACATGCAATTCAGCGAAATGAGAGACTAACACGTTCATCGCAAGAACAGTATGTCTTTCTGCACTTCATACTTTCTAGATTTTGCTAATTGAAAGAACTAGCTGGAAGACTAGGAAGATGTCAGCTAAATTTTACAGAAGGTCTAAAATAAATCACTGTAAGGGATCCCTCTCCTCATAAAATATAAATTGTCTACTCAGAGAGAAAAATCGTCCAAAGGGAGAGAAACATCCAGATGAAGAGAAATGGTTTTTCTAATAGCTAGTGTTTCCTGGCATCTTGACCTTGTTACAAAGCAACCTTGAGATGTTGGGAAAAGGCAGATCCACTTTTCAGTTGAGGAAACTCAATGACTGACATAAAGGTACTATCCAGGCCAACCCTGGCATTGGCCCTTCCCTGCTACCACTACCATGTCCAGCTTCCAGCCATACTGTGAAAACCTGCTGTGTCCCAGTCCTAGTACACAAGCCCTGTGCAGAGATGGAAGGAGCACACAGCCACTTGGCCGAGGAGCTTTGTAACTTCCTCACACCTGGCTCCAGGGCGATTCCCACAGGGGTTCCACCCTGACTTGACTTGGCCTTACCATGAATACAGTAGTAGCAGAATTGAAATGTTCTCTGAGGATTTCCAGCAAGTGTGGCTCCTCTAAGATAATTCTCACACCCGTCTATAAGAACCACCTTCCAGTTCCAAAGCATGCAAAAAAAAAAAAAACCCAAAACTGTATAGCAGCTTATAAGATGCCTTCTGTGAGAGTACCTGATGTAAAAACCGATGGATGGGTGCATTCTGTAAGCATTCATTAACTAAATTCTACTTTCTTGGGATGTACTGGACATGGATTAATTCACTTAAACTCACAACAGCTTTATTGACTAGAGTACTATTTTTCCCATCTTTTTACGATAAGAAATGAGAGCCCTAGAGAAACTAAGACAATGTTCATGATCACTGTGATAGTGTGATCTATAAGAGAAATATATTTGGTCATTCAGATGACCAAAATATATTTCTCATATATATTTGGTCTTCCTTCACAGTTTCTGGCTCGTTGCTCCCCAAAACCCTTGGAATTTCCTGCACAATAAAAGCAGTGAAAGCTTTTGTTATATTTGGTCTCTTGTCCTCAGTTCTAGAAATCAGTTCAGAGCTGTAAAGATAAAATGGGTGTCTTGTTATTCATAACAAGCTCTTTCTACCACACCTGGTAAAGGTGAATTTTGAAAAGCACTTAAGCAATGAGGGCTTGATGCTCAGGGAACTGCCAAGTGATGAAAGGGTTGTAATTCTCTCAGCTCCACCCTCTCCTAATTTCCAGGAAGAGGAGTGGGGCTGGAAGCTGACTCAATCACCACTGGCCAACGATTTGACCGTCTGTGCCTCTATATTGAAATCTTCATGAAAAATCAAAAGAGTGAGTTCAAAGATCTTCTGGGTTGGTGAACAAGTGGAGGTTCAGGGAAGGTGGAGTCCCTGGAGAAAGCATGGAAGCTCCATGCCCTTCCCTGTAACCTGGCCTGTGCATCCCTTCCATCTATCTGTTTCTGGGTTATATCCTTTTATAACTGGGTTATATCCTCTGATAATAAACTAAAATCTTTCTCTCAGTTTTATGAGCTGACCTAACAAATTAATCATATCCCAGGAAGGGGTCATGGGACCCTCTGATCTATAGTCAGCTGATTAGAAGCACAGGTGACAACCTGGACCGGTGACTGGTGTGTGCAGTTGGGAGCAGGGAGTGGAGTGCAGTGCAGTCTTATGGGGCTGCCCTTCACCTGTGAGATCTGACACTACCTCCAGGTATATAATATTAAGTTGAATTGTAGGACACCCAGCTAGTGTTGCAACATTGCTATGGGAGTGGGGAAACCTTCCCACCAACGCACACACACTGGAACTGGGTATTAGAACTGAAGAGTCACAGAGATAATTTGTCAGAGGATCAAACATTGATTTCAGATCATCCTAATCTCAAAGTTCATTCTGCCACATCACAAGGCCTCTAAGAAGGGATACTTTCCATTTGGAAAGCTGGGTTCTTTTTTTATACAGCTCTAGAAAATTTAATGCTTTTTTAACTGAAGTATAATTGATTTACCATTTTGTATTAGTTTCAAGTGTACAGCTGATTCAAGTGTACAGAATATATATATATATATATATGAATATATATATGTATTCTTTTTCAAATTGTTTGTCCTTATATGTTATTACAAAGTATTGAGAATAGTGCCCCGTGCTATATAGTAGGTTCTTTCTGGCTATCTATTTTTTATATAGAGTGTATATACATTAACTCCAAACTGCTTGTTTATTGCTCCTCACACTTCTCCCTTTGGTATCTGTAAGTTTGTTTTCTATGGCTGTGGGTCTATTTCTATTTTGTATATAAGTTCATTTGTATCACTCTTTTTGGATTCTGCATGTTAGTGATATCATGATATTTGTCCTCGTGTGGCTTACTTCACTTAGTATGATAATCTCTAGATCCATCCATGTTGCAGCAAATGGCATTATTCCATTCTTTTCATGGCTGAGTAATATTCCATTGTGTATGTCTATACCACATCTTCTTTATCCATTTATCTGTCGATGGACGTTTAGCCTACTTCTATATCTTGGCTATTGTGAATACCTTGAAATGAATAGGTATCTTTTACTCCGGTTTTCTCTGGATACACAGAAGTAAGATTGAAGGATTATAGGGTAGCTCTATTTTTGTTTTTTAAGGAACCTCCATACTGTTCTCCATAGAGACTGCACCAATTTACATTCCCACCAACAGTGTAGAAGGGTTCCTTCTTTAAAGACTTGATTTCCTAAGATTCAAAAGTCTTCCAGTTAATAAGGGTTCCAGTAGATGTGTGCACCTTAATCTCTAATCAAGCGCCAGTGCACAGGGAAGCAAAAAATCACACTCTGGAGCCTTTCGCTGGCTTATGCAGCTGAATGACTGCACTCTCAGGAAAAGTGAGTGCACTTCTGCACTCTCAGAAAAGAAGAAGGAAAATGAACTCTTAAGTCTTCTTTTGCTGCAAAAGTCATGACTTGCAGAACTATCCCATCTACAACATGAGAAGTTAAAATGTAGGCTTTAAGAGAATATGTTTCCAATTGCATTTTATAGCCAAGTCGTTACAAAATGTCCATTGTCTGGATAAAATGAAACTGATTACTTCCTGTTGGAATATTTTCCACACCCTTAATCCTGTCCCTGGAAATGAGAATTTTCAGAAGGCTAAAGTGGCAGGAGCCATGGATATATCTCATCTTCCCTTCATGTTTCACAGGCCTCCTTCTATTTACTCTTTCCACACTTCTAATTTTGAGTACTATAATCAATGTCTCCACATCTGCTTGTATCTCAGGAAACATCTCTCCTAGATACCCCCAGGATTGTCTTCTTAGTAAACAAACCAGGTCAATCCTCTTCTAAGGCTGAAACAAACCTAACCAAACCAAGACAAAACAAAACTTCTGACAACTCCTGCTTCATTCATATGGGAAGACTGTCATTCGCAGCCTGGCACACAGACCCTTGACATATACAAACCACATCTTGTCTCCTTACCACCACCTACCACTTTTCTTCTGACTATACAACCCTTATTTCTAATTTCCTGTTTCTCATCAAGCACTGTTTTATCTCACATATGTCTAAGTCTTTTTTGTATAATTTTATTTATTTATTTGGCTGTGCTGGGCCTTCATTGCTGTGTGAGCTTTTCTGTAACTGTGCAAAGTGGGGCTACTCTCTAGTTGAGGTGCACCAGCTTCTCATGGTGACTGCTTATCTTGTTGCTGAGCACAGACTGCAGAGTGTTTGGGCTTCAGGAGTTGCAGCAATGGGCTCGGTAGTTTCAGCTCCTGAGCTCTAGATCACAAGCTTAGTAGCTGCAGTGCACAGACAGTTGCTCCATGGCATGTGGGATCTTCCTGAACCAGGGATCAAACCCAAGTCTCCTGCATTGGCAGGCAGATTCTTTACCCCTGAGCCACCAGGGAAGCCCTCATGTATCTAGTCTGAACGTGCATTCTTCTCTCTGCCTGGATTGTCCTTTCCCTTATACTAACAAAATGTTTGAAGGAATAATTCAGAGTACAGAATCTCAGAGGGAGTTCCATCTTGGGTTGACTTCAGGCTTTCTCCAGGTACTTATCAGAGGCTGGCCATACATCTTTCTGCAGATCACACATTGTGGATGATGTCTAGTTCTCCCAACTTGCTGCTTCACCAGTCCTTACTGAGTCCTGAAATAAAGAAATATCACAGATCTTGGATGAAACATGCAGATTAAATTATGTTCTACTTTTGTAATAAGGCAGCTTGGTTGAAGTCTCACTCTAACCAGCCAGGTGAGATTGGGCAACTTGCTTAACAGTATCAACCTCCCTTTTCTCATCCATAAACTAGGAATACTGACACAGTTCTCAAAGACCTGTGGTGATTGTAAACACTCAGCACTCTCTGGTATAAAGCAACTGTTCTGTAAATGAGTGATCAAGAGTTTAGGCTCTGGAAGCAGAGCACAGTTGTCCAAACTGGAAGCCCTACCTTTTAGCAGCTGCGTGAACTTGGCTAGTGCAGCCTTTTTAAACCCAATTTCTCCATATATTAAAATGAGAGTGAGATGCTTGCACTTAGTTTGGGATTATGCATATGGATACACTACACTAGAATATTGCTGAGTAGAAGCCGCAGGATGCACCGTGTGTGTAGTGCTCCATGTGTTAAATCACACCACCTTCACAAAGCCTGTGCTCGGTATTGTTAACTCTTAATAGCACCAGTTGTTGCTATCATCACTGTCATCATCACCAACATGACCATCCTCATCTTCATCATGGCCAGCATCATCATGGCTATCATCATCACTACCGTCATCACCTTCATCATCACCATCATCCTCACCTCTGCCATCATCATCACAGTTATCATCATCCATCATCATCATCTTAGTGGTCCTCACACACTCACACTGGCTCCTACTTGGCACATTCCTGTCTAGTCATAGCCACGCCTCACTTCCTTACAATACTTAGTCATGACACTTTGGTAATGTGCTCACAAGCCCCTTAGAATCCAGCCTCTGCCCTCCAGGCATGACAAGGACAGTTTGGAAGAAGCCTGATCACTCTGCAGCGCAACTCGTGATATCTTCTTCAAATAGGAGAATTGATTGAGCTCATTGTGTCCAGCTCACTCTTCCCAAAATCACCCACACACACACAAAAAAATCTTATGAAATGTTCTGAAAATGTTTAAAATTAGAATCTATCTTTGATTAAAACTTTGAGAAAAATCATATTATACATAATTCTTTAGATACATAGTAATTCATTTTAGCATATTAAAGAACTGGAAAATTGCCACAGTAAACTAATTAATATATTAAACTAATGTAAGTCTGCTGATTTGAGTAATCAGCTAATCCATAAATTTATGACTACAGAAAATTTCCCTGTGTTTGTGTGTATGTGTATATAGCCAAGCCAGGCTTCAGAAATATGTGAACCGTGAATTTCCAGATGTTCAAGCTGGTTTTAGAAAAGGCAGAGGAACCAGAGATCAAATCGCCAACATCCACTGGATCATTGAAAACACAAGAGAGTTCCAGAAAAAACATATCTTTCTGCTTTATTGACTATGCCAAAGCCTTTGACTGTGTGGATCACAATAAACTGTGGAAAATTCTGAAAGAGATGGGAATACCAGACCACCTGACCTGCTTCTTGAGAAACCTATATGCAGGTCAGGAAGCAACAGTTATAATTGGAGATGGAACAACAGACTGGTTCCAAATAGGAAAAGGAGTACATCAAAGCTGTATATTGTCACCCTGCTTATTTAACTTATATGNAAAGTATTGAGAATAGTGCCCCGTGCTATATAGTAGGTTCTTTCTGGCTATCTATTTTTTATATAGAGTGTATATACATTAACTCCAAACTGCTTGTTTATTGCTCCTCACACTTCTCCCTTTGGTATCTGTAAGTTTGTTTTCTATGGCTGTGGGTCTATTTCTATTTTGTATATAAGTTCATTTGTATCACTCTTTTTGGATTCTGCATGTTAGTGATATCATGATATTTGTCCTCGTGTGGCTTACTTCACTTAGTATGATAATCTCTAGATCCATCCATGTTGCAGCAAATGGCATTATTCCATTCTTTTCATGGCTGAGTAATATTCCATTGTGTATGTCTATACCACATCTTCTTTATCCATTTATCTGTCGATGGACGTTTAGCCTACTTCTATATCTTGGCTATTGTGAATACCTTGAAATGAATAGGTATCTTTTACTCCGGTTTTCTCTGGATACACAGAAGTAAGATTGAAGGATTATAGGGTAGCTCTATTTTTGTTTTTTAAGGAACCTCCATACTGTTCTCCATAGAGACTGCACCAATTTACATTCCCACCAACAGTGTAGAAGGGTTCCTTCTTTAAAGACTTGATTTCCTAAGATTCAAAAGTCTTCCAGTTAATAAGGGTTCCAGTAGATGTGTGCACCTTAATCTCTAATCAAGCGCCAGTGCACAGGGAAGCAAAAAATCACACTCTGGAGCCTTTCGCTGGCTTATGCAGCTGAATGACTGCACTCTCAGGAAAAGTGAGTGCACTTCTGCACTCTCAGAAAAGAAGAAGGAAAATGAACTCTTAAGTCTTCTTTTGCTGCAAAAGTCATGACTTGCAGAACTATCCCATCTACAACATGAGAAGTTAAAATGTAGGCTTTAAGAGAATATGTTTCCAATTGCATTTCATAGCCAAGTCGTTACAAAATGTCCATTGTCTGGATAAAATGAAACTGATTACTTCCTGTTGGAATATTTTCCACACCCTTAATCCTGTCCCTGGAAATGAGAATTTTCAGAAGGCTAAAGTGGCAGGAGCCATGGATATATCTCATCTTCCCTTCATGTTTCACAGGCCTCCTTCTATTTACTCTTTCCACACTTCTAATTTTGAGTACTATAATCAATGTCTCCACATCTGCTTGTATCTCAGGAAACATCTCTCCTAGATACCCCCAGGATTGTCTTCTTAGTAAACAAACCAGGTCAATCCTCTTCTAAGGCTGAAACAAACCTAACCAAACCAAGACAAAACAAAACTTCTGACAACTCCTGCTTCATTCATATGGGAAGACTGTCATTCGCAGCCTGGCACACAGACCCTTGACATATACAAACCACATCTTGTCTCCTTACCACCACCTACCACTTTTCTTCTGACTATACAACCCTTATTTCTAATTTCCTGTTTCTCATCAAGCACTGTTTTATCTCACATATGTCTAAGTCTTTTTTGTATAATTTTATTTATTTATTTGGCTGTGCTGGGCCTTCATTGCTGTGTGAGCTTTTCTGTAACTGTGCAAAGTGGGGCTACTCTCTAGTTGAGGTGCACCAGCTTCTCATGGTGACTGCTTATCTTGTTGCTGAGCACAGACTGCAGAGTGTTTGGGCTTCAGGAGTTGCAGCAATGGGCTCGGTAGTTTCAGCTCCTGAGCTCTAGATCACAAGCTTAGTAGCTGCAGTGCACAGACAGTTGCTCCATGGCATGTGGGATCTTCCTGAACCAGGGATCAAACCCAAGTCTCCTGCATTGGCAGGCAGATTCTTTACCCCTGAGCCACCAGGGAAGCCCTCATGTATCTAGTCTGAACGTGCATTCTTCTCTCTGCCTGGATTGTCCTTTCCCTTATACTAACAAAATGTTTGAAGGAATAATTCAGAGTACAGAATCTCAGAGGGAGTTCCATCTTGGGTTGACTTCAGGCTTTCTCCAGGTACTTATCAGAGGCTGGCCATACATCTTTCTGCAGATCACACATTGTGGATGATGTCTAGTTCTCCCAACTTGCTGCTTCACCAGTCCTTACTGAGTCCTGAAATAAAGAAATATCACAGATCTTGGATGAAACATGCAGATTAAATTATGTTCTACTTTTGTAATAAGGCAGCTTGGTTGAAGTCTCACTCTAACCAGCCAGGTGAGATTGGGCAACTTGCTTAACAGTATCAACCTCCCTTTTCTCATCCATAAACTAGGAATACTGACACAGTTCTCAAAGACCTGTGGTGATTGTAAACACTCAGCACTCTCTGGTATAAAGCAACTGTTCTGTAAATGAGTGATCAAGAGTTTAGGCTCTGGAAGCAGAGCACAGTTGTCCAAACTGGAAGCCCTACCTTTTAGCAGCTGCGTGAACTTGGCTAGTGCAGCCTTTTTAAACCCAATTTCTCCATATATTAAAATGAGAGTGAGATGCTTGCACTTAGTTTGGGATTATGCATATGGATACACTACACTAGAATATTGCTGAGTAGAAGCCGCAGGATGCACCGTGTGTGTAGTGCTCCATGTGTTAAATCACACCACCTTCACAAAGCCTGTGCTCGGTATTGTTAACTCTTAATAGCACCAGTTGTTGCTATCATCACTGTCATCATCACCAACATGACCATCCTCATCTTCATCATGGCCAGCATCATCATGGCTATCATCATCACTACCGTCATCACCTTCATCATCACCATCATCCTCACCTCTGCCATCATCATCACAGTTATCATCATCCATCATCATCATCTTAGTGGTCCTCACACACTCACACTGGCTCCTACTTGGCACATTCCTGTCTAGTCATAGCCACGCCTCACTTCCTTACAATACTTAGTCATGACACTTTGGTAATGTGCTCACAAGCCCCTTAGAATCCAGCCTCTGCCCTCCAGGCATGACAAGGACAGTTTGGAAGAAGCCTGATCACTCTGCAGCGCAACTCGTGATATCTTCTTCAAATAGGAGAATTGATTGAGCTCATTGTGTCCAGCTCACTCTTCCCAAAATCACCCACACACACACAAAAAAATCTTATGAAATGTTCTGAAAATGTTTAAAATTAGAATCTATCTTTGATTAAAACTTTGAGAAAAATCATATTATACATAATTCTTTAGATACATAGTAATTCATTTTAGCATATTAAAGAACTGGAAAATTGCCACAGTAAACTAATTAATATATTAAACTAATGTAAGTCTGCTGATTTGAGTAATCAGCTAATCCATAAATTTATGACTACAGAAAATTTCCCTGTGTTTGTGTGTATGTGTATATAGCCAAGCCAGGCTTCAGAAATATGTGAACCGTGAATTTCCAGATGTTCAAGCTGGTTTTAGAAAAGGCAGAGGAACCAGAGATCAAATCGCCAACATCCACTGGATCATTGAAAACACAAGAGAGTTCCAGAAAAAACATATCTTTCTGCTTTATTGACTATGCCAAAGCCTTTGACTGTGTGGATCACAATAAACTGTGGAAAATTCTGAAAGAGATGGGAATACCAGACCACCTGACCTGCTTCTTGAGAAACCTATATGCAGGTCAGGAAGCAACAGTTATAATTGGAGATGGAACAACAGACTGGTTCCAAATAGGAAAAGGAGTACATCAAAGCTGTATATTGTCACCCTGCTTATTTAACTTATATGCAGAGTACATCATGAGAAACACTGGGCTGGATGAAGCACAAGCTGGAATCAAGACTGCCAGGAGATATATCAATAACCTCAGATATGCAGATGACACCACCCATATGGCAGAAAGGGAAGAGGAACTAAAGAGCCTCTTGATGAAAGTGAAAGAGGAGAGTGAAAAAGCTGGCTTAAAGCTCAACATTCAGAAAACGAAGATCATGGCATCTGGTCCCATCACTTCATGGCAAATAGATGGGGAAACAGTGAGAAAAGTCTCAAACTTTATTTTTTTGTGCTCCAAAATCACTGCAGATGTTGATTGCAGCCATGAAATTAAAAGATGCTTACTTAGAAGGAAAGTTATGACCAACCTAGATAGCATATTAAAAAGCAGAGATATTACTTTGCCAACCAAGGTCTGTCTAGTCAAGGCTATGGTTTTTTCAGTGATCATGTATGGATGTGAGAGTTGGATTGTGAAGAAAGCTGAACGCTGAAGAATTGAAGCTTTTGAACCATGGTGTTGGAGAAGACTCTTGAGAGTCCCTTGGACTACAAAGAGATCCAACCACTCTATCCTAAAGGAGACAAGTCCTGGGTATTCTTTGAAAGGATTGATGCTGAGGCTGAAACTCCAGTACTCTGGCCACCTCATTCGAGGAGTGGACTCATTGGAAAAGATCCTGATGCTGGGAGGGACTGCGGGCAGGAGGAGAAGGGGACGACAGAGGATGAGATGGCTGGATGGCATCACCCACTTGGTGCACATGAGTCTGAGTGAACTCCGGGAGTTGGTGATGGAGAGGGAGGCCTGGTGTGCTGCAGTTCATGGGGTCACAAAGAGGCAGACACAACTGAGCGACTGAACTGAACTGAGCTGGTGCAGTAGGAAAGGTTGTGTAAATGCCCTTCCTCTTTCCATGTATTCATATGTGTGTCTATGCATATGTGTGGTGTGCTAGATGCCTCTCCTTTCTGTGTATGTGTGTTTATTAAGCATGCAAAGATGTGCCATATGCCTATTTTGTGTACAAGTGTGTGCTTGTACAATGAATGGAAAGAATGTACTATGTGCCTTCTTTCAGTGTATGCATGTGAGGGTGCATATGTGTGCTGAGCTACATGTGTTCTCCTTTCTGTGTCTGTGCGTGTGTGTGTGTGTGTGTGTGTGTGTGTGTGAAGCAATGAGAGGATGTAACAAATATTTTTGCCTATGAAATTTCTCCCACCTTAGCCTTCTGCTTTTTGAGTTTTGAGCTCCTTTCCTTTTCCTAATTATTGACTATTCTATCAGTATTTCTGTAGTTTCTGCCTCTTTCCATAATTTTCCTCTACTCTATAAGAGAAAGGAAAGTACTAGAAGGCAAAGGGGTGGTACAATACACTGTATGGCCCCTGGTCTTCACTTGTCTTTTTCCATTTTGTGGGGCTAACCTGGTGCTAGGTGTGCTGCTGCATCAATACCAGTTTTCCCCGTGCCTCTTGTCCCTTAAAATTGTTTGAAATGTCGCCCTCCTCAGAAAATGAGCATGGGCCCACACTCACACCCATCTTCACGTGTATGACCTTAACCCCTTAGATGTCAGGCCCATGGACTCCAGGCTAAGATAGATGGCTGACAATCACCATCGTAACCCCTGAATCCTTAAGGCTAGCACCAGGTCTGGCAGAGAGTCACGCCAATGAATGTTGAAAGAATAAATGAATTAGTCACGGTAGCTCACCGAAGGCCTGTTTATTTTTAAGACCATGTGGTATATTTTTAGTCAGCAACATGTTCAACAGCAAAGGACAAACTTGTCCCAAGCCCCTGGTGTACTTTCTTAATCCCCTTTCTAAAGGTTATTATTCTCAGACATTCATCCTGCTTTCCTCTAGAAAGTAAGTCTCCACCTTTAAGAGTCATGATGTACAGTGGTACAGATTGTGCACTGTTACTAAGCAGAGTGTCTGGCCAAGGGGTGTGAGAGTTGAAACTCAAGTTTGCACATTGGAGCAGGGCAGGGTCTGCCATGAAAAAGCACCATGTGTTTGTAGTTACGTGTTCCCAGAGGGGATGCTTTTTATTATTCCCTCAAAGAAGTAGTGTGGATTAGTGGTGAGCCTCCCACAGACCCCATGAATCCCTGGGGATACTTCTTTCCTAAAATCTAGGTCAAGAGTTGAAGAGGATGGACACATGCCACCTTTTTTATTATGACTTACTGCATGGATCACAGTGGGAAACATTCTGGAAAGAACATAAGCAACAGACATTAGATTTCACTATACTGAATTTCATAAAACCCTTTCCTACCATGGCCACAGAGTGGCTGAGATGCAGATGTGTGCTGACAACTGAGAAACAGAAAGGGATGAAGAAGAAACCAGGAGCAGGGGTTGAGGCACTGGCCCGCATGTAGTCCCCGCTGACTCACAAGAGCGAAGTTTTCTAGAAGGATAGAAGTTGCACCCAGTGGTCATCTGCAACCCTCCTCCTATCAGGAGCCCATGATACCTGTTAGTCATTTTCTTCCATCTCCAAATGAAGAGTCCTTCTGCCCTTCTGCCTGCTAGCCTTTCTTCCCTGGCATGAAGGTCTTGCCCCCAGTTACAGATTTTCTCTGGCCCTGTCATAAAGAGACCCCAATAACAAACAGGTAGAAACCCTATTCATGTGGCCCCTGGTCTCAGAGGAGTAATGGATATTGTAGAGGTCTCTGATCAGAAAACATTTTGACTGCTTGTCTCACCTGTTGCCCTAGAAACGTCTCTCTCAGGTGGGACCCACCAAGAAGGCTACCATTGTTATGCGTACCAGTACACTCCAGGCATTGAGTTGGGCACTTGGCCTACAGAATGTCTTCATTTGTCACCAAATCTCCAGCATAGCAGGCAGATTCTCTACCATCGGAGCCACCAGGAAAGCTTCATTTGTCACCACAACCCTCTGCTAAGTTACTATACATCTCTGTGTCATAAAGGAAAACAAAAACAAGAAATCCACCCATGTTGTAGGAGTGTAGTTAAAAGGAGGAATACTGCATAGAAATACTCAGCAGGGCACCTAGAGTACACTGAGCACCAGGTCAGTGAGTTGTTGGGTTTGTTGTGAAAACTGCCTCTGTAAAGACGCAAACACATAACTCAGACATTTGGGCCTGATGCAAACAATGGTGAGAAATTGTTCCTTGCTGGACGAGTTAGGTTGAAATGATTTTTTAATATTCTATCCTTGTGGCCAAATCCTACTTGCTGGGTTAACTTTTGGAATTTAGAACAAATTGTCATCTAGTAAGTTAGAATGATCTCAGCCAGAGTGTGTTTCCTGCTGTTAGTTCACTCGGAATGTTCTGGGCTGTGTGTCAAATGCATTCTCATTGTGTGACTGCCAGAGGGGGGAAAATGCCCATTGTCTTGGCTATTGCTATTTTTATTTAAATTGCAGTCCAACTTTTAGAAAGTCTTGATGGTCATAAATGTGAAATGGTGGGTAAAGTACTCTTGAAAAAAGATACATTGTTTTCATTAAAAGAAAACAATACATGTTCATAAGGGCACATTTTGGAGACAAAAACTGTAAAAGCGAAAACCATTCTCCTATAAGCCTTTTTCTAAAACAGAACCACTTTTAAATTTTTGAGGTTTTGAAATCCAGCCATATAGACAGATAGGTAAACAACAAATAGACAAACAGATTAGATATGTATGTATATGTCCATGTAAATGAGTGAACAGACATAGATACAGATATATCCTAGGTATATATACACATATATACTTAAGTTACAATATATAACTGGAGTTGTGTATATACATATAGTATATAATATATATATCTGTTGTCAACATGATGTGTATATACATGCGGAGACACAAACATAAATGATATCTGGAGATAAATAGATATACTGATCATACTGTTGTGAATCTGCTTTTTAAGCTTAATACTCTAGCAAAAAGAATATTTTGCATTTTACAATGCTTTTATGATTATCATTTTAATAACTGCAATAATAAATGCAATAAAAAAGTATATTTCATAGGTTTCCAGACCATAATTCAAATGTCACTTTTCCCGTGGCTGGAATTTGAGATTGTTTCCCAGTCGATGTTTGTATAAAGACTGCAGGAACAACATCTTTTGCACAAATGCTTATTCATTGTTTCTCTCTAGGACATATTTCTGGATCAAAGAGTATGGCTACTTTGGAAGGATTTGAGATATATCATAATAAACATCACTTAATTGTTTATTTCATTGTTTTTAATTTGGTTTGATTAATATTCCCACCAGTGTATTTATACTTTATTTCCCTGAATTCTCCCAAATGCAGTTACCACAATGTTCAGATGAGAATGTTTTTATATTGAAAATAATAGTATGCATTCAATAGGGTTTGAAGTGTACCACAGAGAAGATAAACAACCAAGAAAGACCTCAAACTGTAACATGTAAGCCATTTTTAAGCATTAAGGTCACTAAGTTTGCTGCCGCTGTTTAGTCACGAAGATGAGCCTGACTCTTTACGACCCTGTGGACCACAACCCACCAGGCTCATCTGTCCATGGGCTTTCCTAAACAAGAATACTAGAGTGGGTTGCCATTTCCTTCTCCAGGGGATCCTCCTGACGTGGGGTTCGAACGTGTCTTCTGCACTGGCAGGCAGATTCACCCGCACTGAGCCAGCAGGGAAGCCCCCACACTTTCACTCTCTCACTCAAGGAGATTACAGTATTAAGAGGAGGATGCTGGCATGACTGCACCCCATAAAAAAGGGGGTTCACAGTCCCCATAAATGTCATGGTCTCTGCAAGTGAGGAGGACCAGAGAATACGCCTCAAGAGAGCTGAGATTCCAGTGGGACTGAAGATGTGACAAGAAAAGCAGTCACCTGCAGAAGAGTTCATGGAGAGCAGTGCCTGGCAAGCAGGAGGCCAGGGGGTAGATCTGCTAGCTGAAGGTGAAGATGGATGGTTGAGAGACCAGCATGCCTGGTGGAGGTGAGAGACTGTCATGTCGGCCACACGGACCCTTGGGAGGAGGATGAGACGGACAGGGAGGACACCCGTGAGTTGTGGGGGACTCATAACCTTGCCTTGGGAGTGGGCGAGGGGAAACGCCCAGGGGAAGATGGCAGGTGACCTGAAAGAACAGTGCCACAGGGTGAGCTTTAACTAAAAGAGCATTGTGGCCATAGAAACAAACCCCCCATTCAAAACATGGAGGAAAGAACTGATAGAAATTGGTGAATGAGTGCACCCTGGGAGGGCCAAGAGGTACAGGTTTGAGTCAGGTGGGGTTGGAGCCACACCAGGTCTCAGAACCGGGAACTGGTCTATGTTAATGACCTACAGGCAGCTGACCCAAGTGTTCTTTCACTCTGCATACACTAGTCTTCCTAATATTCCCACACAGCCTCAGCTAAATGGTACCCCTAAAAGCTCCAGAAAACCCTGCCCTCTTACTTCCCTAATCTGACAATGTGTGTTCTCTAAGGTGAGGTTGAGAGATTGCTTGGTGACTCATATCCAGCTCACTGAAAACAGCAAAAAAAGAAAAATATTTAAGCAGAAATGCTGTGGGAAACTTCAGAGACTTTTCTTTATAATGACAATGGCATGAGAGTGCTTCCCTTCCTCTTCCTTCTTAACTGGCCCAGAATACAGCTGATGTGATGGTTGGAGCTCTAGCAATCATGCTAGATCACAAGGTGGCCTTACAATGGAAGCCACGGGCTGAGGATGATGGAGACTTGCTTCCTAAAGGCACTGTGGAACCACCACATCAGCTTGTTTCTGCCACTTTTACTATGGGCCCTTATGTTTTTGTTTATTTAAAAAATAAAATTCAAGCTAATTTCCTTCAAATTTATTAAATAAATTCTTAGAAAATGAAAAAAAAAAAAAGCAGCAGTCCCAGGCTTCCCTGGTGGTTCAGTGGTAAAGTTCCTGCCAATGCAGGAGACATGGCCTCAGTCCCTACTTCAGGAAGATCCCACGTGCCGTGGAGCAACTAAGACTGCACCACCCCTGCCGAACCTGTGCTCCACAACTACTGAAACCCACACATCCTAGGGCCTGTGCTCCGTAACAAGAGAAGGCGCCGCCCTGAGAGGCCCCCTCACTGCAACTAGAGAGAAGCCCCCGCTTGCTGCAACTAGAGAAAAGCCTGTGCAACAGCAAAGACCCAACACAGCCAAAAATAAATTAATAAAACTTTAAAAAAAAAAAAAAACAGCGGTCTCGATGCCCAAACTGGGACCTCAGTCACCTCACTGTGACCAGCTCTGCAGGCCACCTCTGTGTTCTAGAGAGACAGGTGACAGGGGTATCTCCGAGGAAAAGAGGGAGGTTCCTTCCAAGAGCTGGTCAGCCAGTGCACCTGAAGGGTCTGGGGCAGCAAGAGGGCAACTTCAGGAAACAGAAGTTCCAAATCCACCCCAGGAAAAGATGACCAGGTCCTGGTGGGGAATAGCCCAAGGTGATGTTCCCCAGCCTGAACCCAAATAAATACCAAAATTCACAAGATATTTAAAATGTGGCCAAGTAAGAGGCCAAGCATGATAACTGAAATGACTTGCACTTGCTGTTTCCCTGAGCAAGTCTTATGTTTCTGCTGTAGGATGATCGTAGCCTGATAGCCTGAAGAACCCACCTGGCAATGCAGGACACATAAGAGCTGCAGGTTTGATCCCTGGGTTGGGAAGATCCCCTGAAGGAGGGCTTGGTAACCCACTCTAGTATTCTTGCCTGGAGAATCCCTAGGACAGAGGACTCTGGCAGACTACATTCCATAGGGTCACAAAGAGTGGATATGACTGAAGCGACTTAGCACACAGGCATACAGCCTAAAACTAGCTTGCACAGTCAGTAACAGGACCCCCAAATGCAGAATAGTTGTGGTGAGCAACTATTTAGAGATTATCCAATTTGTGGCACTGTTGCCACTAGAATGAGAAGTTTTTTTCTTCCCAAATAGCTCGCTGAAGATAGGTGTAGGGTTCTGGCTTGCGTGACCCAGGCTCTGATGTTTGTAAGTACCTGGCCCCCAGTGCCTTGCCTCAGGGCTGCTCAGGAGCTTTATTTTGTGTGTGGAAAGAATGATAAAACACACAGCCAGGCAGTCTTGAGCCCCTTTCTCTGCTATACAGGGGTGAAGGCCAGGGGTCATGCATTGGATGTTTCAAACTTTACATGAGAGAAGAGGTGGAGGTCTGGCAGGCACAAGGACTAGCCTTTAGCCAGACAGAGAAGAAGGAATTAAAGGAGTAGACTCTTTTATGAGTAGTGGTGGGCAAATTGAGAATATTCCAGAGTTAGAAAATTTACAGTGCTCTGAATAAGACAAAGATCTGTCCAGGGGGCACCAACCACTGTGCACCTGCCTGGAATGCTTGTAGAAGAGGACCTGGAGTGGTACAAAAAATAATAACATAGAGAACTCAGAAACATGAAGTGGATACTCCTATTCTTTCAAAATGTTATATTCATACATATACAGACACCCGCTTCCCTGGTGGCTCAGACAGTAAAGAATCTGCCTGCAAAGCAGGGGCCCTGGGTTCAATCCTTGGGTTGGGAAGATCCCCTGGAGGAAGGCATGGCAACCCATTCCAGTATTCTTGCCTGGAGAATCCCCATGGACAGAGGAGCCTTGTGGGCTACAGTCCATGGGGTCGCAAGAGTCAGACACAACTGAGCAACTAAGCACACACATACACACACATAGATGCATATACACACAAGAAAATGTGCGCACAAATACATACACAAGCATATACACAGATACACACACAGAAACATACATGCATAGACACACACACAAACATACATACATACACACATGTTTAGGTGCATACATACATACACACATGTTTAGGTGCTAAGTCATTTCAGTTGTGTCCAACTCTCTGCGACCCTATGGACTGTAGCCTTCCAGACTCCTCTATCCATGAGATTCTCCAGATGAGAATATTGGAGTGGATTGCCATGCCCTCCTCCAGGGGATCTTCCTGACCCAGGGATCCAATCCAAGCCTCTTATGTCTTCTGCATTAGCAGGCAGGTTCTTTCCAACTCTAGGACCATCCAGGAAGCCAAATTTACATGCACGCATACACACAAATAATCCACACTAAGCACAGGCCTGCATACAAACACTTATACACATAGAAATATACATACAAAACACTGACATAGCAATGCATGCATGCATACATCCACACATACAAACATATATATGTTTGTACACCTGTTCTCCTACTGAGGTCAAGATAACTGATGCTCCTTAGAAATAAGTCAGGGAACAATCACAGTAACATGTCTGTACTTTCAACTCTTTCAGTACCATTTCCACTTAACTCCGGTTCAGACCAATAGCAGCTGGGGACACCTGCCGCAGAGGCTGGGGCCCACGGCTCCACGGATGTCTCGGGTCTGTCACTCTGGGTCATGCGCCCATGTTCCTGTGTAGCAAACCTTCTCCTGTCAAGGAGGGGCAGTGTCGCCTATTTCATTTGGCTGTTTGAAAACCCAACCAGACAACTGGTAGAATTTCCCTATAAAATTTAATAATTTTGAGCAATCATTCAGCTGTACATATTTGATGAATCAGCATGTTTTGGGCATTTAGGTATCAGGTACTTTATCAATTATTTTTATAAATAATCACAAAAAGCAAGCCATTGGAATGATATACCACCATACAAAAAAAGACCTATTTGGAACAAAACGTAGGACAGGATGGAGGATATCAAACCCTCATTTCCCTGAGAAAATAAGAGGCAGCCAGCCTGTGTTAGGGGAAGGGTGTTACGTGGATCATTAATGATGAGGCCCATGTCCCAAAGCATGTACCCTCTGACCTGGGGGCCAGTGCTCCCTTGACCAGACCGCCCAGCTTTCTGCTTCCCAGAAACCCCTGGGAGGCAGAGGCAGATACTGAAGTTCGCCTAGGAGCATATGAGAAATAAACATGGCAAGTTTCCCAGGTCCATGGGCTCCCCGCCAGGCCCTGGCAGCAGGCAAAAGTGCAAGGGTGTCCCTGGCTCTGAGAAGTTCATCAACAGGGGCAAGGAAAAGGAGCACTTAGCTCTATTTCCCTCCAAATCCTATNCTGGCATGCTGCGATTCATGGGGTCGCAAAGAGTCAGACACAACTGAGCGACTGAACTGAACTGAACAGTGACTCTGGAAGAGAACTGGTTCTTCCGTCATGAACTATCTTGGGAGGATCTGGGTCTCTGCAAAGCTGTGTGGATTTCCATTTTCCACAGGAACCAATCTCTTTCAGGGCAAGAAGCTCAGCATCCAGGATCTTCAAGAAGCACCCAGTAAAGTTGACAAAATTAATCAATAAACAATCTATAATAGAAATAGAAAAGAGTTTTTTTGACTCAAACTCAGGAAGACAGCCCAGGAGACACCTTCCCAGGCAACTCTGAGAAAGTGCTCTGGAGAAGCATTATTTTCAGCAGTTTTCTGTCTTGTCAGATCAAAAAACATCACATAAGTCAAGGGGACATCTCTTCGAGGTTTCAGAAACACAGATCATGATATACACAGTGGGTCAGTATGGCCTTGGCACCTCAAAGGAAGTCTTATCACCAAAGGAGGACCATTATTGGCACCGCAGGAAGGGAGTCTTCAGTTCTTATTTTTAACATGAACATTCTTTCTAATCAATACCCTCCTCTTCTCTAATAATTAAAGCAGATGTACAATGTATGTTTGATAGGCCACAAACAGGCTGTTCTAGTTAGTATAAAGTTCAAGGTAACCCAAGAGTAAGCCAAGATGACAGCCTCTTTCCTCAGTATGTGAGCATTTCTTGTAACAATATGAACTTAGCTTTAAGAGAATAGGTGAGAAATAGGACTTCTTTGGTGGCACAGTGGATAAGAATTCACCTGCCAAGGCAGGGGCCATGGGTCTATTTCCTGGACTGGGAAGATTCCACACGCCACAGGGCAGCTAAGCCTGCGTGCTGCAATTACTGAGCCCACGTGCTGCAACTACCGAAGCCTGTGCGCTCAGAGCCTGCGCTCCACCGCAAGAGAAGGCATCACAATCGGAAGCCTGTGCGCTCAGAGCCTGCGCTCCACCGCAAGAGAAGGCATCACAATTGGAAGCCTGTGAACCTCAACAAAGGGGAGCCCCCGCTCACCACAGTCAGAGAAAACCTGCATGCAGTGAAGAAGACCAAAGACAACCAAAAGCAAAATAAATAAATAAATAACTTTTAAAAAAGAGAGAGAGAGGGAGAGACTAGGTGAGAAATGGTTAGAAACTGTGGGCAGAAAATCTGTCAGTCACACTAAAGGGACTGGACTTTGAGAGACCGGAGCCCAAGCTTGGTCTAAGAAGAGGTTAGGAGGGGCCTGCCGGCTTCCTTGTCCTCTCTGCTTGTGGCCACAACTTGTCCTGTCGAAACGCCCAGTGTCCTTTACCAAAAAATATGTAAAGGGGCTCATCTTCCATGAAAGCAATTCGCAAAAGAAATAAGAGTTTCAAAATATACTCAGAGACCAAGTAAGGTTGTCCCTTTGTGCCCCTAAAAGATTATTTAAAGTTTCCCGTTCTCAGTCTGTGTGCATCCAGAAAGCTGGAACTTCTTGGCTGAGCTCAATCTGAACTGATAGGAACTCCTGGCTGAAAGATTAACACGATATTTACACTCATTTTCACAGGGGAACCTCAACAAGGTCGTTAGCAAATGATTTGTTTGGCTTTCTGGACTGAACCCCAGGAAAGTACATAAAAATGCTAATTAGATGTTAAGAGAACACAAGGAATCCTTGAGAAATCATTGTGGTGGTCACCCTACTTTGGCAAAGCCTCAGAGGCAGTAGATAAGTCTGCCTTATAAAAGAGATCCAGAGAAATGAGTTGGCAAGACCCCCTTGGTGCCCTGTTATCATGAGTTCTGGTGAAGGAAACCCTTCCTTACAATGCACTAAGCCCCACCTCGAGCCTCGGTTGCTGTGCTCTGTTCTAGGGGCAGCAACGCTCAAATGATTGGTTTCCTTCTGTGTGTAGGAAACTTCCATATGCTCCATTTCATAAATACCTGGCTTTTTCAAGGTTAACCCAGCCCGGATTTTCAAGGACACATTTCTTTTTATAAAACCCTTGTAAGTTTCCATCTGTCTCTTTTGCAGATTGAGAAACACATCAAGATGAATAATAAAAGATCCAGGATAAAGTCGTGCTAGGAAACAAGAAACAGCAAAGACCCAGAAATAAGAGCAGCCCACCAACTGCCAGGTCACGGAAGGCAAGAATGCGGTGCTGCTCTCTGGAGCCCCCAAAGAGGTGAGCTCACCACTGCAATGTGGCTACGGAAAGAAAGCTGGGGCTGTCCTCAGCACAGGGACTGTGTGGGCCCTCCCCGAGGGAGAGCCTGAAGGACCTCTCAGCTGATCCCGTTGCTGGAGCAGTACCAGCCTGGAGTCCTGGCAACTATGCATTCATGGAAATCTGTTCAACCTTGCTTTTGCTGCCTGGTTGCCCTGCTCCTGTCCCTGCTGTCCCTATTCCTGATACACAGCACCTTCTTTCTTGGTCTTCTAGTTAGCTTCATTTTTCATTCCCTCTCAGCATAATGCTTGGCTCATGCTAAGTCTCAGCCTCATTTCTACCTTTGAGTTCATGAGTATTACCTGTTCTATCAGGTAGCTCATAGCAATAGCTATGGGTTTGGACTGTTAAGGACAGAGCTATAAGCATTTATACATAGGGATTTTTGTGAACCTGAGTGTCTACTGCTCTGGGATAAATGCCCAAATGAGTAGCTGCTGGGTCATTTAGTATTTGCATGTTTTGTTTTATAAGAAAGCGCCTAGCTATTTTCCAGGGTGGCTGTATCTTTAAACATTTACTATAGGCAATAGAGGAGTGATCTATTCTCCTCACCAGTATTTGGTATATCACTATTTTTTTTAATTTTAACCTTTATAATAGATAGGTACTGATATCCTATTGTGGTTTTAATTTTCATGTTCTTGACAGCTAATGATGCTGAATACTTTTCATTTGCCATTTGTGTATTCTCTTCAGTGAAATGTTTCTTCATGTCTTTTGCTAATTTTCTAATTGAATTATTTGATTTTTATTATTAAGTTTAGAAAGCTCTTTACCTATTTTAGAAACCGATCCCTCATTGAATATGTGATTTGCAAATGTATTCTTCCCTCTTCAGTTTACCTCTTTATCTTGTTCATTAGAGTTTCCATGGAGCAAAAGTTTTAAATTTTGATTACGTTATATATTTCATTTTTCACTTCTATGGATCATGAATTTAGTGTCTAAGAATTCTGCATAGATCTGAATCCTGAAGACCTTTTCTCTACTTTTATAGAAATATTATAACTTAATGTTTGCTGTTAACCCCATGATCCATTTTCAGTTTTTGTTCTGTTTGTATAAGGTGCAAAGTTTACACTGAAGTTCATTCTTTTTGCCTACAGATGTTCCAATATACCAAAATAGTTTCTGGAAACATCTATCCTTCTTTCATTAAACTGGTTTTTGCTTCTTTGTCAGAAACCAGTTAATTATACTTGTGTTGATCTATTTTGCAATCGTGCATTCTGACGCAGCGATCTAAGTGTTCCCCCCTCCAGCAATACCAAACTGTCTTGACTGCTATAGCTATATAGTGAGACCAAGCACTGACTGGGGGTATCGCTCAGTAGCAGAGCACATGCTTAGTATGCATGAGGCCCTGGATTCAATCCCCAATACCTCTCCCTTCACATGTTGCACTTCCCAGGTAGCTCAGCTGGTAAAGAATCCACCTGCAACGCAGAAGACCCCAGTTCAATTTCTGGGTTGGGAAGATCTGCTGGAAAAGGGATAGGCTACCCACTCCAGTATTCTTGGGCTTCTCTGGTGGCTCAGTTGGTAAAGAATCCACCTGAAATGCAGGAGACCTGGGTTCAATCCCTGAGTTTGGAAGATCCCCTGGAGAAGAGAACGTCTACCCACTCCATTATTCCAGCCTGGGTTGAAAAGAGTTAGGACACGACCAAGTGACTTTCACTTTCAAGCACTGGATAAAGTGAATCCAACCTCTTTATTGTGATTTGTCAAGAATGGTTTATTCTAAGACCTGTGTCTTTTAATATAAATTTTAAAATAATATTGTCTATATCTACAAAAATCTTGTGGGAATACTGGTAAGAATTGCATTCTACCTATAGATCAGTTTGGGGGAAGTTGATGACATATTTACTAGGTTGGATCTTTTGGTTCATGAACATGGTATGTCTTTCCATTTAGTTAGCCCTTCCTTGATTTCTTTCATGAGCAAATTGAAGAATAAAAACCATATAATCATCTCAATAGATGCAGAAAAAGCTTTGACAAAATTCAACACCCATTTATGATGAAAATGCTCCAAAAAGTGCACATAGAGGGAACCTACCTCAACATAATAAAGGCTATATATAAGACCCATGAAGTCACTCAGTCGTGTCCGACTCTTTGTGATCCCATGGACTGTATTCTACCAGGCTTCTCTGATCATGGGATTTTCCAGGCAAGAGTACTGGAATGGGTTGCCATTTCCTTCTCCAGGGGATCTTCCTGACCAGGGATCGAACCCAGGTCTCCTGCATTGCAGGCAGACGCTTTACCCTCTGAGCTACCAGGGAAGCCCTATAAGACCCATAGCAAACATCATTCTCAATGGTGAAAAACGGAAAAATTTTCCTCTAAAATCAGGAATAAGATAAAGATGTTCATTCTTGCCACTATTATTCAAGATAGGCTTGGAAGTCCTAGCCATGGCAATCAGAGAAGAAAAAGAAATAAAAGTAATACAAATTGGGAAAGGAGTAAAACTATTACAAATGACATGATACTATACATAGAAAATTCTAAAAAAAAAAAAAAAAAAAAGATGCTACCAGAAAACTACTAGAGTTCATCAATGAATTTGGTAAATTAGTAGGATACAAAATTAATACATGGAAATATCTTGCATTCTTATACACTAACAATGAAAGATCAGAAGGAGAAATTAAGGAAACAATCTCATTTACCATCACATCAAAAAGAATAAAATATCTAGGAAGAAACCTACCAAGGAAGTAAAAGAACTGTGTTCAGAAAACTGTAAGATCCTGATGAAAGAAATGGACATATAGAAAGAGATATCATATTCTTGGATTGGAAGATCAATATTGTGAAAATAACTATGCTACCCAAAGCAATGTACAGATTCAATGTGATCCTCTTCAAGTTACGAATGGCATTTTTCACCGAATTAGAACAAAAAATTTTACGATCTGTATAGAAAGACCCTGAATAGTCAAAACAGTCTTAAGAAAGAAAAATAGAACTGGAGAAATCAGGCACCCTAACTTCAAACTATACTACCAAAACTCCAGTAATCAAAACAGCATAGTCCTGGCACAAAAACAGAAATATAGATCAATGGAACAGAATAGAAAGCCCAGAGATAAACCATGTACCGATGATCACTTAATCTATGACAAGGGTGGCAAGAATACACAGTAGAGAAAAGAGAGTCTCTTCAATAATGATGCTGGGAAAGCTAGATAACCACAAGTAAAGGAATGAAATTAGAACACTCCTTAACACCATACACAAAAATAAACTCAAATAGGATTAACGATCTAAATGTAAGCCTGGACACTATAAAATTCTTAGAGGAAAATGTAGGCAGACACTCTTTTATATAAATATCTTTTTTGACTCACCTCCTAGAGTAATGAAAATAAAAACAAAAATAAACAAATAGGATCTAATTAAACCTAAAAGCTTTCACACAGCAAAGGAAACCATAAGCAAAACGAAAAGACAACCCTCAGAATGGGAGAAAATATTTGCAAATGAAGCAACCAACAAGGAATTAACCTCTAAAATATATAAACACTCATGTAGCTCAATATAAAAAAAAAAAAACCTAATAATGCAATCAATAATGGTAGAAGATCTAAACAGACATTTCTCCACAGAAGATGTACAGATGGCCAAAAAGCACAGGAAAAGATGCTCAACGTCACTAACCTGCTTACCACAACTAGGTAAAACCCACATACAGCAACGACGATCCAGCACAGCTAAAAATAAATAATTAAAATTTAAATAAAAAGGATTCACAGATGACAATTGTTTTCTTTTAGTGTTTCAAAAGAATTGTGCTACTTTATTCTGGCTCCCTGATTTCAACTCAGAAATCAACTGTTACTCAGATTGGGGTCCTCCTACGGGTAAAGCAAAATTTCTCTGGCTTGCCTGTAAGATGTTTCCTTGGTCTTCAGTTTACAGAATTTCATGGTGATATTTTTTTGGCATGGACATATTTGGGCTCCTCCCATTTGCTTTTTTCTCAGCCACTTGAATCTGCACACTTGTGCATTTTAACAAATTTCAGTTTTCAGTTATTTTTAAAATATGCTTTCAGCTTCATTCTCTTTCTCTTCTTTTTCTGGGACTCTGTAAAAACATTAGATCTCTGGTTATTATTCGAAGGTCTCTGAAACTGTTCTTTTTCCATCTTTCTTGCGTTTTTTTCAGTTTGGCAAACTCTGTTTATTCATCCATCTTCCTGCTCATTGGCTTTATTCTCTGTCATCTCCACTCTACTATTGAGCCCATTTTACAAGCTTATTTTTGTTTTGATGTAGTATTTGTGTTTACATAATTTCCATTTTGTTCTTTTTTTCTTAATTTCTATTTCTTTGCTGATATTTTCTACCTTTTTTTCAAGAAGATGTTTAATTGATCATTGAAACATTTTCATGTTGTCTGCTTTAAAATTCTCAGATAGTTTCAACACCTGATTCATCTTGCTCTTGGCATTAGGTGATTGGGTTTTTTTCTCATTCAGTTATGCTTTTTTGGCTCTCAGCATAATAGGAGACTTTCAGTTGTATTCTGGACATTGGTCTATGATATTAGGAGACCCTGGGTCCTATGTCAGCCTCTATTTCAGCAGCCAATCACCCTGTTTACATTTGACGTGGTGGCCTTGGTTTGATGTAGACTGTGGTCCCACTGACAATTCAATCAATCCATGTTATTTTGGTCTGCATAATTCATCTGATGTTTCCATGTTTCTGCTGGTTCCCAATGTTGCTGCCTGAGGGGTGGAGGGGTTTCCAGGCAGGGTCACTGGGAAACTCGGTGGTGGAAATGAGACTTCCTGGCTAGATGCTTGTCAGGTAACCCTAAGAGCATTCCCCCTGCAGTCCTATATCTTAAGGGATGGTGATTTATACTGTGGGACAAGGAGACTTTCCAAGCCAGGACACACAGGCAGGGGGAAGTATTTTCCCTTGGACCAGAGGAGGCTAACAGACAGGTTTGAAATGCAAACGTACATTTGCCCTAAGTGGAGAGCTACATTCTTTCTCCTTGGAACACTGCAGTAGATAAGAAAAAAACAATGGAACAGTCAATATCAATAACAATAATCTGAGATACAATAGATGGTTGATGCAAGGAGAAAGTGACAGTGTGGAACTTCACCTGAGTCTGTGCTCCTGGGAAGTAAAAGGAGCCCCCGAAATGCCCCCACATTTGTATCCTGGGAAGTGGCGCGCTGTGAAGGCCTAATACGATTTGGATCAGGCTCACAATGCCTCCTGTTCCCCTGGGACCAGACCAGAGAGCCCGAACTCCCGCTGACCAATCTGGACAAATGCCCACCAACTTGACCAGTTTTCAGTGAGGCTTCTCCCCTCTGGCAGGCACTGAACTTGACCTGCCTTTGAGCGCTTGAACAAGGAGCTCCCCCTCCTTCATGACCCAATTTTGTCAGATCCATCAAAGGCTTATATTGCTCCCTGCCCCGATGTGACTGAGTTTTAGCCCCTCACCGTGAAGGCACCTGAGCCAGAGAGGTTGGAATAGTGCCTCTTGCTGACACAGATGATCAATGGTCCGCCAGAAATAATGGTCAAAAGATGTCAGGGGAGAGAAAACTGGTTCCAGGCAGTGCTGCCCCAGTGGTCAGATCCTACCCTTGGCGGCAGCCCCCCAAGTCCCCCTGCACCCTCTTCAGGGGCCGCATGCAGCTGTGAGTGCCTCTGGGTTATCACCCACCAAACCTGCCTGCACGGGATCTACCCACGATACACTTCATAATTGCACTTTGTGAAGCTGCCTGCTTGTTTTTTCCATCTTGAATTTCCTTCTCAGTTTAGTGAGTGCTTTAGGTTCCCTTCCTACTCAGAAAATAGCCCCTCCAAGAATCAGTCTCTGAAAAATGCATTCCCTATCAACAGTTTGGTTCTTTCTAGTCTTTTCTGCCTCTCTAGAGGAGAGGGTCTAGAAGCATCCCACAACGAGTTCTTTTCCAGTCTCTTCTGCCTTTCTAGATGAGAGAGTCTCTTTCCCGGTGACCTTGCGGACGAATTCTCTAAACCCTTTGGCAGAGTTGAGCACAGTTGTCCAATGTCACTTTCTCTGAGCATAGCATTCTCTTGAGTTTTGACGGCACAGCATCCACTGGTCTTCAGTGCCTAGCCCTGCCTGCTCTTCTGCTGGCTCTGAGTTGAGGTCCTCCTTCTTTTTTAGCTGTCAGTGATAAAGATCACAAATAATGTTCATAAAGATCACAATTATGCTTAAGAAATAAATGAGCTCTTGGAGCTTTTGCTTCTCTTCTTTCCTTCCTTCTCAGTCTCCTCTCCCTCCTCCTTTTCTTCTTCCCCTCTTTCTCTCTCCTCTCCCTCTTTCCCATTAATTGTACTCTTTCTCGTGACTTTAAATTCCATCACTATGCAAAAACTCCCGCATTTATATCTCCAACCAAAACTTCATTTTCTGTCTCAGTGTGTCTATTACTGACTAAATTATGTGCTGTCCCTAAAATTCATATGTTGAAGTCCTTATCCCTAGTAAGTTAAATTTTGAATATAGGGCCTTTTAGAGGGGATTAAGTTAAAATGAGGCGGTTTGAATGGCCCTAATCCAATCTGACTGGTGTCCTTATTAAGAAGAGAAGACTGGTACACAGAGGGTGCCAGGGACGGGTGCATGCAGAAGAAAGACCATGCAAGGACACAGCAAGAGGCTGCTATCTGCAAGCCAAAGTCTTGGAAGAAACCAAACCTGCTGCCACCTTGATCTCAGACTTCCAGCCTCCAGAACTGTGAAAAAATGAACTGATATTGTTTAAAGCCCTCAGGCTGCAGTACTGGTTATGACAACCCTAGCAAATAAACATGATGTCCAACTGTTATCCACCTTGGAGATGTCATAGGCATCTCAGCATATACTTGTCCAAACTTGACCTTCCTCAAATCTTCTCCTCCCCATTAAGGGTACCCACCATCCAACTATTTGATCAACATTAAAAACTAGGAGTGATTCTGTTCAATATCATCAAATCCTTCCAACTATTCCAAGGAAACACTTATTTTCATTGCTAACTTTATGGTTTAGATGATTATTATTTCTTGGTTGGCCTGATAAAGTATATACATGATTATCTCCCTGCATCTATTCTCCACTCAATAGCCAGAGAATTCTTGCTAAATATTTTGTGTAGCTTTTCACTAGTCCTCGGAGGGAAGGTTGATCCAGATTCCCCATTCTCACATCATGTCCAGATCCAGAGTCCAAACATCATGACTTCTTATCTCTCTTCCTTCTTGAAACTAGCCATCGTCTACATCTTTTCCTTTTTTCTTTTCAATAATAGGCCTTTCCTATTAAATCCATTTCCCTTTTACACCCTAATCCTGGCCTGATGATGTTCATCCATCCACCTGGATGATGTGTGAACTTTAGTATTTCCAGAAGCAACAGGTGACTGTCACCATTGAGACATTCTTGTCTAGGAATTTGAGTCCTAGGTGTCTGTGAAATCCAACATGTGTATCCTATTAGGTAGCTCACTATGTATATGTGTCTCACAAGTAAAGATAGAATATCTGGCTTTTCCGCACCTGTCATCCTTTTCCTCCTCTCTCTCTCCTATGTTTTCTCTCCAGCTTACTCTCCCTTTCTAGAACACTCCTACATGAAAGCAATGTGTTTATTCATGCTAAATTTGTTAATGCACTAGGAGGTAAGAGAGGGTTAGAAATGTGTCAGTGATTTGTCCAGGTGTTCTTGGGGTTTAGCATTGATCATAGGCCTTTGGGTCAAGCATCATAAAAGATGCTTAATAACTTTGTTAATTCGAAAATGATGCTTTAGCAAATTTGAGAGTTTTCTGAAAAATTCAGAAAAAATTTCAGGGAGAATTCCAAAAAGCAATGCTAGATCACAGGAGAAGTCTTCTGGACACTCACTCTGCCATACACAGCATTTATCACCTGACAGGAGCTGAGCCCCAAGTGTGGAGAACACCCCTGTCTGTGTCTCAGGCAGCAAGAAGGGGCCCAGGGCTGGGATATCTAATACATGGAGTGCTTGTGGTGTGAAGTTGTCTCCCACCTCGTGGAAACTGCTCAGGGCTCTGCACAGATAGGGAACCTGAGAGAAAGAGAGGTTAGCAGGCATACAACCCACATCTAGTAAGGGGTTGACCCAGGATTCAGCCCTGTCATCCAACAGGCTCCAACAAGTATGTTGGTAACCACTATTCTAGCAGGGTCTCAGCTCTTGAGAGAGGAGCTGCTGCACACCCCGACCCCAAGTCTGGTACTTCTGAGAAAAACAGAGATCCCAAAACACTCAGCCCACAACCAACTCTTCAGTTCAGCTCAGTTCAGTCACTCAGTTGTATACGACTCTGCAACCCCATGAACTGCAACATGCTGGGCTTCCCTGTCCACCACCAACTCCTGGAGCTTGCTCAAACTCATGTCCATCAGGTCAGTGATGCTATTTAATCATCTCATCCTCTGTCATCCCCTTCTCCTCCTGCCTTCAATCTTTCCAAGCCTCAGGGTCTTTTCAAATGAGTCAGTTCTTCACATCAGGTGGCCAGAGTATTGGAGTTTCAGCTTCAGCATCAGTCCTTCCAATGAATATTCAGGACTGATTTCTTTTAGGATGGATTGGTTGGATCTCCTTGCAGTCCAAGGGACTCTCAAGAGTCTTCTCCAACACCACAATTCAAAAGCATCAATTCTTTGGCCTCAACTTTCTTTACAGTCCAACTCTCACATTTATACATGACTGAAACCATAGCTTTGACTAGACGGACCTTTGTTGGCAAAGTAAAATCTCTGCTTTTTAATATGCTATCTAGGTTGCAAGTAACAGAAGTAACTCTTCTGTTACTTACATTTCAAAACAGGCTAAGAAGTGGGGTGATTTCATTATCACTAGCTGCCAAACAAGGGCAGACCAGAGGCTGTTTCCCATTTTGTGCTCCTCACTGCACACAGTTTTGTCCAGAGGAGATCACTGCAGTAGGATCAATAAATAGCAAGCAGATAATCAAATTAAATATTCTTAAAATATTCGGATGCTCACCTAGAAGCAAAATATCGTGACTTTCATTAACTTTCAATACAGAATAAATTAACCCAGAAAAAACTAATATGAGAAAAAGTTGCACTTTTAGACTCTTTAAAAACATACTTACATGTTTGTTTGTTTGTTTGTTTTCCAGGTTGTCTGGGAAATAAGAAAACTCAGTTAGACATCATCCTTTTTTGTAGACATAACCGAAATTAGTAAAAGCCCGTATCATGAGCCAGATGGGAGGAGAGAAACCCTGGGCACAGGCACCTCATAGCACCCAGTCCATGTAATTCTGTCTAAATGGATTGCCAACCAGCTCTCATATCAGCAATAGAGTCTTTGTTCACACAGCAATAAACTGAAGTGTACAATTGAGTTTACACTCCACACATAAACTGTATCCAGGACACAACAAAATAACAAGAAGTGAACCATAAGGTTTCCAAAATGTTTTAAGAATTACAGGAACTTCCTAAGAAAGAAACAAAAATACTATGCTTTATAAAACATCAGTAGAAGTTGCACTTGAGTTGTTTTGTTTGGTGAGTAAATGTGGTCATTTTTCACCTCCTGAAGATGTTGACTCAAACCCCAAGTGTGACTGAGCTGAAAATTTTTCATGAAACCATGCTGTGCAATGTAGCCAACACTCCAACAATCTGAAGATAAAGACCATGGAAAGAGGAAGCATACTCAGCGCCTCTGTGCAGGGTTGCCATATGGAGCCACCCGAAAGGGACCTCTCATGAGTGAGGCAGAAGCTAGAACCTATTATACAGAATGAAGTAAGTCAGAAAGAGAAAAACAAATACCATGTATTAACGTGTATATATGGAATCTAGAAAGAGAATACTAATGAAGCTATTTGCAGGGCAGCAATGGAGAGACAGACATAGAGAACAGACTTGTGGGCACCCAGGGGGAACAAGAGGGTGGGACGAAATGAGAGAGAAGCATTGAAACATATACATTACCATATGTAAAGCAGGTAGCCAGTGGGAATTTCCTGTATGCTGCAAGGAGTTCAAATCCTGTCCTCTGGGATAACCTAGCAGGGTGAGATGGGGTGAGAGGTGGGAGGGAGGCTCCAGAGGGAGGGCACATACATATACCTATGGTTGATTCATGTTGATACATGGTGGAAACCAATGCAATATTGTATCTTTCAATTAAATATACATTCTATAAAAACTTTCAAAAGGAACATGCCAGTCATGCTCTGGTGTTCACACTAATATAAAGGAGCAACAGGATAAGAGCTTGAGGAGCAGCCCATGTTCCCACCCCAGCATCCTGTCCTGCTCCTCCTACTTCTTCAGGTGAGCCTTGGCACCCTAGAGGCTCCTCCCAAAGGCTACTATAGGTTTTGCTTCTTGTGGTTTTAGTAAGGGCTGCATGAAACAGGCTGTTTCATCCATCACCTGGGATCTGGTGAAAGCCTGCTGAGTGGCAGACACAGTGTCCTTGTGAATAAGCCAGTGCTCAAGGACCTCATAGGGCCCTCCCACGGTCATGTGCCAAGTGTAGCTGATCAGAAACTAGATCCCAGATCACGTGGTTTCAAGTTCTCTGCCCTTTCCGCTGATGGGTATTTATCCAAAATAATTGAAAGCAGGATCTTGAAGAGAAATCTGCACTGCTATGTTCACTGCGGCACTATTCACACTAGCCAAGATGTAAAAACAAGCCAAATGTCCACTGACAGACGAAAGGATAAAGTGGGAGAGAGGCATGGTATAGATATATATAGATACACACACTGGGATATCATTCAGCCTTCGACAAGAGGGGAAACCTATCATTCGCAACGTCATGGACGAGTCTGAAGACATAGCACCAAGTGAAATAAAGACAAATATTGCTTGATTCCACTTACATGAGGAATCTAAAATTGTCACACCCATAGAATTAAAGAGTAGATTGGTGGTTGTCAGGGGCTAGGGAGAGGGGAACATGGGGAGGTGTTCAGTGAGTATAAAGTTACCATTATAGATGAATAGATTCTAGAGCCCTGCTATACACTGCAGTGCCTGTACTTAGCCATTTAGGATTGTACACTTAAAAACTGGTGAAGAGGGTAGATCTCAAGCTAAGTGTTCTTAACAATAAGAATAAAGGCAAGGGGACACAAGAAATCTCATGGAGGTGATGGGTGTGTTTCTCACTTCATGGTAATAGTACCCGGGGCACAGGCAATGTCCGAACAAACACATCAAAAAGTAGACAGTAAATATGTGCAACAGTTGGTAGATTACATATATGTCAATGCAGTTGAACAAAGAAATGTCAAAGATATCTATTTTAAGTAAGGAGATATGTGTTAGAATTTATTCTCATGATATACGGACAGATTGCAGAGGAAACTGAGAGAGATTCTAGTTTCCCTAAGGAAATTTCTGGTTTCAATACACAGAGGTCTCTGATGTGTGGAACTGGATAGCATGAGAAACAGGGGAGAAGAAGACCCCCTTGTAAGGATCTCCCCTCTAGGGCTTCTGATGGTTGACATGGACACACATGGCACCCCATCAAAAGTTGATAAGTTCTTTTTGCTTTTCCAAGCAACCCAATCTGTGGTTAACAGCAATGGACAATGAGAAGACATTGCTTTACCTGGTTGAGTCTGAGTCAACCCCAGTAGGAAGGGCTGTTGGCTATTTGACCACAGTGGTTTTCTGTGGAGAACAAAAACCAGAATAATATGAAAAGTGCCAATGAGAAGAAATCCAGAAAAAGCTACAGACAGAACTTTTGACTTCAGAGAGGAATGTTGGGAATTGCCAACAACATATCTGGGAAATGGGCCACCTGGTTTTGACTCCTCAGACACAACAAATGCTTGGGAGGACTTAGACTGGCCGACCTAAACCAGAACCAGACCGTTCACACGGGAACCAGCCTGGCTGCCGCTCCTGCGAGCTGCTCTGGCTTGTGGCAACGGCAGGGAAACATTTTGCACAGCTGAGCGAGGGCTCAGAGGAAACTTCGCGATGGTCAGGAATGTACTGTTCTTTGAGCTATTTCCTTTAACAACTTGGAAGAAATAATAATTAATATAAACAGTAGTCACCAGACTTGGACTTGCTGCAGGAGAAATAAGAGAACATGATTTGCAAAGATTCAGGTTCAAGGCAGAGTTCTTTCTCTACTGTCTGGTGGGGATGGAGTTAAGTCAGCAAAACTCTCTGAGCCTCAGTTTTCCCTTCTGCAACATTAGCAGATACCTGCCTTGTAGGGCTAGTAATAGACTCAGGTGCCCCACAAGCATAGAAATCACACCATGGGCTTCCCTACTATTCTTATAATCTGCAAAGTAGGTGGTCCTCAATAAATTAGAAGAAACAACAAGCAAAGCTAAAATGAGACTCTTGGAAGAAATCTCTGACTTTCAAAGTGATTATAGTCACAAAGAGTTTAATTCATTAAATTTATCGTATTTTTAAGAAACATTAAAATCCTTCCAGAATATATAAAGAGATGAAAAAAGCACCATATTTGTTTTACCAAGCATGCCTAACTGCAACATGAAAGTATAAGTAAAATAGATCAGTAAAGAAAAACTGCAGAACTCATCTCACAAGACAATATTTGAGATCCTTAAGTATTAGCTAATAAATATATTTAAAAGTTCAAAAATATGAAAAAGATGGTATAACACAAAGTAAAGTACTTATTTCAAAGCACTGCTCTTACCTTAGAGTCATTAGCTGACTTTCAGTGGTAGCAGTGATACGAGAAAGAGAGAGATTAAAAGAGAAAAGGATCCAATAACACCATGATGAGTCAACATGGTTGAGAAAGCTATTCTCAATACACTGTGACATTAAATATACATAGCAGACTGGAAGAAATAAAACTGTATTTATCTGAATCTGTGACTATGTAATAAAAATCCAAAGATGAGAACTAAAAGCCGATTTGGGGCAGATAAGAACCAGAGAAGGTAAAGGCAGCAGTAGGCAGCTCTATGAGCCTGAGGAGGAGAAAGCCCTGCCCCCAAAAGGCCAGACCCCTTGGGAGGCACAAGGTGTGAAGGGATGAGGGTTTCACACTCAAGTTTGTGGGTGTGATGATGGAAAGTTCACACCAGTCTGGATGGGACTGCTGTGGTCCAGGCCTGTACAACTTGCAAACACACCAATCAAATTCCCTCTTCAGGACAATGAGGGGTTACTGATGAGAACCCCTGGGCAGAGGACGCAAGTAGAAACCACAAGGGAAAACAGTGACGAGAAAGTCTAGATTTATAAATGGACTGAATGATGGTGAAAATGGAGAACAGAGCTTGCACAGTGTATCTCTGCTCTAGCTGACTGAAGGCTGCTTGAAAGGCAGGGTGGCTGCCAGGTGCTCTCATGAGACTAACAGAGAATGAAAGAGTGGGGAGGAAAGAAAGGAGGCGGCTTCGGAGTAGAAGCCAAAGACTGAGAGAGCTCCATGCTAGCTGAATTGTTATGTGTGTGATCCCATAATTTATCTGTTGACATTCTAACCCCCAAAGTGATGGTATTAGGAGGCTGGATTGTTTAGAAGTGATTAGGTAGGATCAAGCCCTCACAAATGAAATCAATGACCTTAGAGAAGGGGCCCCAAAGAAATCTCTTACCCTCCTTCTACAATGTAAAGATAAAAGAACTAGGCAGTCTTCAACCCCGAAGAGGTGCTCTCCCCAGCACCTGACCATCAGGGCACCTTGATTTCAGACTTCCAGCCTCCAGGACTGTGAGGGAAAAATGCTTCATGTTTATAAGCCAGTCAACCTATGGTTCTTTGCTGTAGCATCCAGAACTGATAAGACACTGCCTTACAAGGAATAGATATTAAAGGATGTCCTTCAGGTAGAAAGGAAGTGATACTGTCAAGATGGTAATCCAAACCCACAGAAAGAGTGCACCAGAAAACATACATACTTCATAAGACATTAGACTGCATAAAATAATTATAACATAGCATTGTTGGGTTTATAACACATGTAGGTATTTTCTATATGTTTCCATAGCAATAAAGGAACATCAGAAGGGAGGAAACCATTGATCATAATGGTTGCTGAGCTCACAGCCTTTCAGGCTGAGACTCTCAGCTAACAAGACAGATGGTGAGACTGGTCAATGCAATGTATCAGGACATTTCCAAGAGGAGAAACAGGGGCCCAACTGTGTCTCTGAGAACAGAGATAGGCAGGACTCTCCCCACCAGTGGAAAGCTTTCCCTCTTAGAATAAATGTATGGCAGGCATTAAACAGGGCTTCCATGGTAGTTCAGACAGTGAAGAATCCACCTACAATGTGAGAGACAGGGGTTTGATCCCTGGGTTGGAAAGATCCCCTGGAGAAAGGAATGGCAACCCACTCCAGTATTCTGACCTGGAGAATTCCATGGACAGAGGAGCCTGGCAGGTTACAGTTCATGGGGTCGCAAAGAGTTGGACATGACTGAGTGACTCTTTCACTTTCAGGCATTACATAAAGCATGAACAAGAGGATGAGCCACCCCCATAACGTCATAGATAATCAGTTCAAAGTTGGATTTAGAGTCGCTGTAGCTGCCACAGACTTTTCCCAAAGATAAATAGGAGCCCCAATGTAAGAAAGTAGGTATCTCAGCACAGGATGGCACAAGATAGCCATCACTGTCAAGCTCATCTCTGATCCTCAGCAGAAGCTGATCAACTACCCATGCAGGCAAAGCACTCCCACAGTTCTGAAGGAGGAGAGCCAGGGACTGAGCCAAGCCAACTGTACTGTACAAACATTCAACATATATTCAAAACCGGAGGCTTCAGTGAGTTCAGTCACTACTTTCTTTTTTCTTTTTTTCTTCATAAAGTATTTATTTTTTAATTTTATTATTAGTATTATTCACTTTAAAATATTATATTGGTTTTGCCATACATCAACATGAATCTACCACATGTGTACATGAGTTCCCAACCCTGAACCCCCCTCTCACCACCCTCCGCATACCATCCCTCTGGGTCATCCCAGTGCACCAGCCCCAAGCATCTTGTATCCTGCATCGAACCTAGACTGGTGATTCATTTCTTATATGATATTATACATGTTTCAATGCCATTCTCCCAAATCATCTCACCTTCTCCCTCTCCCACGGAGTCCAAAAGACTGTTCTACACATCTATGTCTCTTTGGCTGTCTCGCATACAGGGTTATTGTTACCATTTTTCTAAATTCCATATATACGCATTAATATACTGTATTGGTGTCTTTCTTTCTGACTTACTTCACTCTATGTAATCGGCTCCAGTTTCATCCACCTTATTAGAACTGATTCAAATGTATTCTTTTTAGTGGCTGAGTAATACTCCATTGTGTATATGTACCACAGCTTTCTTATCGATTCCTCTGCTAATGGACATCTAGGTTGCTTCCAGGTCCCTGGCTATGATAAACAGTGCTGTGATGAACATTGGGGTACACGTGTCTCTTTCAATTCTGGTTTCCTCGGTGTGTATGCCCAGCAGTGGGATTGCTGGGTCATAAGGCAGTTCTATTTGCAGTTTTTTAAGGAATCTCCACACTGTTCTCCATAGTGGCTGTACTAATTTGCATTCCCACCAACAGTGTAAGAGGGTTCCCTTTTCTCCANACGTGTCTCTTTCAATTCTGGTTTCCTTGGGGTGTATGCCCAGCAGTGGGATTGCTGGGTCATAAGGCAGTTCTATTTCCAGTTTTTTTAGGAATCTCCACACTGTTCTCCATAGTGGCTGTACTAGTTTGCAAAAATATACAAGCAACTCCTGCAGCTCAATTACAGAAAGTCTTAAATTAAAATATCTTCTTCTTATGACTATGAGAAGACAGCTGGGCCCCTGGGAGCATGGTTCAAAAAAGCCAAAAGAGTCTCCTGAAACCAGCAACACAGCAATTACCTGAGACCACTGGCTTTGCACTCTAAACCAGGTAGCTCTTTATCTGTATACTGGTTAATTTTCTAAAGTGGTAAACTAATCTGGGTTCTCTCAAAAGATAAAATAGATTCAACTCTTTCATATCAGCAGGACATTTTCTATAGTATATTTTTAGTTTCTTTATGAGGTCAGCTATCAGAAAGTACATTAAATGTACACTTTGTTGAAAGACTTGTAAAAATTTAGTAACTTTTCTAAATTTGAATCTGTTTTACTTAAAATTCAATTAAGATAATGACATTCAAATTGTTTTATAATTCTATAATCAAATTCTAGCCTTATTAATTTTATACTCACTAAAGCT
The DNA here is from genome assembly GCA_006410615.1 of Neotragus moschatus. NCBI lineage: Eukaryota > Metazoa > Chordata > Mammalia > Artiodactyla > Bovidae > Neotragus > Neotragus moschatus. Next base: position 2,453,185 of record SJYA01000663.1, read on the forward strand.
GGCTTAAAACTCAATATTCAAAAAACTAAGATCATGGCATCCAGTCCCATCACTTCATGGTAAATAAATAGGGAAAAAGTAGAATCAGTGACAGATTTTATTTTCTTGGGCTCCAAAATCGCTGCAGATGATGTCTGCAGCCATGAAATGAAAAGGTGCTTGCTCTTTGGAAGGACAGCTATGACAAACCTAGACAGTGTATTAAAGAGCAGAGACATCACTTTACCAACAAAGGTCCAGACAGTCAAAGCTATGGTTCCAGTAGTCATATGGGGATGTGAAAGCTGGACCATAAAGAAAACCAAGTGCCAAAGAACTGATGCTTTTGAACTATGGTGTTGGAGAAGACTCTTGAGAGTCTCTTGGACTGCAAGGAGATCCAACCAGTCCATCCTAAAGGAAAACAGTCCTGAATATTCACTGGAAGGATTGATGCTGAAGCTGAAGCTCCAATACTTCGACCAACTGATGCGAAGATCTGACTCATTGGAAAAGACCCTGATGCAGGGAAAGATTGAGGGCAAGAGGAGAAGGGGATGACAGAGGATGAGATGGTTAGATGGCATCACCGACTCAGTGGATATGAGTTTAAGCAAACTCCAGGAGTTAATGATGGACAGGGAAGCCTGGTGTGCTACAGTTCATAAGGTCACAAAGAGTCAGACATGACTTATTGACTGAACAATTCTCTTCACTTTTTAGCTCCATGGAAAACATTTTCCAACTTGACATATCAGCCATTCTTGGCATTCAGCTATGTGAAAGGTCTTTGATGTGTAGTATATATGGATTTGTAGTTGGATGTCAAAGTCATGAAGTTTCTTTTTATTTGAGAGGTCATAAGCTTTAAAACTTAGTATAAGGAATGGGCAAATATTCATAATTTTCTCTGCTCTTAAACTGGCAAATTAAAATTTTAAACTTTATATTCAAATCTGTGGCTGCCATGGACCAAAGGTGCCCTCATGTCCTGAGAGAGTTATTTCCCTTCACTTGTCAGAGAACCAGCTGCCGAGGGCTTGCAGCAGACAGAAGAGTCAGCTTCAGCCTCACAGAGGCTGAAGTCATTTGATGCCAGTATTGCATGTTGGCAAGAGTATGGGTTGGAGAAGTGGCCTCCAGCCTGGACAGGACCGTAGAACCTTGACCCCAGATTGTGCCAGGTCCTTAACTTCCTGATTCCATGCTTCACAGTCCAGGAGGGCAACTTGGGTAGCTTTTGTGAAACTATGAGAAAAACTCAGGCTCTAAAGAGTACATTATTGTTGTGGTGTGCTTTCTCTTGCCTGAAGGAAAGAGGCAGATAAGATGGATCCACTCAAAGCCAGTTTCCTTGACTAGCCTTCTAGAGAAGAGAATGCTAGGACTTTGGGGTGAGCCAATTCTTTATTTAGGAGAATAATTATTATTTGTTTTTAAAAAACATTCTAAATGAATGCATTTTAATGGAAACTGATAGATTCTACTACATGGGCACAGTAATAATTGCCACCATATTGTAGGAAAGTTAAAAGACCCAACACCCAGTCAATTTTCAAACATTAAAAAAAAAAACAGTTAATTTGTCAATGGCGTAACCCTTAACCACTTAGATGCATACTGAAGTTCATGCATTTAGGTCATTTCACTTTAATTAAAAACCGACTCTGAGAGGTTGCAATGATTTATTTGTCCATGATTTTTCTCATTGAGCATAGGCTTCCAAATCACTGGGCCCATGTGAACATAACTGATTTGAAGCCATCTGCCTCTGATGGACCTTTGAACTCTCACCGGTGAAACCAGTGCCCTGTTGTGATTCACAAGGTTGCTCTAGAATTAAATTAGAAAAGTTCGTGATGAGAGTTTACCCACACCTTGGCATGCACCCTGCAGGCAGTCACCAATTACAGCTCTCTCACTAGTTATCCCTTCTCCCACCAGTCTTGATGTTCAGATAGGAAATCAGAGAGCCCAGGCTGTCCTGCTGAAAGCGAGACCCAGAGGTACTAACAGGCTCGCTAACAGCCACATTCAGCCCTCACCCCCAGTTCCCCTCTCTGGTCAGGCCTGTTGCAATGATACCACAGCTGCTCCTTCACAAACGCTGTTTGAGAAAAGGCCGCTCTGTGTGACCCTAGTCTTTGCTCTACTTGAAACCCCAGCTAGCCTCAGCATTAAGATAAACTCTCTTAGAAGGCATCTGAAGGAAAAGCAAATATTTTGACCATTAAAAGAACTTCTAAATCTAAATAACAAATGTCAAAGGCCTGGCTTGTATTAGGCAACTTCACTTATCTCCTGGCTCACAGAACACTTTGCTCAACCCATTTTCCAGTGATTGTCTCTCTGGGACCTCGGACACAAGATATGTGTCTGCAAAGATGGCAATGCTAAAGGCACTCAAGCATTTCCCTTGCATGGAGGTGATTTCTAGCTTCTTAGATATTTTCACCATGTCTTCTCACGGAACTCATGTGCAGAGCAGCTAGGAAGGGTTAATGTAGAAAGGGATCAAGATAAAGACAACATTCTGCAGGTACTTTAGGATGACTCTGAGCATTCTTTCTCCCCTACCCCTCATAACTGCATTTTCTGAGGGTTTTGGCTAGTTTATATAACAGATTTGGGAATTTGAAAAGCATGTTTATAGTACTGAGCTTATTGCCAGGTTAAAATGATAGAATTGAGTCTTTCAAAGAAGGTCTTGAGGATTTGATATATGGCAGAGATTACCCACATTTATTCATGCAGTTCATTCTCTGCACACATTCTTACTGCTTGTTATGTGCCAGGCATTCCTCCAGGAGCTGGAAGATGCTCAGCAATACAGGACCCTGGGACTTAAACATAATTCTAATATAGGCCACAGTCAAGAGGTTTTAAGAAACAATGTATGAACCTATGTCTCAGCACACTCTTATACAGTCAGTATCTATGTTGTCCCATATTACAGATGAGAAAACTGGCCACCACCACCCAACTCAGACACATGCTCTGGGGCTTCCTGACCCTTCAACCATGGTAGGAAGTGTTGAGAGGCGCACGTCCACCTACGCTTCTCCCGCGTGTCTTTGAAAACACGGGTGCCAACTAATATCATGCTGTCTGTCCTGCGAGGTCCACGTTAAACTGACATAAATCCCTGCTTTCTCCAAGATTTTTATCACTTCCTGGTATCTGACTCCATGCAGCTCCAACTCTCCTTATTTTAGACTGCACGTTTATTTTCTTCTCTCGGGGGATGTGGCTCTTCTCACCCCTCGCCTGCTCTTGAGCCCTCTTTACTGCTCATCCACAAGGAGCATATGTAGATTCCGAATTCTCACGAATGCTTTCAGTGACAATGGTGGACAGTAACTCAGCAATAAACAGGAGATTTTAAACAGGAAAAAAAGGAGATCTAAAAAAATTAAACTTGAATGCTAGATATGTTTTCTTTCTGATGTTCTTTCCCCGCCCGCAAATCTGAATTTCTCACTGGCTGCTAAGCCTCTGCAGGCCTCTCATCTCTATCCTGTTGCTCTGTCCTCTTCGGTCCATCATTCCATTGCTGCCTACCTCCAAGCTTTTATTTATCTTTTTATGCATGTCATGATATAGTTCATTTTGTTTGCTTTTTCTTCCTAAGCCAGGTTTTACGATCCTTGCCCTTTATTTACAAAGTGGTATATAAAAGCTTTTTATTAATAAAGAGGATAGCTATTAAAAGTGGAAATTATACCAGTCCTTACTGGTATGGTAGAAATTACCATATGGTTTATTTATTCAGTCCATTCTCTGCACACATTTTTACTGTTTGCTGTGTGCCAGGCGTTCCTCCAGAAACTGAAAGATGCTCAGTAATCTATGTCCTGGGACTTAAATCTAATTTTAACATAAGTCATAGTCAATAATTGGTTACACTTTAAGTAGAATTTGGGTTCTCCTGACTTCTGTGAGGTAGATATCATTCGTCACAAGCGTCAGTGCCTTATCTAGGATCACAGAAGGGAAGAGATGAAGCCAGGACCTGAGAGCACTTCTTCCTCCCCAAGTCCTCCTCATAGTTCCTCCTCCCCACCAGAATGTCACACCCATGAATCATGGCATAAATCCACCCAACACACGGAAACCATAATCAAAATACAATTACAACAAGCAAGAAAAATAAAATACCTAGGTGTACATCTAACAAACATGTCAAGGACTTGTATAACAAAACCTACAATATGCTGGTGAAACAGCTCAAAGAAAACCTAAATAAATGGAGATACATACTGTGTTCAAGGATTGGAACAGTCAACATAGTAAAGATGGCACTTGTTAAATTGAATTCAATTTTCATGCTAATTCCTACAAAATCTGAGCAAGATTTTTCTAGATATGGACAAGTTTATTCTAAAACAAATATGAAAAATCACAGACACTATGGCAGTAGCAATCTTGATAAAGAATCATAAAGTGGAGGAATCATGCTTCTGGGTATTAAGGCTTATTATCATACATAGTTACAGTAATCAAGACAGTGTAGTATTGTTGGAGGAGTAGACGCATAGACCATCAAAACATGATGAACGGCATCATTAGTATTTAGGGAAATGCAAATCAAGATGATGTAACACTATGTACCTATTAGGATAATGATGAGAATAATTAAAAACAGATAATAACAAGTGTTGGTGAGGATGTGGAGAAAATGAAATTTTAAACATTGCAGTGGAGATGTAAATGGTGCAGCCACTTTGGAAACCAGTGTGATATTTTCTTACAACATTAAACGTAAATATACCACGACAGAGAGTCCACTTCAAGAGAATCTGAAATGAAATGAGGAATAAAAACATTGTGTAAACTGGAAATAGAACTACCTTATGACCCAGCAATCCCACTGCTGGGCATACACACTGAGAAAATCAAAATTGAAAGAGACACATGTACCCCAATGTTCATCGCAGCACTGTTTATCATAGCCAGGACCTGGAAGCAACCTAGATGTCCATCAGTAGATGAATGGATAAGAAAGCTGTGGTACATATACACAATGGAGTATTACTCAGCCATTAAAAAGAATACATTTGAATCAGTTCTAATGAGGTGGATGAAACTGGAGCCAATTATACAGAGTGAAGTAAGCCAGAAAGAAAACACCAATACAGTATCAGTTTAGTTCAGTTCAGTCGCTCAGTCGTGTCACTAATGCATATATATGGAATTTAGAAAGATGGTAACAATAACCTGTATGCGAGACAGCAAAAGAGACACAGATGTCTAGAACAGTCTTTTGGACTCTGTGGGAGAGGAAGAGGATGAGATGATTTGGGAGAATGGCACTGAAACATGTATAATATAAGAAATGAATCGCTAGTCTAAAAAAAAAAAAAAACACTCGTGCAAACAAAAACTGATATACAAATGATCATAGCAGTAGAGGTCACAGTGGCTAAAATGTGCAAGCAATCCAAATGTCCATTAACTTGTGATGTGCTAAGTCTCTCAGTCATGTCCAACTCTTTGTGGCCTCATGGACTATAGCCCACCAGGCTCTTCTGTCCATAGGATTTTCCAGGCAAGAACACTGGAGTGGGTTGCCATTTCCCTGCACATATAAATTATGGTATATTCATAGGAATTAAAATATAATGGAATACTATTCAATAATAAAATAGAAATGGACCACTGATGCATATTGCATGAATGAACCTCAAAAATATTTTGGTAGATGTCAGATGCAAGACTACATATTGTATGATTCATTTACATGAAATGACAAGACTAGGGATTTACTGCAAATAGGAATAAGAATATTTTCTAGGTATTAGAAGTACTCTAAAACACATCTGTTTAGATAGTGCTAATGGCTTCACAACTCTATAATTTTATTGAAGTCATCAATTTTACACTTAAAATTGGTGAAATTTTACCATATAAAATATATCTCAATAAAATTATTTTTATTTTTAAAAAATGAGTATGATAGTTTTCTAATAAAGGCATGAGGCGTTTTGAGGAAAGGTTACCTTTTTAATCCTCAGAAGGGCAAGATGAATCCTGAGTTCGTTTGGAACGGTAGGCTACAGACCAGACTGCAAAGGGTCTTGGGGCCATACTGCATGATTAAGGCTTGATTCTTCAGGCAGTGGGAGACTATCCACAGTTTTGAGGCTATCAGTTCAATTCATTCGCTGAGTCGTGTCTGACTCTTTGCAATCCTGTGAACCACAGCATGCCGGCCTCCCTGTCCATCACCAACTCCCAGAGTCCACCCAAACCTATGTCCATTGAGTTGGTGATGCCATCCAACATCTCATCCTCTGTCGTCCCCTTCTCCTCCTGCCCCCAATCTTTCCCAGCATCGGGGTCTTTTCAAATGAGTCAGCTCTTCACATCAGGTGGCCAAAGTACTGGAGTTTCAGCTTCAAAATCAATCCTACTAATGAACACCCAGGACTGATCTCCTTTAGGATGGACTGGTTGGATCTCCTTGCAGTCCAAGGGGCTCTCAAGAGTCTTCTCCAGCACCTCAGTTCAAAAGCATCAATTCTTCTGTGCTCAGCTTTCTTTTCAGTCCAACTCTCACATCCACACATGACCACTGGAAAAACCATAGCCTTGATAGACGGACCTTTGTTGACAAAGTAATTTCTCTGCTTTTTAATATGCTGTCTAGGTTGGTCATAATTTTCCTTCCAAGGAGTAACTGTCTTTTAATTTCATGGCTACAATCACCATCTGCAGTGATTTTGGAGCCCAGAAAAATAAAGTCAGCCACTATTTCCACTGTTTCCCCATCTATTTCCCATGAAGTGATGGGACCGGATGCCATGATCTTCGTTTCCTGAATGTTGAGCTTTAAGCTAACTTTTTCACTCTCCCCTTTTACTTTCATCAAGAGGCTCTTTAGTTTTTCTTCACTTTCTGCCATAAGGAGTCTTATCAGAGCTGTGGTTTAGAAAGCTTATTTGGGCATAACTGTGGAAGATGATTTCAAAGAAAATTTGAAAAGATAAGCCCTGTGGAATGAATTTTCATGTATTGTCAACAGTACATCTAATATGTGCACATTCATACATGCTTACTACTCTAACATTTTGCTTAGTTTCTGAAAACTCACTGGATTTGAAGCCAAAAGACATTTGATTGAAAACCCTACTTCTATTATTAGTAGCTGAACAAACTTGGGGATGTTTCTTAATCTTACTGTAAAATGAAGATAAGGGCTAAGAACTTGTGAAAGAAATACAGATAATGAAAAATGGAGACCCCGAAGTCACAGCTTACCTCTCTGCTCCCTTCCCCTTTACGGTGCTCTTCTTCCTAGATGTCCAGGCCCAGGGACTGGGTGTTGTCCTTCTCCCCAAGCTGGCACTGTTATAGGTTCTGTGACCTCAACTCCACTCAACCACCACCCTCAGTTCTGCTTGGTCTAAAGTTACTTTTTTGTTTCTGGTGCTTCCCCTTACAATAGAAACACGTTCAAAATAGCCACTTTAAAAAAAGAAAAGAAACAAAAATCAACCTCTGTTAACCTAGTCACTCTCTAGGTATTCACCATCTTTTCCTTCATAGCCAGCTACGCATGAGTCCTTCACTACCTCACTTCTCACCAGTCCTCTGCCTTCTGCAATCTCTTTTCCCTACTTGGCTGATTAAACTGTCCTTGCTGAGGTAAATATGATCTCTGCCCTTTCTGAATCTGGTTTCTAACCAAGATGGTTTCTTCCACCTTGGAGCTATTCAGGATTGCTGCATCAAATTTCACTTGTGCCTGTAACCTAGGGACCATTTGTTTTACTTGGAATTAAAAAAAAAAAAAACCGACCTATTACTTTCTCAGCTTTTGAAACCATCTCCTGCATTTTTCTCCTGCTTCCAGAGCTCTTCAGCTAAGTCTGCAACCCGTGCCGCCTCTTGGCCTGAGTCTCTTCTTTCATGCCCTTCCCAAACCAGCCTCCAACCACCACTTCACATTGACAATTTCCCACTCGAGATCCTCAGGCAGTTCCACAGTCAGAGGTTGACACATCCTAATGCCAGATGGACTTTCAACCCTCACGTGTCTACACACATTATTCTTTCCCCACACACTTGACCTTCTCACATTCCCTGACCCTGAGATACCCTTGATCCTTGTAACAAATCTTGAATTCCAATGGTGAGTTGAATATTGTGATGGAACAGGTCCTCAAGAATGGGGAAAACTGCCTTGTTCTCCAAGAGCTCTGCTGTGCAACAGATCCTCAACTGGAGACCAAAGCATCACTCCTGCCACCCCAATCAGCCTTCTGCTGAGTCTGATCAACTTAACACCATCAGTGTTCCTCACATTGCCCTCTCTCCATTTTCTNAGAATGGGGAAAACTGCCTTGTTCTCCAAGAGCTCTGCTGTGCAACAGATCCTCAACTGGAGACCAAAGCATCACTCCTGCCACCCCAATCAGCCTTCTGCTGAGTCTGATCAACTTAACACCATCAGTGTTCCTCACATTGCCCTCTCTCCATTTTCTTTCTACCATCACCCTAGCTCAAGTATGCCTCATTTTCGGATCCACCTTGTAACCAGGATGGTCCTCCTTAAGAAAATATGTATCCTAAAATGCTTTGGCATATGTTAAATTCTACATTTTCTACAGCTCAACCCCTTCACATTGCCCTTAGGATACATGTAGAGTTCTCTGGCATGATCGTCAGTTCTTTGTGGTCCTTCCCAGCACTGAGGTCACCCTCATGTTCACGCTTCACACCAAAATCATCTTCAAAAGCACCCAGACTACATGCATATCAAGTGCTGGAATTTCCAAGAATATGCTTTGCTCGTTTGGTCTCAACCCTTGTGCCTTTGTACCTGCACTTTCCTCTGCCTGTACTTACTTCCTCTTATTTTCTTACCTATTGAATTCATATTGTTCTTTGAAATTCAGTCTACGAGTCATAGACATACACTCACACATATACGGAAGTTTCAGGTGTGCAGCATTATAGTTTGACATCTGTATACTCTACATTGTGAGCACCATCACAGGTCTTGTTACCACTCATCACCGTACAGCTGACAATCTTCACCTATTTTGCCAACACCTGAAGCCCCTTCCTCTCTGGTAACCACCAATCTTTTCTCTGTATCTGTGAGCATGCTTTGCTTTATTTCGTTTGTTCACTGGTGTTTTTTGTTTGGGTATCTTTTTAGATTCCATATTTGAATGAAATAATACATTAATTGCCTTTCTCCATCTGACTTATTTTACTTAGTGTTAATAGCTTAAACTCCATCCAAATTCCATTCTGTTAAGAAGGCTGAGCACCAAAGAATTGATGCTTTTGAACTGTGGTGTTGGAGAAGACTCTTGAGAGTCCCTTGGACTGCAAGGAGATCCAACCAGTCCATTCTGAAGGAGATCAACTCTGGGATTTCTTTGGAAGGAATGACGCTAAAGCTGAAACTCCAGTACTTTGGCCACCTCATGTGAAGAGTTGACTCATTGGGAAAGGTTCTGATGCTGGGAGGGATTGGGGGCAGGAGAAGGGGACGACAGAGGATGAGATGGCTAGATGGCATCACTGACTCTATGGACGCGAGTCTGAGTGAACTCTGGGAGCTGGTGATGGACAGGGAGGCCTGGCATGCTGCGATTCATGGGGTCACAAAGAGTCGGATACGACTGAGCGACTGAACTGAACTGAACTGAACTAAACTGAAATTCCACTCTTTGTTACGGCTAAATGGTATTCCTTTATTATACATCTTCTTTATCTATTCATACATTTACGGACACTTAGGATATTTCCAGGAGAAGGCAATGGCACCCCACTCCAGTACTCTTGCCTGGAAAATCCCATGGACAGAGGAGCCTGGTAGGCTGCAGTCCATGAGGTCACTGAGGGCCAGACACGACTGAGCTACTTCACTTTCACTTTTCACTTTCATGCATTGGAGAAGGAAATGGCAACCCACTCCAGTGTTCTTGCCTGGAGGATCCCAGGGACTCGGGGGCCTGGTGGGCTGCCATCTATGGGGTCTCACAGAGTCGGACATGACTGAAGTGATTTAGCAGTAGCAGAGCAGGATAGTTCCATATCTTGGCTATTGTAAACAATGCTGCAGTGATATTGGGATTCTCATATCTGTTCTTTTCTAAAGTTTTAGTTATTTATTTTATTGTTACTTTTTTGGGCTACGCTTGGTCTTCATTGCTGCATGAGGGCTTTCTCTAGTTATGGCGGGGGGGGGGCTACACTATAATTGCGGTGCATGGGCTTCCCATTGCCGTGATTTCTCTTGTTCTAGGATGTACAAGCTTCAGTAGTTGTGATGCATAGGCTTAGCTCTAGTTTGACTTAAAGGCTTTTTGTCANTACGCTTGGTCTTCATTGCTGCATGAGGGCTTTCTCTAGTTATGGCGGGGGGGGGGCTACACTATAATTGCGGTGCATGGGCTTCCCATTGCCGTGATTTCTCTTGTTCTAGGATGTACAAGCTTCAGTAGTTGTGATGCATAGGCTTAGCTCTAGTTTGACTTAAAGGCTTTTTGTCATTTGTTTTTAACCTTTAATTAAGGGTCGCATCTATTTTGACTCCCTAATTTCCATCCTGTGTGCCATGACTACAGAAGTATTGCCATTTTCCCAAATTGCCAGCTTTTCCACACCCTTGTTCTGTTGCACATGCTATGTTCCCTGGCAACATGACCCACTTTCACTTGTCCATTCAACTCCTACCTGTCCCTGTGAACTCACTTTTAAGGTCATCTATGCAAAGCCCTGCCCCAGCTGTCCAGTTTAGATTCCCTCCTTCCTAAGTAGCACTTGCCACATTATGCCTAATTTATATATATATCAATTATCTTCCTGTATTATGAGCTACTTGGGGAGATAATGATGTCATATTTGTGTACCTCCACTCAACTTCACTTTCACTTTTCACTTTCATGCATTGGAGAAGGAAATGGCAACCCACTCCAGTGTTCTTGCCTGGAGGATCCCAGGGACAGAGGGGCCTGGTGGGCTGTCGTCTATGGGGTCGCACAGAGTCGGACACAACTGAAGCGACTTAGCAGCAGCAGCGTGTCCGACTCTGTGAGACNACTTCACTTTCATTTTTCACTTTCATGCATTGGAGAAGGAAATGGCAACCCGCTCCAGTGTTCTTGCCTGGAGGATCCCAGGGACAGAGGGGCCTGGTGGGCTGTCGTCTATGGGGTCGCACAGAGTCGGACACAACTGAAGCGACTTAGCAGCAGCAGCGTGTCCGACTCTGTGAGACCCCATAGACGGCAGCCCACAAGGCTCCCCAGTCCCTGGGATCCTCCAGGCAAGAACACTGGAGCGGGTTGCCATTTCCTTCTCCAATGCATGAAAGTGAAAAATGAAAGTGAAGTCACTCAGTCGTGTCCGACTCTTAGCGACCCCATGGACTGCAGCCCACCAGGCTCCTCGGTCCATGGGATTTTCTAAGCAAGAGTACTGGAGTGGGTTGCCATTGCCTTCCCCCATATTTTGGATATTAACCCCTTATCAAATTGGGAGGCTGTCCAAACTGTAGATGGTTAGTACTTTTCTTTTCTGTCCCCATCTTTTCTATACCCATCTCTCTATAATGTTTGCCATGTCTGTCTTCCCCAGGGTGGTAAGAGCTACTGAAATGAGAGGCACCGAAACTCTTAGTGACTGAACAACAAAAGTAACAATAGCTGAATCTCTAGTTCATAGGCCGGGGTCTGGCACACAGAAAATGTGCATAAATGACTGAACCAATAACCCAAACGAAAGGCCTTTCTTAAATCTAAACATTGAATATATACAAAAATGACATTATCATATGAGTTTATGTTGCTTATCCAAATAAAAAAATCTTAAGAATGTATTTAGTCTTAGCTGTAATGTGGTTTTCCCTTTGGTTTAAGGAGACAATTCTATTTGATTCCAAAAAAACTTTTTTTGGTCAGAAAATGATGTTCCCACTCATAATGAGTTAAGAAGAGCTGGACATCCTGATAAGGACAGAGGAGAGGACAAGAGTCGTTCCCATCCCTGTCTGTCTCGCTGATCCCCTGCTGGTGCCGCCAATGTTGTAAAACTAAATAAACACTGGAGAAGCTGGACATCTGTCTACTGAGGCTTGACCTTTCCTGAACTTCAGTGCTGCATACTACAATTTTGCTTATATTCTTCCTAATCTGTTTGGTCTGGAGTTGGAGCTGGACGGCTCCTGACTCTAGAAGACTCTTCAGGCAGGGCTGGGATGGCTCTCATGTGGCTCAGCCTGGAGCCATCCCCCCATGCAGACTTTCTGGCTGTCTTCATCATGGGTGTTGGAAGCACAGCTTTCTTACTTGACTTTGGAGACCAAAACCCAAAATACTCATTGCTGCAGGGCCTGAAAAGAAGAAGATTCCCACACAAAAATCAGCACTAATAGGCTGGTATATTAGACTGGAGGGTGAAGAACCTTGTGTATTCTCATCTCTGGGATGGGCTCCCCCAGCTCCAGTGGGGAAATGGACTGGCCCCATTGGGTGAGGGCGACTCTCCTGGATGTTCTCTCAGGGACAGATTAACAGCCAAGCAGCCCAGTGCCATGGGGCCTGTAAAGGACTTGGGCTGCAGAACAATTATAAAACTACATTGGAACCAGATCCCAAACTAGGTGCTCCCACCTTCCTAATTTACTTGGATCTCTGATTATGGCCCACATTTTATACAGGAAGACACCACGGAAGGTTCAAGATGTGGGAGTAACTCATTCAACATCACTGACCTCCCTGCAGGAGGCAAGAATGTGGTGAGGCCCCGCTGTCTTCCTTTTACTCACCTTGGCCATCCAATCATAAGTCCACTTCATCCTACAGGCAAAACTTTGGCCCTGGATATACAAACGTTGGAATTTCTTGCTCAGATTTTCAGCAAAATGTAACCACTCCTCACCCTAACCCTTCTCTACCCACATACACACAATCCAGGCTAAGACTGGAGACAATGGACAGGGTGGAGATGGGAGCCAATGGTTGGAAGGTTCAGGGGTCAGGGGACAAGGGTGAAGCTGGTCAGCCAGTAATAAAGAGCCAGGAAATAGCCAGAGCATTTGTAAATGGCAATCAGTCATCAGTTCTGGGTTCCCTTTGAGGAAGGCAGATATCACAAAATATAAAAATGCTATGTACTGTTTGTGTCTTAAATTTTAAAAAAAGAAAGAAAGAAAGAAAGAAAGAAAGCTGAGCCCAAGTTTGCTGACTTATTTTTAAAGAGTTTTCACTGACGACCAGTTCTCAGCCTCCACCAGTCCCTTGGTGCCCTGGGCTCTCTACTCCAAATGGTTTTGTTACTTTTATAATTATTATAAAGATAAATGATGTAAGTGAAGCACTTGGGACCCTCCCAGACATCACAAGCTTGTGACCTATGTTCATATTTGCCATCACCACTGTTCCCAGTAATTCCTCCAGCTCCAGATCAATTCATGTCAGTTAGCCTCAGGGCTTAAGGCTGAGATTCCTGGGCCCTGCAGTATGTAAGGAAATCTTACCTTAAAAGATTAAGCTCCTTGTTTTTAAAAAAACTTGCATTAAAGGAAAAAAGAGAAAAAAATCCAGACTCTTCTCAAAAGTTCTTATTGGTTCACAAGGGAGGCTAGAGGCCCTTACCTGAGGCAAGGAGGGAGCCAGGCCTGTGTGGCTACTTGGCAGAGGGATGTGTGTTTGAGGAAGTGGAGAATGGAGGCTGCAGGAGGAGGGAGCAGGGAAGATGGGGATGGACAGGGGCTCCCTGGTCAGTCACGGAGGTCAGGTCCTGAAACAGGAGAAACCCCTCCTTCTCCAGAGAGGACTCTACACTCGCAGAGCTGCACGTGCCAGCCTGCCGGACCTGGCTTGTCAGTGATTTTCACTTTAAGGGGCAGCAGCCAGTGTTCTGAGATGAAATGCAATAAACAAAAGAGAAAGATTAGAAGACGGAAGAGGAAGTACGGGAAGGTGAAGAGCAACCATCAGCGGGCCTGGCCCCCAGGAGGCAAGCCACTTTCTGTGATGCTTCCGTTTCAGTTCTGTGTGTGACAATAGAAGTACCAACTTGTGTTGTAAAATAGGTTTCTTATAAAAATATAAACTGGGTTCAAAGTGACCGGTTTAGTCCACTCAGCCAACTGACTCCTCTTCTTCTGAACCACACCTGTCTCCACTCTCTCTGAGGAAGTCAAATTCAGAGAACAGCTCTAAGCCTGTCTTGAATGCCACCTTTTTCATCATGACGGAAATCTTGTTTTGCCAGAAAAATCTTTTAAAACTTTGTAAGAGCACGGGAAAATAAAAGTGAAGGTCTTTAGCCAAACAAAACCTTTACAGTACTCCTGAGAAACAACCAGCCAACAGACTTACGTTGGCCGAGGAGAGGGTACTGAGTATTCTAGACAACCAACCATTCTAGACTCAGAATCAATAAGTACCAGGGGCAGGAGAGGCATGGGGCAGTTTCCATGACTTTGGACTAGACACTCACATTCTTAAGTTAATACAGTATCATTTCTTCCCCAGTCACTTAGGCTCACCGTAATTATTTCCTTGCTAAGGCAGAGCAGTGGGCACAGAAGCCAGCCAGGCAACGTGGTGTCCCAGGAAACCTGTAAGACCCGACAGGGACAGAAGCCACAAGCCCAGAAGAAAAGCCATCAGCCCGGCCATTAAAATGGAAGCTATTGGCCGATTTTCAAACACAAAAATTACAGTGTCCTTACAGTGAAGATATTTGCTGAAAACATAACAAAGGAGTACCTTCCAGAAAAGTGGGATTCATCATGACGCTAACGCAGCAGAAACTTCAGCACCACTTACTCGTGCAGGTTCATCCCAAGGTCGGGCAAGGAGCTGGAAGTGAGTAGCTACATTCCTCTCTAATTTTGTATTATTTTCCTTAGGGATGGTCCTCTAAACTTGATCAGCTTTAAGAACCACAAAACCCAAATCTATCCTAGATTTCCAGAGCAAAAATATCCTATAAACCAATAAGAAAAACAGAAGCATTACGATAGAAAAGGGGGCAAAGGATATGAACAAATAATTCATAGAAGAAGAAATGCAAGAAGCAAATAACCACAAAGCATGTGCTCCAAAGCACTTGTAATTAGAAATATGCAGACTAAAACAAACATGAGAATTTTTCTCTCCAGATATGCAAAAATTTAGATGACTGATAATGTTCATCCATGGTGAGGATACATACAATCTGACCCGTGTTGGTTAAAGTAGAAAATGTCCAGGTCTTTTACAAGAGCAAACTAGAAGCCCTCAAAGCATGTGTGACCTTTAATTTTCAGATTCCATTTCTAGGAGTCTGTCTGATGGACTCACACATTCCACGTGGAAGTGAGCAGGAGAATGTCTACTGCAATACTGCAAAAGTCAAACTAGAAGAAACCTAAAAGCCCAGCAGCAGAGTCAGATGTCCACACATCCCTGTTAAGAAAAATAAGCCCCACAAAGAAACATTTCACATGTGAAACTCAAAAGTTAAAAAAGACTAGTATGTTCTGTATTGGTGTCTTCCAGGAAAAGCATTGAGCCAGACAAAATTACAAGATTAAAAATTGTCGTCAACGAAGGCTAAGTGCCATTCTTCCCCCCAGGAACACCTACAGTGGAATTTCAGTTTCTTCTGAGCTCTTATTCAAAATTAGTTCTTTGAACTCATTTTTATATTTCTTATCTTATAATTCCTTTGCTTATAGCCCCATTTGCTACTATGATTTCTACTCTTCCAGTCTCCTGCAATTCCTCCCTATCCTGGCATTTAGTATGATCAATGACTTGTTTCTCATCATACAACACGATTTCACTTTAAATGTATTTCTTTGTGAGAGATCACTGGTTGTATGACTCATTCTCATTGAACGCAACATGGTCTTCATTCAGTGTCAGGTATACCACAAGTCCCTTTATTCTCACCTTGACCCCCTTCTCTGGGAGGAGTTTTTGCGCGCAATGGTAGGCGAATTCATACATACGCCTGAGCTACTTTCATAAACGTGAATAATGCCCCAACCACCCTTTGAGACAGAGGCATCCTGATTTCAAACCTCACCTTGTGCCCTGAAGCCCCACCTACCTCTTGGGTTTATAGTAAATAAGTTGATGAACAGAAAGTCCTTAGCCCTGGGAAAAGTGGGTGTGCAGAAGCAATAGTTGTTTTAAATGACATTTTCGTTATAAGTGCCTGCTTTGTCAGATAACAAACACACAGTACATTTTCCAAGATTACTCACATAGTGAGGATGGCACTGAACTTCAAGACCTCATTACCAGATCCTGTCACTCCCTGCTGACCAGTGCCAGTCCATCAGGGGTCCCTGATGCCCACGCCTCCCTGCGAATATGCCTGCCCCGCGAGGCCTTGCTCAGGCTGTCACTCATTCAGCACAGGTTACAGTTATTTTTACTAAGTCTGTGGAAAAATAGAACTCTATGTCAAACGGAGCCTGAGATAGTTCTAAAGATCTTGTGTGTCTGTCCCTTTTGCATACAGGTGCCTCCGTAGATAGACTAGCGAGAAATGAATCCCTCCATAGGTCAATTACCACATGAGAAATGCACACTTGGGTATCCCCAGGATTCCCCAATTCCTGCTCTTGAGAAAGAAACCAAAGGCTGTGCTGGGACAGTCACTTCAGCCCTGCCAGAACCCCCCAATCATCTATGGGCAAGACCTTCTGTGGCCCCCACTCAGAGAGCATGGCCTTCCATTACTAGGAGAACGCGACTGTCAAGCCCAAGTTGGCCAAAATGTGGGTGCTACTTCACATCACATCGGGTAGGGCTGTAATCCAGGGCAAACTGAAACAAAGCAGAGAAACAGCACACATCTGAGTGGTCTCAGCCATCGGGTTCTGCAATTTTCATCTCATTACTATTCAGATAATTGATATAAGGTCAGATCAGAATATAAAGGCACCTTATACAGCCTCACAGCTGCCAACAAAGCACCCAAACCAGCACCTATCTAGTCAATTTTCTGGTCAATGAATGATTTACAAGATTTGAATTTCAAGTACAAATGAATACATTTTCTCTTTGAAATGATGTACAAAAGAAAAGATTATTTGCCAGGTAGAGTATAAGACTCTTTATCAGAAGATATCCACAGAGGAAAGACAAGTAAAGGACACTCTTTACTATCAGATCTAAGCCTCCCAGCCTTAGTGGGCATTGAAGGAACTGGCCAGCCAGGGGACAGAACTTTCCTCTAACCTAACCACCTGACACTTAGAACCAAAGCAGCTACGTGGCTCAACACCTTCCAAACCTGCAGTCAGATCTTGGAACTTAACCCTGTGGGGACAAAGACCAGTCTGGGAAGGTCACTCTGAACAGTGAATGTCCACATTCTGAGGGCACAGCCAGCTGAAGCTCCTGCCCCAGCCCAGAGAGTGCAACCTCCCCTCCCCCTAAGGAGAAGCAACTCGGACCCTCCTGTCAAAGAAGGGGAGCAGGAGGTTAGCCAGAGGGTGGGGTTGCTGGGTTTCCTTGCTCAGAAGGAACCCCTCCATCCTCAGCTAGCCACCGTGCAGGCAAGTCAGCCTGGGAGGCAGGGGAAACCCTGGGGAAGAAGGGGAGGGGAGCAGTCTCCCAAGCAGGTGATTGCCTGGATGCCTTCCCTTCAAAGACCTTGCAGGGGTCTTGCCCTTTGCCCAGATCCTCCAGACAGAGGGTCATCCCTCCCTCAGCACAGCTCCCTCAAGCTGTAGGTGCTTCTCTTCCAACACACATTCCTGTGGGAATCTCTCTGCCTTTTCCTGTGACCAGACTGTTGGCTTCTGGAAGGCATGAATCAGCCCTTACTCACACGGGCACCACAAGGACGTGGTGCAATGGTGGGAACTAGGAGGACTCACCGCTAGATAAGTGACCTCTGCAGACCTAGATGTCCTGAAATGCTCCCTTTCCAGGATTCCCTGAGTCAGAGGCAGGAACCTCCTTGGATGCAAAAGCACCAGGTCACTCAGCAGGGCTCCTGGACCATGGAGCCTGGTCACAGACTCCAAAGCCCTGTACATCAGGCCATAGAGCAAAAAGGCCAGAAGAATCCAGCAGCAGGGCCCTGTATGCAGCCTAACTGGGAGGCAGGGCAGACAGGTGGGCGTAGACTGGATGTGTCTGTGGTGGGCAGGTGACGCAGCAACAAACACTGAAAGCCCCAGCAAAAAAAAAATGGAGCAGGGCAGCGAAGCCAGTCATGGTCAGAAAGGAGGGCTGGGTCCCCACCAGGCACAGTGCAGCGACCGCGTCATCACATCCATGTTGGCTGCTCAGATAGACCATGCACACGACACAGACGCTGTAAGGTATGACTAGAAGGAGACACTGCTGGTTTCCCAAGCACGGGTATAGAGACTGGAGCTAATCTGCGCTTCAGACATGGATAAAAATTACCAGGAACTTTCATCTTCCTTGCTTTACTTTACGTGCAGGGAGCTTTCCGAATGACCAATGAACCAGACCCTCCAGCCACCATCCCAGGGAGCTTGCTGGGACTGGAGCCCACCGCCCAGGGCTCTGCTCGACGCTCAGATATCGCCATCTAGTGGTGAGGATGTGCAAACGGCACCCACTCCTCCATGCATAAAACATGAGAATTCTTGTAAGAAATAAAGAATTTTTTAATAACGCAAATTTTAAAATATTTTTCTTCCTTTGAAACAAAGGGCTTCCCTGGTGGCTCAGAGGTTAAAGCGTCTGCCTCCAATGCGGGAAACCCAGGTTCGATTCCTGGGTCTGGAAGATCCCCTGGAGAAGGAAATGGCAATCCACTCCAGTATTCTTGCCTGGAGAATCCCATGGACGGAGAAGCCTAGTAGGTTACAGTCCACGAGGTTGCAAAGCGTCAGACACGACTGAACGACTTCATCTTCACTTTCACCTTTGAAACAAAACATAATGAAAACGGAACTTTGCTTTGGCCTTCTAGCCTCCTAAATAAAAGTGGATAATGAGAGAAAAGCCATGTCAAGGATTTAACCAATCAGAAGTCAAGGGGTTAGCTCAGTGCTTTGTTTCAGATACTTGTCCTCCCCAAAAATGGCATAATTCTTCTTTAATGAAGCACAAGACAAGAGATAAAGCAGTGAAATTTAAATGTGCATTAGTGTGCAGATTCCTTCTCGGTCATTTTCCAGGGAGTGGACACAGATTCTCTGAGGCTCATACTCTTAATTGCAAGATGGGAAGAGCATCACTCGTTTCACAGGATTGAATGACAAGAAAGTGGGAGCGATCATGTGTGCTCAGCCTCGGCCAACGGACTCCGCCCAAGAGAGCACTGACCAGCTGACCCCAGGAGCACGCAGCTCAGTGTTCTGTGCAGTGCCTAAAGCTTTCCAGACAAATACAAAAAGTGGTAGAAAAGCCCATCCATTTTCCATGTGCTCAAGTGTCTAGAACACACATCTAGTCTTCATTCTGGGAGCTCGGGTTCTGTGGTTCCAAGGAGCTGATGAGGTCTCACTGTGTTGTTCTCCTGGCTCCATGACTCGTTTCTCCGTAACGAGCCTTTGCGCCTATGACCACCTCTTCAGGATCCCACAGTGATTCTGCTCGTAGACTCACTTCCTGCTGCTGAGAGTCTCTCTTCTCTCTCCTCTGTGTGCAGACTCCTCCCAAGCCCTCTTCTAAAGCAGATCTCTCAGTGGCCAGGCTGCCCCTCTGGCTATGGATCTACTTCCAGTGGATCATAACAAGCATCTCTGTTTCCTCCCAGCCACCTCCTGAGAGCCGCCCCACTTCAGGTTGTGTGCCGGAGACAGAGGAGTATAAAGCTGAGCTGCACTCAGGGGTAGTGGAATACACCCAGGGAGACACCCTCCAGGGTAACACAGGCCAAGTGCTAGTTTTCACATGAGAATGAGGAATTGCTGGGTCCCAGGAAAAGGTACAATTCTGCTAGAATCTTCCTAGCAAAGTACATACAGTCTGCAGCAGGACAGGGTCACCGGAACTGCCGCAGGGGCACTGGAACCGTTTGTCTTGCCTCTCCTAGCAGCCCTTGGGGCCTGAGCTCTGGCTGACCACCCCAGGACCATATCTAAGAGGACCCTCTCTGTTCCCCTGATGACCCCCCACCACCACGTCCCTTGCCTGGGTAGACCTCTCTTCCTGCCCCACAGACCTCTCTTCCCACCCACCAATACGATGCTCCATCACCTTCCCTGATCTCTTCTCTCCAGTGCGCACCAACTCAACCCTCCATTCAGGTTCCCACAGCCAGCCACCAGCCGCTGCACTATCCTGCTTCCCTCTGTTTCTGTCCCTGGCACGACTGCTTCCCATGGCACCCCCTCTGCTGGGCGTGGTCCATGACTTCTGTACAGGATCCTTGCGGGGAAGCCGCGGACCAGGAGAGCTGGCCCCACACCCCCACCCCAGTCCACCCCCAGCTGCTGTGCTCCTTCCAGGCCTGGCTGAAGGGCAGCTTTAGCCCCTTACATCACTTTTGATGCCTCCAAGGGGAGACACCAGCCTTTCTCAGTTCAAGTGTTGCTACTCATGCTTACGGGGAACAGTCATAAGCAAGCAAAAGGCTCCCCACTCCCCCATCTGGCAGGGCAGCCATGACCCTCTCCAGGGGCACCCAACATCTCCCTATGTCCTTCTGTGCTGTTGGGAGAGAGAGGGATGTTTGCCAAAGCTCCCCATCACCCCTCTGCTCTTAGAGGCCACTGAGGAGTGGAGCCAGAGTCCTGGCAGTTTCACCAGGAGCCCATCTGCTCAGGTGACCAGTGTGCCGGGCCCCCTGAATTTCATCACAGCTCCAAGCTCAAGCAGGTCTGCATCTGTGAGCATGTTAGGAGGCTCCATGGCAGTTGCGGCAGCAGCTGGGTGGTCATGAGCCCCCCCTCCCCACGCACCCGTGCTCAAACCTGGGGTATGTCTCCCCACCTGTGAATGGGGACCCATTATAATGACACCATCTCAGGGCATCGGCAGGCCAGTGAAGCTCCAGATATCCGTTCACACCTAGGGCGCTCATCAGATGCCCTCAGGACGAGGGCCACTAAGGCATCACTGTGTGGAATCACCACTGAGGGTTTCCTGCTCTGTAACTGCCCTTCAGCTCATGAAGGACACCTCTGTCTTTCAGAATCTGATTCCTGTCTCTTCCGTTAGTCCTTCAAGGGTGAGCCTGGCCACCTGGGCCTACTGTGATTTATCTGGTACCTGCGCTCTGTCTCAGCACGATGTTATTCAAGCCGTGTGTTGTCTCTGGTAGAAAAAAGTGCCTCCTCACAGTCTATCCGCTGAAAGTCGAGAGCAGGAGCTTTCTGGAAAGAATGCTTTCCATCCAGATCTCGTGAATTTGTAGGGCTGGTGTGGAATGAGATAGTAAAATAAAGAGAGCAAGCCCACAATGTGAGGGGACCCTTGCCAGGAAATTCTGGGTCATTTAAGCTTTCCAATGAGGGTGCTTAAGAGAGGCTCAGAAGGAAGTCAGCGATTTGTTTGAAAACTTTTAGAAACATAAATCCATTAAATATTTGATAAGTTGAATGGTGAGACATTTTAAATGGGAAACTCTGAGATTCACTCTTGAATAACTATCCCTGCTTAATATCTTCTCCCTCCTCATGGCACTGTAGCGTTTTGCTATGCACGAGGTCACTGTACATGCATAGTACCTTCAACTCCCACAATATTCCTAAAAATGACCATGGCGGGCCCCAGGAAACCACTATTACGAAGGAGTAGCTGAGATTGGCACAGCTGAGGAACTTGTTCCCAGTTATTCCCCTGGAACTGGTCCTGTGATAAGACTTCCTATCTGGCCGTCATTCAGTGACACGCAGGATATCTTCCTTCTGCTTCATTTTGCATCTTTGTTATCCTTTCTCCCAAGGATCCACTGCCTGGTCACCCTGAGGCGTCAAACTGTATCAAACCCCAAAGAAGACTAAAATCTACTCAGTTCTATGTGAAAAGTACCTGGACAGTTCCATCGCAAAGTATCACTGATTAGCTAACAAACCCAGTTAGCAAGAGTTGTTTATCCTCAGGAGCTCCAGAGTTTTTCATTCATTTCATTCATTCACAGACTTCACATGCACATCAGATTGCTCAGGTTGCTCATCAGATCCTGTACCCTGAGCATCAAAAGGCACTCCCTAATTTGGACAATCTCAACTCCCCCGTCCTCTAGTGCCTGCCTCCTGTTCGTTCTTTGATAACATAGTGAACTCCATTTCTCAAAGAGAAACCCACTTCTCCTTTTCAAACAGTCACAGATCTGCTCTTTTAACTCAAGAGACCCCAGAGGATAACCATGGGTTCCCAGAAGCCTGACGAGGTCTGGGACAATGGTGAGTGGGTTTGTAAGGCACAAGCATTGACAAGGGAGTCCACCACTCCCTCACCTGCATGAGGTCACCCAGCCCTCACCCACATCCTCACTGGCAGGAAAAATGGAAAATTGTTGATTATCCTCTGGAAAGAATTCAGGACCAAATGTTGGGTTTAAGTGGAGCAAACTGCCTCACAAATATCAGAACATGGGTGGCATCTCATTTCTATGCCCTCAAATCCAGCCCAGGGCTGAATGGTACTGAGGAAAGCAGTGGACCAGCATCAGGAAATCTGGAGGTGCAGGCACCCTCCCCTACTAAAAATGCAGTGGCCTGGCCTGGGAAAGTCACAGCTTCTCCAAGCCTTCATCTCTTCATCTTTGAGATAAAAGGATCAATAATACCTGAGGTTATGTGGACCTATAATATTTGGGATTACTCAAGTAAATATGGACTCAACTATTAGTTTCAGGGCATACTAAGTTAGAAAGAGGAAACATTCTATAAATGAGAATTAAGATAACTATGAACAGAGGTTGAAATTTTCACAATATTTTGCATTTATATCATTGGTCAGAGAAAAGAAAAAAAGAGACAGCTAAGTAATTATGAAGGGAAGGACTTCCCTGGTGGTCTAGCAGTTAAGAATCCTCCTGCTAATGCAGGGGACACAGGTTTG
Organism: Neotragus moschatus; assembly: GCA_006410615.1. Taxonomy (NCBI): domain Eukaryota; kingdom Metazoa; phylum Chordata; class Mammalia; order Artiodactyla; family Bovidae; genus Neotragus; species Neotragus moschatus. Next base: position 2,476,131 of record SJYA01000663.1, read on the forward strand.
ATCCCTGGTCTGGGAAGATCCTACATGGATCCCATATGGAGCGACTAAATCCGAGAGGTGCAGCTACTGAAGCCCGTACACCTAGAGCCTGTGCTCAACAGCAAGAGAAGCCACTGCAATGAGACGCCCATACACAGCAACTAGAGAGTAGCCCCCACTTGCTGCAACTAGAGAAAGCGCACACACAGCAACAAAGACCTAGTGTAGCCAAAAATAAAATTAATTAATTTTTAAAAAATTATGAAGGGGAGCCCAGAGCCCTGCAGGGTAATGGAGGCCACCTGGCAAGATGACAAAGATGAACCTCGAACCTTCAGTTTCTAGGGGCACAGGACAAAGGGAGCCCTATGCAATGAGCTGCTCTGAGGCCCCTAAACTAAAGAAGCAGACTTCTGGAAGAGTCTCTGGCGTTTGAGAATCACTTTTGGCACTCTGGCAAAATGCTGACTTTCACAAGAAAGTGCATAAGCACCCCAGGACTTTAAGAAAGCAAATGCTGGAGGGTTTAGTGATTGCAGAGCTGGATCTTGGCAAGAATATGGAATTTAACAGCTAAACAAAGATGCCAATTGTTTAAAATTGGCAAGACCTTCACCATTGGATTCCCATATTACACAAACACACACACACACACACACGTACATGTACACATACACACGCATCCACCTCTTCCAGGACTCAAAAGGGGAGATTTCACAGTATGTCTAAATTTACCTTTTGTTACAGAAGCATTTCAGGATAGATAATTTGATCTATTTTTTTGCTTAAGACCAACAAGGCTTCATTCTTCCTCACCCAAGAGCTCTTATGATGAGCTGACACACATGCACAAAGCTGAATATATTACCTTAGAGTCCAAGATTTACATTTTGCACCCAGGTGACCAAATAGTCCTAGTCAGCATCTAAAACATCTAGGGAAGTGACCTCTGTTCCTTTAGGGCAAACTTCAAACAATCCCAGCTCCTAAGTAGGGGATGAATGGGCTGAAAACAAGTCACAGTGAGTCAGAAACACATCCAATTCTTTTTTTAATCTTTATTTTTTATTGGAATATATAGTTGAGCTATAATATTTCAGGTGTATAATAAGTGATTCAGATAGATATATACATATATGAAGCATATCCAATTCTGCCATTGGTTCAGACACTTTAGGATAGGAATATCCCTAAATTGTTAAAACATGCTAAGTTTAAAACATTTGCAATTTGGGGTTTTTTTTCTTCCTGGATGTCTGCTATCCACTTGTCTCCCTTCAAAATGGATACCATTTTCCCTTTCTCTGTGGTTATAAACATCAAAAAACTTCAACAAAGAGAGTGAGATAAGAAAAGAGAATAATCCCGGAAAACAGGGATGGTGTGACCCATCCATGTTCTCACAGGTCAAGAGCAACTCTAGTTTCTTGGGTTTCAAGACGCTGCACACAGGCACCTGCGTGGTAAGGGCATCTTCCACGTCCAGGAAGCAGCCAACAAAGTGGCCTCCTTGTTTGTCTCTTCCCTTAAATGCTGAGTCATTCATCTGTTAATCTTCTACTTCAGAAAGAATGGAAGGGAGAGCTATGGAATCTGTGGAATAGGATTGTTCATGCGAAATCAGCCTTCTAGTTAAGGTCAAGTGCCTCACACACCCTGTTGAGGTGTTGGTCCAGTTAAGACATAGCACGTGCCCCCCACCAGACCCTGAGCTGAGGCAGTGCAAGGGCCTCCCGCGTCACTGCTTCCAGGGCTGGGGGCTGGGGGCACACTTATCCCTGAAGCCTGACAACCCCTGAATCCATGACTCCCAGGTACTTCCCTCCAGTCCAAAGCTTTGCCCCAGAACTTGTCTCCTCTACCTCTGACTCAGCAAATATTTCCTCCTCAGGCTCTCTAGGTGCCCCTCTGTCTGTCTCACTTGACAACACTGTTCTTTATCCAGGGGCTCCAGCCTCCATTCCCCAACCCTCCGCTTCCTTCCCTCTTTATGGAATTTCTTGCCATACCTCCCAGTGGACCCTTCTGAGCTTCTATCACTTGCCACACTCCCCACCAGCCTCACTCATTGATTCCTGCTGGTACTACTCCTGCTTCTCGCCTCTCTTTGCTTTCCTTCCTCTGCAGGCTGATTGTCAGAAGGGTCCTCCTAGAACATACACCAGAAATGCTGCCCACAGGATCCAAATCTCTAATGGTTTCCTAAGGTCAGGCATTGATCCTCCAGCTTGGCTCCAAGTTAGAATCACTTGGGAGAATTTTTTAAATACTAATTCCTCTACCTGATGCTGGGCAAAAGGACCAGAGGGCAGCAGAGGATGAGATGGTTGGAAGGTATGAACTTGGGCAATGGACATGAACTTGAGCAAACTCCCGGGGATAGTGAGGGACAGAGAGGCTTGCGTGCTGCAGTCCATGGGGTCACAAAGAGTCGGACACGACTTAGCGACTAAACAACCACAAATACTTCCACCCCTGGAGACTCTGATTGCATTAATACAAAGTGTGGTCTGAGAATCAGTGGTATAAAAGCCACCCAAGGACATTCTAGTGTGCAGCAAGCTGTGAAGCCCCTTGGGCTCCACTAAAGAGCTCCATAATCTACCTGCAGCTCAATTTCTCATTCCAGACCACTAGCCTTCAGAGCGGTCACAATAGTCTCTCTTTTCCAGGCCTCTATTTTGCCCCTATTATTCCCTACTCAATAGAGACATAGATATGGATACAGAGGTGGAGATAAAGGTAGAGGGAGGTAAGTAGATGGAGAGGTAGGAACAGATTTCAGTACAGATATACACGATTTTATTTATGACATTGTTTAGAGTAACCAAAAACTACCCAGAAACTAAATCAAGAAGAAAGTCAGCCAGTTGTAGTCCTCTGCATCTTGTGGGCAATTCTATCCGCTGTTCACAGTTCAGCTCAGGTGCAAATGCTTCAGGGATGGGGAATCTAAAACACTTGAGGCAGAATTGAATGTTTTTCTCCAACACTCCCAGACCATATTTATGCATTTCCTATTGAACTTACTGAGTTCTGCCAAAATAATGTTTGGCTTTTCCCCTTCTAGGAACCATGAGATTTGGGAGACAGAAACCAAGTAAATTTACTAAATTATGTCCCACACTATCAGAATTCCTTCTACAAGGCAGAAGCTCAGTAATTGCTTGTGAAAAACATGAACGAACTAAACGGATCTATTTCTACACATTTCCATGCTAATCTACAAAAAAAAAAATTGTCAAGAAATACCAAGACCTCAGTAATTGCAACAGTAAAGTAACTATGGAAAGATAGAAGTGAAAGGGCATTAAATGTCATATGATATAATCCCAACAATTTTCAAATATAGAAACTCAGAAAGTAAAGGTCTGAGAGGGACAGTAAGTCACTTAATAGTGACTTAAAATCAATAAACAGCCAGATTGAAAGCACCATCTTCTGAGCCATGCACAGCCCCCTCCAGCTCTTCAGCTTTCCCCCCATTCCCAGGGAGACAGGCACCACTCGGCAGTCAAGCTGAAGACACGGAGCAGCGTGCTTGCCATCCACACAGCTGGAAACCATGGGGCATGCAGGAAAGCAACTCTGCCGGAGTCACAGTGAAGGCTATCCCAAATCCTCGTGCTCATCCAAGAAGACCAGCTGTGTTCAGGAAGGTAGACTATATGAAAAGAAAACCCTTCGATGAGAAGGGACTGCTCCATTTTTAAGATGCACTGCTCATTCCCAGCAGTAGGTATAATGAGGCATTGTTCCTAAAACACAGCCATGTTAAGTATAGCAAACCACTGTCAAATGCAATTGCGTCTGAGTAGTCCAGATTTCTCTCAAAAGAAGTTCTTCAAGAAAAAATAAAGTTTGAAGCAAATGCGGTAATGTTTGGAGAACTTCTCCCAGAACACTATTTTTGCACCTTGCTTCTTTTGTTCTAGCTGTACCATTTCTGATGTGGGTATTTATGTATGTGCTAGATGTAAGAACTAACCATTTCAAAGACCTCTTAAATCAGTTCCAGAAACCCCATACAGTTGTGTTTAAAATGAGATCAAGGTTTTGATATTACTTCAAGCTGTTTGGAGGAAATTCATTGTTCCTCTCACTTCTATGTTCCATGTTCCCATTTATATTTTAGGCTAATGTTTTTTTCCCCTAAAACCTCACAAGCAAATCACAATTTTTTAAAAATAGGTTTTGTGTAAAATATGTTGAAAGCCACAGTATAATTTGATGTAATAATTAAAGACATGACATAAAAATAACATCTCTAGATTATTTATGGAGGTACATATTGAGTCCCTTTGATAAGTGGCCAATAACTGAATTTTAAAACTGTTCTTTCATGCAAGCTACTTTTTAATTTATCAATCAGCAATTTATACTTAGATCACTGACCAAATTAACAAAACATTCTAAAAATGGAATACCCACTGCTGACAAGTTTGGTAGCAGAGGCATTTCATAAACTGCTGAGTGGATACAGAACAAAGTGACATAATAAGTATTAAGGATGACACCATTTTAGCAGGCATTGCACTGCCTGGAACTCGAGCCACAGGTGTGTGTGAAATGTGGGAAAAGCATATATATGTATACGAAGATTTTATGCCTAATATGGTTGATGAAGGGAAAACTACAGCAATCTAAAGGGCCAATAAGTTGCTTATCAAAAATAAGTTAAGAACAAAATACAAAATTATTTCAAATGATTCTAAAGACTGCAGCTGTAGTCACGTAGTTATTCAACATAAGCTTCAGCCTTATATATAACCAAGACCCTATGAAAAATAATTTTGCTTTTTCAAGAAAGGCTGCTGGGTCATGCTATGGTTCATTGTACTGTATCTCTCAAGGTCCCTTGATTTCCGAGCATCCCTGGGTGGTACTGGGCAACTACTGACTGGGCAACAGGAAGAGATGACTGCCTTCCTGCCTTCAAAGCCAGTGAGGGACTGGAGCGAGCATTTCCTGCTGACAGCTAACCTCCAGAGAAAGGAAGCAGGGAGTGCGCCTGGTGGGACCACGATATTCCTGGGCCACCACTGCAGAGAGAAAATGGGTCCTGCAACCCAAGGCTCACTCAGTGTCCAGCTCTATCACCGCGGGACTGCTTCCCTGCTATGCCACCCTGTGGATACCCCAATGCAGGGCACCCCAGGCCGAGGGACAGAGAGAAACAAGAGGAAGCCACCGGCCCCTGCCCCTGCCACAGCGGAGGCCCAAACCCAGGAGGAAATGCAGGGAATGTCGAATTCCACTTTGCCTTTCCCACTCAGTCAAAACTAGTGGAGAAAATGCAGCCATTGAATCCTGAGAGCCCACCACACCCCTAGGGGCTGCCTGCCCCTCTACCCACTCTCTTTCCTCTGCCAGCATCCCTCAGTTAATGCTGCTGCCTCTAGGGCTCCAAGTTAAAAATGCCAAGTAAACGTCAGAGTCAAACCTAGGTCTGAATCACTCCAGTGTCTGTTTCCTCCCACTTTCAGGAGTAATGAAGTCTTTGTCTTTTTTTCCTGACTTTCATTATATTTATTGTTAAGCACTGCAGTTTAAATGTAATTCTCTTTTATTGAAGTCTAGTTGATTTACAATGTTGTGTTAGTTTCAGGTGTACCACAAAACGATTCAGATATATATCTAAGGAGCCTGGTAGGCTACAGTCCATGGGGTTGTGAAGAGTCAGACACAACTGAGTGACTTCACATACATACATATATATGTATATATATATTCTTTTCATTCTAATAATTTACCTGAAGATTTTTTTAGATATTCTGTATCTGTAATCATGTCATCTCAGAATGAAGATTGCTTCGTTTCTCCCTTCTCAATCCATGCACCTATTTCTTTTACTTGCCTTATTACAGTGGCTTGATACCTAGGAAAATGTTGAGCAGTTCACGTAGTAGAAGGCAGCCACACCTCCTCCCCAATATTCTTTTCATCAGCATTGATGATAGTTGCTATAAAATTTTTATAAATATCTTCTCTTAAAAAGAGAAATCTTTGTTCTTTACCTAGTTTCTAACTTTATCATAAACAGCTATGGAATTGTATCAGAACTTTTCTACATTGATTAAAACAATATAAAATGCCTCCTTTATTATGTAAATGTTATTATTTTCATTTTTAAACATAAAGTCATCTTCCATTCATATAATAAATCAAACTGTAATGCACTAACCACTTCCACAATCATCAATGTTTTCTTTATTAAAATATCTTCAGATCACTCAATTTGAAACTACAATCTGTTGCAAGGTACCCTGCAGGAATACAGCTTTTCCCTCTTTTTATTTTCAATTTGCGGAGAAGGCAATGACAACCCACTCCAGTACTCTTGCCTGGAAAATCCCATGGATGGTGGAGCCTGGTGGGCTGCAGTCCATGGGGTCACTAATAGTCGGACACAACTGAGCGACTTCACTTTCAATTTTCACTTTCATGCACTGGAAAAGGAAATGGCAACCCACTGCAGTGTTCTTGCCTGGAGAATCCCAGGGATAGGGGAACCTGGTGGGCTGCCGTCTGTGGGGTCGCACAGAGTCGGACAGCACTGAAGCGACTTAGCAGCAGGAGCAGCAATATTTTCAATTTTACAAAAGAAAAAATACCATATCATTGTCTTTTATTTAAGCTGTTGTTTTGAAGAATTTCACCTTTTTGCAATTAATTTGTATACTGATATGGTAGTTTTTAAACTTTCCATCTCATTGTTTGTTTTATACTACTATTTTCCACCTATTTTATCTTACTTTCAGTTTCTCATCTTGCCTTATTTTGGACTGATTTTTTTTTATTCCATTTTCTTCTCTATTATTTTCATAATCAAATATTATTTCCTATTGTTTTACTGATTATCCTAGAGATTGTGACATGAATTTTTAGCTTAGGAAAGTCTAATGTTAATTTGTACCATAGCCACTTGCCTGGTAATGCAAGGACCTTTGCACAACTAAATGACTTTTGTCCACTCCTGACTTGTATGCCATTGTCAAAGAGTGTTTTACTTATTTCTCTGACTTTTTAAATTAGGAAGTAATTTCAAACTTATTAAAAAGTTAAAGAACAATACAAAGAAAGCCTATACAGGTTCACCATTTTTGTAATATTTTTGCCATTTTAGAGTCTTTATTCTATCTTTGTAGATTAATATTATTTTTCTGAACCATTTAAGAGTATTTGTGTTCATTTTGCCCCTTAACTCAATACTTCAGCATGTATTTCCTAAACCAAGGATCTTACTTTTTATATGACTATAATAGAGTTTATAAATTCAGGAAATTATTCATGAATGTAATATGTATTTTTCATATTAATGTAATTTTCATAAGTAGCCTACAGTCAATATTCCATTCAGTTGTTCTTTATAGTATATTTCTCCTCACCCCAGGATTCACTCCAGAATGACACACCACATTGTTCATCGTCGTTCCTGATCTTCTTTAACCTAGAACACTTCCTATCACAACACTGATAACAATAGATCAGATATTTCATGTAACATTTCTTCGTTTGACTCATTGGATGCATCCTCGTGAATTCTCTACCAGAAATAACATGATTTTGTGTCATCCTCAGGGGATCATGATCAAAAGTACACATTACTCATCTGCCGTTTGCCAGTCTTGACCCTGGGAAAGGTGTTGCCTGGTTTCTCCACTACAACCAACTTTTCCCTTTTGTAACTGCTGAGAGATTACTTCTAACCAAAGTATTTCCAAGAACTAGAACCTGCTGATGACTTCCTGCTCAAATCAATTATCTTGTGATGACTGCAAAATCATTATTGTAAAAAAAATTCCACACTCTCTCCACCTTTAACAGGTCATGTTCTACCTAGTTACTGTATATAACATAGTGATGCATTATTTTTCCAGATAATACTCCTAAAAGTTATAACAAGATAATGGTGTACAGCAGAAATTAACACTTTGGAAATCAACTAGACTTCAATTTTTTAAAAAAAGAAAAAAACAAGATAACAGCTATAATCCTCTGTGCTTTGCAATATATATTTGTTGCTTACCTACTTTATTCATAGTAATTTGTATCTCTTAATCTCAAACTCTTAACTAACCCCTTCATACTGTTTTCCACAGTGGCTGTACCAACTTATATCCCCACAGACCTTTCCTTTTCTTCACATCCTCTCCAGTATTTGCTATTCATAGACTTTTTGATAATAGCCATTCTGACAGCCGTTAGGTAACATCTTACTTTTTTGTTGTTGCTGTTTTTTAGCACTTCTCTAATAATTAGCAATGTTGAGGATCTTTTCATGTGCTTGTTGGCCATCCGTATGTCTTCTTTGGAAAAATGTCTATTCAGGTCTTCTGCCCATTTATTCTTAGGTTTCTTTTTAAAAACTGAGTTGCATGTGACATTTATATATTTTAGATACTAACCCCTTGTAGGTCATATCATTTACAAATAATTTCTCTCACTCTGTAGGTTGGGAGAAATCCTGTCTTTTCACTTTGTTGATGGTTTCTTTTGCTGTGCAACAACAGCGAAAGTTGTTTAATTAATTTATTTTTTTTGTTTAATTAATTTAAACTTAAAAGTTTAAGTTTAATCAGTTTTCATTTTTTTATTTTTGCTTTTATTTCTTTTGCCTTAGGAGACAAATCCAAAGGGTGTCAATGAGAATTCTGTGTTCTCTTCTAGTAGTTTTATGGTTTATATGGTATGAGGAAATGTTATAATCTCATTGTTTCGCATCTAGCTGTCCAGTTTTCCCAGCACCACTTATTACAGAGATCATCTTTTCTCGTTTATATATTCTTGCCTCCTTTGTTAGAGCTTAATTGTGAGACTATTTCTGGGCTCTCTGTTCTCTTCCATAGATTGCTGTGTCTGTGTTTGTGCCCGTATCATGACAAGCTGGAAGTAAAACTCTCACTATTTACAGATGACATACTTTATATAGAAAACCCGAAAATCTCCACCCAAAACCTATTAGAACTAATAAATAAGTTCAGTATAGTTGTAGGATAGGAGATTAATATACACAAATCTGTTGCTTCTTCTATACACTATCAGAAAGAGAAAGCAAGAAAACAGTCTTGTTTAAAATTGCATCAAAGAGAAAAAAATTACTGGAAACAAACTTAACCAGGGAGGTGAAAGAAAACTGTTTAACATTGACGAAGGAAATTGAAGATGATATAAAGATATCCTGCGCTCTTGGATTAGAATAATTAATATTGTTAAAATGGCCATACTACCTGAAGCAACCTATAGATTTAATGCAGTGCATATTAAAATACTCATGGCATTTTTCATAGAACTAGAACAAATAACCCTAAAATTATATGGAACTACAAAATATCTCAAATTGCCAAAGCAATATTGAGAAAAAGAAAAGAACAAAGCTGAAGACATCATCCCCCCAGACTTCAAACCGATAATCAATCAAAATTGGATTTTTTTTTTAATACCAAGATCTGGATTCTTTTGCTCCTGAGATAGCTTTGGTTCTTGACATTTTCAGTAGACCAAACTAGTGTGTATATGTGTGTGTACGTGTGCATATGCCTGTGTGTGTGTGTGTGGAGAAATAGATATACACACACATTCCAATACCTCCATTACTATGACTTCTTTCTTTGCCACCACACTATTCAAATGAGAGCTCTGAATCCCATACTGATTACCACTGTTTGCCTTATCCTACATTAAAATAGCTTCAGGATTGCTATACACACAGCACTACAAACCCAGACTTACTAATGAGATTGCACAACTAATTGCAGTTCTTTAAGACTGCCATTTTCAACTACCATGTTCAAGCTACTTGCATTTGACTTTTTTCCCTCACTGTGTGTATGAAGTAGACTTATATTCATCTGTTACTAATTGTATTCAGTATTAGATTTTCGCCCGTAATTGTTTATTTAATGTTATTTTTGAATATGTAGAATACCAATGTTTCCAAAAGTCAAAATCCTTTAAGACATAACCAGAAAATTAACTCCTTCCTCTGACCCTTCAACATCGTTGGTCTCACACAGTTTAGAACCAATTTTCCTGTTTTCTGATTTATCCTTCCAGTGCTTTTCTGTTTTGTTTTTGCCAAAATTGTCAAATACCTGTATATTTTATTATTTCTCCTTTCTTCATCAGAATAGGCAGCATACTGTGCGTTCTCCTTGATAGTCTTTCCTATTTTAGTAAACAGAGACTCAGAATTTACTGTAGACTCTTCATACAGATCTTTCTTATTCTTTCATACAGCTGCATATTTCTCATTTGTGTAAGTACCAAATTTTTAAACTCATTCTCCTATAGTTGGGCATTTTGGTAATTTCCAATATTTTGCAATTACAAGCAATGCTAACAAATAATTTTGTGCTCATGTATTTTTGTATTTTAGAGGTGTGTCTTTAGGGAAAATTTCTAGAAGTGAGATTGCTGAGTCAAAGGATAAATGCACATGTATTTTGAAAATTCATCTTCCTGGGACTGTGCCACTTAACTTTCCCAACACAGAAATATAATAGTATCCATTTCACCAGAGACTCACCAACATATATATCATCAAGGTTTTGAAGTCCTTAAATCTCCTTTAGCCACTTTTATGGGCTTTCCTGTTGGCTCGGTGGTAAAGAATACACCTGCTAATGCAGAAGACATGGGTTCAATCCCTGGGTCAGGAAGATCCCCAGGAGAAGGAAATGGCAACCCAATCCAGTATTATTGTCTGGAAAATCCCATGGGCAGAGGAGCCCGGCAGGCTACAGCCCATGGGGCTTCGAAAGGTCAGACATGACTGAGTGATTGAGCACACATGTGTAGCCACTTTTATAGGATTTTTAGACTTAGTTTAAAGATAATAATAACTTCAAATTATTCTGAATGTCTTGTCCAAACATATGTCCAAAAAGACAAAAGTAGATGAATTTGTGATTGACAAGCTGTCTTTTGACCAAATTTTGAGCTGATGCATTTGAGAAAGAGCATTCAAACCACTGTTAACAATTTAAATTCAAAGGCTTAAATTATGTCTGTCTTTATACCTGCTTGTGGTCTGATGGAAGCAGCTAGACAGGCAGGACTAAGCTCTAGCAAGTTCACATCATCTTTGACCTTCAGTAATTCCACCCTAAGGAATAATGTTTTGTATATAATTCATAAGTCTCTCATCAAGGACAGGGCTAGTACAGTCATAAATCTGTGTTCTGGACTCTCTTTCAAGTAATAATTGCCAGATCATTAAGAAATATTTTAACATGATAAAAATAGTTCCTGCAAAAAAAAGTTCAGATTCTTTTAAAATGTTCTTTATAAATAAGGAATATTAGTTCCCTTATCTGTGACATATGTTCCAAATATAGACTCAAGATTATTCTTGGTGCTTTCTGCCATGAACACATTTTTCTTTTTAAGTTGTCAAATTAATCAATCCTTCATTATTGCCTCTAACTAAGACACTATAAGTCTTTCTGCACACTGAGGTTTTGAGGATATTCACACATATTTTGTTACATACTTTGTATATTACTATTTCTGAACCATTTGGGTTTTTCTTGTATGTTGGTAATTTTTTATTGGGAATCTATATATTTATCACCTGTATTTGAAGGATGGTCTGGGGGCAGGAAAGGCCAGGGCAGTTCTTGTCCAGAGGAGTGCAATGGAGACAACTGGCTGAACCCTTAGAACATAGGATTTCAGGAGATAATTCAGGAAGCTCAAGTTAAGACAGTCTCCAAAAGAGGTCAGTTTAGGAAATGTTGAGTTTGGGCACATGGAAAATGCATAGTTAAGAGATCAGCTCCTATAATAGTCAACTGTGAAAATGGATTCTGAGAGAGGAAAGAAGAGGCTTCTCACTGTTCAGGTTCCTGTTAGAAGGTGAAGATAAAGCCAGGAATGTGACACTTTCTAACATGCTTCATTTTCATCTGACCCCAAATGGCAGCTATGATACTGGAGAAAGGGCTGGCAATTAAGAATCAGATCATGACAGGCTGTGACCTGGCAGTCCCCACACCTACACAATACTGGTGGGAACTAAGGGGTAGAGGTGAAGAAATCACTGAAACTCAGTTCAGTGCTGAAGGAGTTACCCAGCATTACTGATGGGACAAAGTCTTAGCAGTTCCCATTTGTGACTCAGCTATTTTCCATGAATAGTACAAGCAACCCTCTCCGTCTGCCTAATTTTATAACAATAAGTACAGTATCAGAGCCATTCTTTTCCTGGAAATGATCTATTGCGGTTTAGAAAATATATATTCAATTTAAAGGACTCCAATTGTATTATATTCCCAAGTCTGTTCCCTAAGTTTTCATTAAATGACTTTAAAGTATGATAAAGAAAGAGCAGATTGCCTGCCGTATGATTGACACTTACATGGTTTTAGCCTTGGAAAATCCCTAAAAGTCCCTAAGCAAAATAAATTGCATTTTTAAACCAAATCCAAAGGAACAAAACAACATTAGCTGTTGTACTCACTGTGACTCCCCCCTCAGGCCAATTAAAGCCTTAATCACTAAGTAAATCTGTTCATTTATAGATGGAGAAACAGTGGAAACAGTGTCAGACTTTATTTTGGGGGGCTCCAAAATCACTGCAGATGGTGACTGCAGCCATGAAATTAAAAGACGCTTACTCCTTGGAAGAAAAGTTATGACCAACCTAGACAGCATATTCAAAAGCAGAGACATCACTTTGCTGACTAAGGTCTGTCTAGTCAAGGCTATGGTTTTTCCAGTAGTCATGTATGGATGTGAGAGTTGGACTGTGAAGAAGGCTGAGCGCCAAAGAATGAATGCATTTGAACTGTGGTGTTGGATAAGACTCTTGAGAGTCCCTTGGACTGCAAGGAGATCCAACCAGTCCATTCTGAAGGAGATCAGCCCTGGGATTTCTTTGGAAGGAATGATGCTAAAGCTGAAGCTCCAGTACTTTGGCCACCTCATGGGAAGAGTTGACTCATTGGAAAAGACTCTGATGCTGGGAGGGACTGGGAGCAGGAGGAGAAGGAGACCACCGAGGATGAGATGGCTGGATGGCATCACTGACTCTATGGACGAGACTCTGAGTGAACTCCAGGAGTTGGTGATGGACAGGGAGGTCTGGCATGATGCGATTCATGGGGTCGCAAAGAGTTAGACACGACTGAGTGACTGAACTGAACTGAACTGCGAATGTAAACTGTGAAATGTCTGTCTTTGCTTTTCCATCTGCATGTAAAAATGTCCTTTGAAGCTCCTGGTATCTGGTTGTTCACCTTCTACCCATCCTCGCCCCACATGGCTATCCTAAGTATCCTCCATGTTAAGTGCAGGCTGGGGAGCACCTCCCCAACTCCTCCTGATATCCTAGGGGACCTCAGCATCTGTCAGGATGACACAGCTGGCACCCCAGGCCAAGTGTAAGGATCTTCTCACCTGTAATGATCTTCACTGCCCTCCTTTCAGACACTAACCCATCCCAGACCTGAGGGCTAGAATCAGTTTCAAATCCCCCAGGCCCAGGCAGGTTGATGAGCACCTCTTGTCTGGTGAGTTGGTGCCCTAGAAGTTGAGTAAAGCCCAGGAAAAGGGAGCCGTGCCCTTGGAAAATGGCCACAAACACATCAACCCACTGTAGTCCATGACAAATATAGCCAATCTGATTTACAGAAAAAAGAGAGAAAAAAAAAATCCAGACTTCTATGTGTAATCTCTTGGTTATTCAGTTGGCTCAATTAAAATGCAAAATAAAACAAAAACTACAACCGAAGCATGATATGAGTCAAACTAAACTCATGGACCCTGATTCCTAATTTTCACCCTCTGCTTTAAACCTCTTCTCATTTCAGAGCTGTCTCATCCATTAAAATCGGGGTCCTATTGACCCTCTTCAAAGGCTGCTGCTCCTCCTTCTTGCTCCACTGCTCTGTCCAGCCCTTGCTTCATCCTCAACACAAGATTTAGACCTTCTCCTTCCCTCCCAGGCTCTCCAGCAACTGAGCTTCATCTGGCCACTCCAGAGCTTACTCCTGGGCGCATTGCCTCACTGGCTCCCACACCCCATCTCTCCCCTGGGTCTGCCCTCCCTCTGCACCTGTACAGCCTGGGGCAGCATTCCTGGGACCCCACCCTATAGTGTTCTTCCAAGGAAGGGCATGTTTGTCTTGGTGTGAACCAGACCCATGGCCATACCCTAAGGAATATATGAAGGGAGGAAGGAAGAGAGGGAAGGAGGGAAAGGGAGGAAGGAAGGCATTTTCCAATTATATTAAAAACATGGGCTTTAGTATCAGGTCAAGCACTCACAAACTTTTTACATTATAGAAAATTATTTGATCCCCAAAGCCTAATTTTCTCATATATAATACAGCCCATGGCAATGGGGAGGAGCGAAGGATTACTGGAGGCCACAGGCCCAGTACTAATGCTCAGAAGGCAGGTGCTCATTTCTTGCTACTGCTGTTGTTATCACTCCACATAAGCAGTCAAGATACCAAAACCCCCAACCTTAACCACTGAGAACATCAGTTGTTACACTCTCTTCTCTTTGGGGGTGGGCCCTGGATCTGGGCAGCAGTGATACCAGCAGAGGGCAGCATGATTCAGGCTCGATCCTAGAGTTGGCACCAGGATGCAGCCCAGATGGCACTCTGACTCCTGAGGGGATCAGTCATCACACATCTGCTCAGAAAGATGCATGCTGGCCTATCTTCCCCTGGCCCTGCAAACAAGGAGACTGGAGAAACAACCAGAAGGAAATTGGAATTTGCTCTCCCTCCCCACATGATGGGATGGGAGGAAAGTCCTCAATGCCTGGATGTCCATCCAAGTGCATGGAGGGAGATGTTTCTCGCAGCTGCATGGGTATCTGTGCCACTCATATTTGGGAAAGGTGGGGGAGTTCATCCAAAGATGAAGATGATCTGGGCCTTTATGAAAAAGGGCAGGGGTAAGTCCCGACCCAACCCTCAGAGAACTCAGCCTCCCGCAGAGTTGACAAATCAGTGGCCAGGCATTTCACCTCCAGGGTCAGATGACTTGGGTTTGAATTTGGGCTCTAATCTTTCCTATATGTGACCTTGGGCAAGTTCACAACTACGTGCTCATTCCTCCCCTATGAAAGGATTATATGAGAAGAGCAGCAGCTGAAGGAACTGCTACAAGAAGTTAAGTAAAATAATACATGCAACATGCTTGGTGCTGTGGCTGGCACATAGCAAGGTCTGGATCAAAGCTGTGTGCTGTGCCACTGTGCTTAGTTGCTCAATCGTGTATGAATTTTTGCAACCTTCTGGGCTGTAGCCCACCAGGCTCCTCTGTCCATGAGATTTCCCAGGCAAGAATACTGGAGTGGGTTGCCATTTCATTCTCCAGGGATCTTCCTGATCCAGGGATCAAACCCACATCTCTTGTATCTCCTGCATTGGCAGGTGAATTCTTTACCACCTAGATCAATGCTACCTACTTTTTTTTTTATTAAAAAGGATACACAAATGCAGAATTATTTAGAGAACCAAATCATAAGGACCTTAGGGCTGTATTAAATGCTATAGGATACAAACTGGGGGACAACTGAGTTAGGGAACACTATAAGGATGGTAGAATGTGAGAGCAAGAATTTGCCCAGTGATAAACAAACAGAACCTCCCAGTGAGAGCAGATAGGAAACGCAAAGTTACAGAAATATGAAATGGGTGCACAATTCCACTTTGGTCTGTGGGTTCTAGCAAATAAGAGTCCTGGCAGCTTAGTAGATAGAAAAGTCATGGGTGTCAGCCTTGAAAGTCAGGACTCCACTTTAAGGCAGCTGCGAAGACTGTGAGAAGGATCTAAGCCCTGGCATTTTTCAAAAAAAAAAAAAAAAAATCAAGTGTGCAGTCCTGATATTTAGAAAAGAGTTTCCCTCACAATGCCTTATTGTGATGAGGTTGCTTGGGTTTTTCATCAGCTTAGTTAATGTTCTGCCCTGGGTCTCAGGCCCCATTCTCACTCACCCTTCACTCAGTGACCCATGTGCAGGGGCACCCGACTGGCTGAGGATACAGTTCTTGACGCACCAGCCTCTTTCCAAGTTGTAACACCTCAGCTCCTCTCCAGTGGCCAATGACAGCCCATTTCACTTGCTGAAAATGCTAGGATGCTGGCCAACATTTTGAGAAAACAAATAACCTTTTAATGACCTTGTTTTCATTCTACCTGCATTCAGACTCCAACATCCAAATCTGATTTATGACTTTCTTCCTCACTGTTTTGTTTCCATGACCCATACTTACTCACCCACCTTATCGATTCATCCGGCTGGACAGATTTCCTTCCCCACAAAATTTTGCAATGAAATCCTGGAAGGGACAACTCTTCAGGTGCCATGGAAGGTAGAGCACAGGTTACCTCAGCCATGGACCCAGTGGCCTGCCCTGGGGGAACTCAGCACCTCTCTCCTGGCCACAGGCAAGGGGAGAGTTCTCCCATCAAGTGGGACCACTGCATGGTTCACTCAGCCCATGCTCAGACAGGGGCCGAGGAGGGTAGGTTTAGGGGCCAGAAAAAATGTTTTCTTTGGCAGAGCCTCTGCATTCCAGATTCCCTCCAGAAGGCTTCCATCATCAAGGAAAGATTCATTATGGGCAATCAGGCAGGCCAGATGGGCTGCAGTCCCCTGGGACTTTATCATCACCATTTATTCCCCAAACTGCCCCTCCAGGGACACCCTGTCATCCTGTCAAGCCACCAGCAGGTTTATCTGACCTCGGATGAGAAAGTGGCAGGACCAGGCTTTATTCAGCAGTGGATATGAATCCAGGATCAGCTAATTCCTGTCTATCTTAGTCTGTATGGGCAGCTATACCAGAATATCACAGACCAGCTGGCTTATAAACAAGAAACCTATTTCTCACGGTTTCGAAGGCTGGAAGTCAGGGATCAAGGAGCCAGCAGATCTAGTGTCTGGTGAGTGAGGCCTCCTTCCTGGTTTCATAGACAACAGCTTCTAACTGTGTCTTCATGTGGCGGAAAGCACAGGGGAGTTAAGAGGCGTGGGTTTGATCCCTGGGTCAGGAAGATCCCCTTGAAGGAGGGCATGGCAACCCACTCCTGTATTCTTGCCTGGAAAATCCCATGGAAAGAGGAGCCTGGCGGGTTGCAGCCCTTAGGGTCGCAAAGAGTCAGACATGACTGAAGTGACTTAGCACATTCAGACCATAGCAAACCCCGTGGAAAGCAGTTCATCTCTCTGAGGTTGAAGCCCATTCAACCATTCAAAACATCTTATGACTGTGAGTTTCCTCAGGGCGCTGACCTGACAAGATCCTCATGAAGTGTAAAGTGGGTTTCCAGGCTCTTCTGGGCCCAGAGGGGTGATCACAATCACCAGGAACTCCAGGGAGGAAGAAGGAGCAGTATCCCAGGGAGGAGGTAAGGGATGGCAGTGCTGACAGTTATCAGGCCCTCCCACAACCCAGGGTGGGGAAATTCTCGCAGAGGATCAAACCATGGCTGGAGAGGCCCCATCAGTGGAAGGGAACAAAATTGGACTCCCTGAGCCCAAAACACTGCTCTTCAAACCACCCCTAGCTATTCATGAATGGCAACCCAATCCAGTGTTCTTGCCTGGAGAATCCCAGGGATGGGGGAGCCTGGTGGGCTGCCGCCTATGGGGTCGCACAGAGTCGGACACGGCTAAAGCGGCTTGGCGGCAGCAGCAGCAGCTATTCACGAGCTCTGTTGTTGCATATGCTGCTCATTCTTTATTTGGCTTGCAAAACACCCTTCTGAGCTTTCGCAGGAAAATGAATCAGTCTCATACTTGATCTAATGGAAACAAATTATAAACACATTTAATTTTTTTAATGTAATAAAACCCTCTGATTCTTGGAACTTTGGAAAATCACTCCTGGGAATTACAATGTTTTCCGAATCGGTGGTAACTCACCTCTTGTTTATTTCACCTGCCAACAATCCCCACTTTGACTCACAGACCAGTGTGAGCCTCTGATTACGGAGCACGTGCTATTTTGCTGTTAGGTGACCCACGGACCTTTTTTTATGGACCTGCTGGAGTCTGCTTGCTGAGCAGAACATTGCTAATGACTTGGAAGGATCACATGGAGAAATTGAATAGAAGCAGTTTAAACCTGATTAGTCCTCACTCCATTTAGTGTACACTGCTTGTTTGGTAGCAAGTAAGATGGCAGAGTTGACATTTATTTACTTATTTCTTGAAGTATAGCTGACGTGTGATATTATGTTAATTTCAGGTGTACACCGAAGTAATTCCATTTTCTGGAGAATAATGGAGATTATTCTCCATCATAGGTTATTTACAATATATGGGAATGCAATTCCCTGTGCTGTACAATGAATCCTTATTGCTCATCTATTTCATGTACAGTAGTTAGTACTTGTTAACCCTGTACTCCTAATTCCTTCCTTCCTCCTTCCCTTTCTCCTTTGTTAACCATAAGTTTATTTTCTGTGTCTGTGAGTGCATTTTTTACAGATTCCCTTGTATTATCTTTAGATTCTACATATAAGTGACATTATGTAAAACTATCTTTGACTTATGTCACTTAGCATGATATTCTCTAGGTCCACCCATGTTGGTGCAAATGGCAAAATTTCATTATTTTTTACATCTGAGTAATAGTCCATGGTATATATAGTATACCATGCCTTCTCAGTTGTCTGTTGCTGGGCACTTGGATTGTTTTCATGTCTTGGCTATTGTAAACAGTGAACATTGGGGTGCCTACATTTATTTATTTGAGAAACATGAGCATTTCTTTCAAACAAGCCATCAAGTCACAGAAACTTATGCATTACTAGACACCTTCACACTGCTACAGTTGAAAGGTTGTAAATAATACTGGAAAAAAACACCTTTTTGTAGATTATTTGGGGATATGCTCATGCTTGAGTAAGCCCCTAAAGAATGGAATAATTAAATGTGGCTCTTCCTTGTGTTTCTCATTCTGATTGTGGCTTGAGCCAAGGTCAAAAATTACGGATGAGCATACCTCGTGGCACCTGATGTAAGAGCCGTGGAGCATGACTGCAAACCACTGGCGTAGGAGTCCTGGATTGTCGTACTAGCTCACCCTTGTTTGGCTGACCAGATACACTTAGGGGAACAGCGTTGCTGCTTGAGTCCCACTTGCTCAGTGTACCAGTGAGTCTGCACTTGCTTAGACCTTGTTCTAATTTACCAGTGCCTTCTATGCACTGGCGCCATGCTATTTTCTTTAAAATTGTCTTCTTGCTTCTTTTGATAAAGTTGACTCTCAGTGGAGTAGAGACGGACATAATAGCATCAAAGAGATAGAGTAGTCAGCGCTGTGTCCGGTGGAGACACATACTCAAATGTAAAACTCGACCATAAATTTTGCCTAGTAGCAACTTCACCTGGAGAGACAGATACCAGCTAGAAACAGCCGCTTGTTAGTTGAGGCTGGCTGAGCTGAAGCCACCCACCCTTGTACATGCACACGCAATCCTGCTCGGGAAGATGAAACATCTGTACTCTCTTCACACTGTTTTGTGTCCTGGCCACTCCTGCTTAGATAGTCTTTCTAAAAACCAGCGCAGATCAAACCACCTCCTAATTGTCATTATTCAGTTCAGTTCAGTTCAGTCACTCAGTCGTGTCCGACTCTTTGCAACCCCGTGAACTGCAGGACACCAGGCCTCCCTGTCCATCACCAACTCCCAGAGTCCACCCAAACTCATGTCCATTGAGTTAGTGATGCCATCCAACCATCTCATCTTCTGTCATCCCCTTCTCCTCCTGCCTTCAATCTTTCCCAGCATCAGGGTCTTTTCAAATGAGTCAGCTCTTCATATCAGGTGGCCAAAGTACTGGAGTTTCAGCTTCAGCTTGTCATTATTCAGTGACTCCTATATCTTTCAGGTTAAGCCTGAGGTTCTTAAATGCACAGTCAAGGCCTATTTAAACCTACTCCTCCAACTTTATTGCCCCTCATTCAGGAAATTACTCTCCATCCCCAACACCTCACTCCCTTTCACCTCTGCACCTCAGGCAGAAGGGGTTCTCCTCTTGTTGCAATCTATCAAACCCCATCTGAAATTTTGCCTGCCCTGATTGTTCCCTCTCTTGCATCCCAATCGTTTCTACTGCCCTTTATAGAGAAGATGGCATTGCTTTGTAGAGAGTGTTGTTGAAGTCTTGAGGTGAGACTGCCAATATCCATCTTTATGCCCTAGAACCAAGCAGATGCTGGACTCCTGGAAAGGTATCATGGACACAGGCATTGAGTGCAATTCGTTGAGGGTCATGCTTGTACTTCCCTTGCCCGGAAACTATTATAAGGTGGATGAAAGGCCCTGGGTCAGCTTGTGCGCCCAGGGGAAGTCTGCTCCTTCTCATGGAGAAAATAAAATATCTGTTCCCTGTACTCCCATCTTCTTTTCTGCAAGATTTTAGAGGGAAGACAAAGGTATTAAGAGCGAAGATGTTTTGATGGCTAACAAACATATGAAAAGATGCTCAACATCACTCATTATCAGAGAAATATAAATCAAAACCACAATGAGGTACCATCTCACGCTGGACAGAATGGCTGCTTACAAAAAGTCTGCAAACAATAAATACTGGAGAGGATGCAGAGAAAAGGGAACACTCTTACACNGTATGGCAAAAACCACTACAATACTGTAAAGTAATTAGCCTCCAATTAAAATAAATAAATTTTAAAAAATAAAAGAATGGAGATGTTTTTAAAAATCTGACTTTGAATAAGACACTGAAAAGATCAATCAAAAGCTTATAAAATATTGGCCAGAAATTCTCAGTACTGAGTTCTGGATTTTATTCATTCACACAGCAAAGATTTCTTAAGCACAATCTGGAAAAAGTTTTATATCAGGCATTGGGGTGGATACCTGCCTCCCCACCAGCACACATCTAAGAAGAGAGAAAAATGAGACCAACATATAACAGAAGTGTGAGCATGCTCAGAGTATGAAAGGGGCAGTCAGTGCTGTTGAGCAGGACTGAAAAGTGGAAAACGGAAGATGAAGGCATATCTTACAGATTTTATCTGTGAACTATATGAACAGATTATCTATGCTGATATTACTAAGTCTACATAATATTATTATCTAATATTAAGCAAACTGTCAACAACTGAACAAAATAGAAAACATGGCCCCGCGACACCACCGGTCAGCATAGAACCATACTCAGCACTGCCCATCAGAGGAAGCTTTCCCCCTACACAGAGGCTTCATCCTTGAGTAGCCTTGCATCTAAAAGCCTGATTTGACCACCTCAGATGCTGATTCCCAGGCCAAATGAGACTTCTGAGCCTGCAGTGTGCCAGGACATCTTCCCTAGAGGACTTTTGCCTGTAAAGCCTCTCGGTCCCCTTCTCTGGGGAACAGGATCTGACCATCTGACCCGTCCTTCTGACTCACTGTCTTATGATGCCCACGTCCAATAGAGAAACTACCTGAGGACTCAGAGGTCTCAGGGTGATGCTGACAAACATCAGAAGGAAAGAGAGTGGTTAGAGCAGTTGGGGAAAAACAGGTGATGACCCACTGCAAGTGGCCACCAGGCAGGTAAACAAATTGCTCGCAATAGGACTAGAGTAAGCCAGAGAGAAGAAACACATGGATGACCACAAAACAGCATGGGAGAAGCAACGCTCACCCTGTAAGAAACAAACAAGAATCCAAGGTGCTTCTGTGAGCAGCAGAGTTCATGTAAGGTTCAGGATGGGACCTGAATCCTAGAGGAGACCATTGTCACAACAAGGCAAGACTAGACTCATAGGGTCTCCTGAGGAACCAAATCATGGTCTGAGGAGCAAGGACCAGACTGGACACAAAAGCAAGTGATGTTGGGTGGAGGGGGAAAGATTAGATTAACAAAATTAGTCCTGGCTGCTCCTCCTCAGCAGGTGACCCTGTCATTTTCTTTACAAAGAAAATAAGAGCAATCAGAGAAAGATGCCTTGCCTCCCTTCTCATCCTCCTATTACTCCTTGGGTGTAATTTTTCTGTACAAATTTTACAATCATCAATTTAAAATAAAAACACTAATACTGACAAACTTCTAATCTATATATAAACTTGAGAAGAGGTTAATATATTGGTAAACTTACACATCTTTCTCTAGATTTTTTCCTACATATTTGACATTTTATAAAGCAACTGTAACTAATGACTTTTTACCTTTTCGGTTTCCCCAAATATAAAAATACAACTGATTTGTGCTTGTCTTCTATGCAGCTGTTTGCTTAACACTCTCTCTTGGAGGGATCTCTCCTTCCTGCTCCTCTCTGCCTCCTGCTCATCTACAAACCCCACTGGAGAGACGTCAACTAGCTCTGCCCTTTCCACAATACCCATTTGGGAGTTTTCTCTCCCAAATCATTCTCAGAAACAGCTGCCTCGACAAGCCCCAAGGGTATTCTCATTGTCAAGTCCAGTTGCCCCCCCTCAGCCTTCCCTTCTTCACTTTCTCTGATTGCTCTGACACTCCTGTCCAGTCCCCTTCCTTTGCCTTCTGAGAATCTGCCCTCTCACTTTCTGCCTCTTAGCTCTCTGATTGCTTCTCACCACCTTCATCCCACATTCCTTAAGCATGGTTCTCCCCAGGAGCTCCCCCTCCCTCCTATTTTCCTGCTCAATGTAGTATCCATCTTTCTAAATGATATGAAGAGAGATTTCAATTATTTTCACTGATGGTCCTTTTATAATAATGTTTTTGCATTCCATCAAGCATACATATTGTAGATTGTAAAAGGTGAATTTCTTTTTTTAATATAAATTTATTTATTTTAATTGGAGATTAATTACTTTACAATGTTGTATTGGTTTTGCCATACATCAAGCATGAATCTGCCACACGTATACAAATGTTCCCCATCCTGAACGCNCATCTTTCTCTAGATTTTTTCCTACATATTTGACATTTTATAAAGCAACTGTAACTAATGACTTTTTACCTTTTCGGTTTCCCCAAATATAAAAATACAACTGATTTGTGCTTGTCTTCTATGCAGCTGTTTGCTTAACACTCTCTCTTGGAGGGATCTCTCCTTCCTGCTCCTCTCTGCCTCCTGCTCATCTACAAACCCCACTGGAGAGACGTCAACTAGCTCTGCCCTTTCCACAATACCCATTTGGGAGTTTTCTCTCCCAAATCATTCTCAGAAACAGCTGCCTCGACAAGCCCCAAGGGTATTCTCATTGTCAAGTCCAGTTGCCCCCCCTCAGCCTTCCCTTCTTCACTTTCTCTGATTGCTCTGACACTCCTGTCCAGTCCCCTTCCTTTGCCTTCTGAGAATCTGCCCTCTCACTTTCTGCCTCTTAGCTCTCTGATTGCTTCTCACCACCTTCATCCCACATTCCTTAAGCATGGTTCTCCCCAGGAGCTCCCCCTCCCTCCTATTTTCCTGCTCAATGTAGTATCCATCTTTCTAAATGATATGAAGAGAGATTTCAATTATTTTCACTGATGGTCCTTTTATAATAATGTTTTTGCATTCCATCAAGCATACATATTGTAGATTGTAAAAGGTGAATTTCTTTTTTTAATATAAATTTATTTATTTTAATTGGAGATTAATTACTTTACAATGTTGTATTGGTTTTGCCATACATCAAGCATGAATCTGCCACACGTATACAAATGTTCCCCATCCTGAACGCCCCTCCCTCCTTCCTCCCTGTACCATCCCTCTGGGTCGTCCCAGTGCACCAGCCCCAAGCATCCAGTATTATGCATCAAACCTGGACTGGCAACTCATTTCCTATATGATATTATACATGTTTCAATGCCATTCTTCCAAATCATCCCACCCTTGCCCTCTCCCACAGAGTCCAAAAACTGTTCTATACATCTGAGTCTCTTTGGCTGTGTCGCATACAGGGTTATCGTTACCATCTTTCTAAATTCCATATATATGTGTTAGTATACTGTATTGGTATTTTTCTTTCTGGCTTACTTCACTCTGTATAATAGGCTCCAGTTTCATCCACCTGATTAGAACTGTTCAAAATAAAACATTAAACTCCGGCAAATTTGCACTTGGACTGGACATTTACACACAGTATACAAGAAGATTCTCCAATTTTGCTTGGATATGCCTTGGTGGAAAGTTTTGAGAAGCACTTCCCTAGAGAATCAAATACCCACTTTTCCAGCTGTTACAGTATATACCATTTTTCCTCCTTTCTATTGCTTCTATTCACTCTATACTCAATCAAACTGAACTTGGATGTATCCACATTGAGCCTGGCTATAGTAGCAAATCTTGAGGGGGAGCCATTGTTGTTTGGTCGCTAAGTCATGTCTGACTTTTTGCAGCCCTATGGACTGCAGTATGCCAGGCTTTCCTGTCCTTCACTATCCCCTGGAGTTTGCTCAAACTCAAGTCCATTGAGTTGGTAATGCTACCCAAACATCTCATCCTCTTCCTCCCTCTTCTCCTCCGGCCCTCAGTCTTTTCCAGCATCAGGGTCTTTTCTTTTTTTTTTTTTTTTAAGCCTACAGCACCCGGTATTCCCAGGCGGTCTCCCATCCAAATACTAACCGGGCCCGACCCTGCTTAGCTTCCGAGATCAGACGAGATTGGGCGCGTTCAGGGTGGTATGGCCGTAGACCATCAGGGTCTTTTCTAATAAGTCAGCTCTTTGAATCAGGTGACCGAAGTATTGGAGCTTCAGCTTAAGCATCAGTCCTTCCAATGAACATTCAGGTTGATTTCCTCTAAGATTGACTGGTTTGATTTCCTTGCTGTCCAAGTGATTCTTAAGAGTCTTCTCCTGTACTACAATTCAAAGCATCAATCCTTTTGGGCTCAGCCTTCTTTACTGTTCAACTCTCACATCTGTACATTACTGAAAAGCCATAGCTTTGACTAGATGGACCTTTGTCAGCAAAGTGATGTCTCTGCTTTTTAATATGCTGTTTAGGTTTGTCATAGCTTTTCTTCCAAAGAGCAAGTGTCTTTTAATTTCATGACTGCAGTCACCTTCCACAGTGACTTTGGAGAGGGTGCCATAACTCTGTCTAAACCAGGTTGCCTGAACCATAGCATCCATTTGCATAAATACATAGATTTGATTAACTTTTAGCCTATTTTTAAAGCCAAATGACATACCAAACAGCAGGGCCTTTCTATGAACTCCCACTGGGCTGAAAACATGAAAGAACCAACCTGGAGCAAAATTGGAGAGACACATTTCAAGTAATTTTTAAACAATAGTTTCATTTGTCTGCTATGTTATAAATAATATATTTAAGTTATGATGACAATGTACCTTCTAATTAATAACTCCCACTTGAATAGTATTTACCCTTGGAATTAAAATTTTCTCTTCTGGACTATTGCCAAACATAAGAACTTTCAGTCCAAAACATAATTTTTGCTTAATGATTTCTTTCCAAAGAAATAAAATAACGCTCAGTATGTCTCCTCCAGATGCAATATGGCATCACCAGTACCATTAGTTCAGAGTGACACTGTCACAGTTCCAGTCAAACAAAATAAAATTTTCATGTGGGTTGATCATTTGGTTCAAATAACAAGCTTACTGACAAGTGCTTGTTTTATGTATACAACCTCTTCTCAGAAGTCTGCAAAGGTAATATTATGTTTTAGTGCTTTTCATAAGCAGAGAAAAACCGTAATTATTGGGTTTTTGTTTGTTTTGTTATAGTTGTTATTGTTTGAAATGGCATGATTTACTGGACTACTCTTAGCATCCTGTACAATGCCTGGACCAGAAAGTTAATTCCAAAAAAACAAATGTGATCAATTTCAACCATATGTCAAGCCATTGCTTTAAATGCTATATATAAAAGAGCAAAGAATCATAAACAAATCCCATATGGGATTTGTTTTTTTTAATCCAATTATGATTCTCTGCTCATATACGTGTGTGTGTGTGTGTGTGTGTGTGTGTGTGTGTGTAGATACATAGTTAAGGTAGATAGGCCAAAAATGAAATGACATGAAAACATAAACATAAAATATAAGAAAGACACAGAACCACAAAATAAAGATGATGGTAAGCATGATAATCATTGTGAGATAAGCAGAAGTCTAGGGCAAAATTGTTTAAGAGTATGAAGAATAACATCTCTTTTGATGAAAACAATGATACAGATTTAAAAGCCATGAACCTTATGCTCCAAACATTATGTTATCAAAAGCATAACGTGCACTTACATAAGAACTGGACAAAAACACCATTGTTTTTAGAGCTATTAACCTACATTTACCATCCTAATCTATTACTTTCATCAAGTGATCAAAAAATGTTATAGGATATTTAATGCATGCATGCTTGCTAAGTCACTGAAGTCGTGCCTGACTCTTTGCAACTCTATGGACTGTAACTCACCAAGCTTCTCTGTCCATGGGGGTTCTCCAGGCAAGAATACTGGAATGGGTTGCCATACCCTCCTCCAGGGGATCTTCCTAACCCAGGGATCGAACCCTTACCTCCTGTGGTTCGTACATTGCAGTCTGATTCTTTACTGCTGGGCCAACCAGGGTGAAATTAGTTTCCCCTCACATTTCTAACCTATGGAGTCATCCACAAATGGACCACTCACACCAAACATAGCAACTGCACACACCTCCCCACAGACTCTGACAGACCCACTTGCATCTGGTTAGGCACCATCAGGTCTTGCAACCATGGCCCCAAGGACACAATAACCCCACTGTGTGCCACTTCCTCGGGATGCAGCCCTAAGTCCACCAACCAGTCCATCAATGTAGTTGCTGGAAGGCAACACGTTTCACTGCATTAATATAAAATGCCAGTTACAAGAACTTAAATATTTTTTTAAGAGGTGGGCAATACCTGGAGTTGATCATCTGTTCAGTAATAGTAACAAAGACCCAGGCTCTTCTTATCATCCCACTTACAACTCTTAATATCTTCACTTCTCCTCGCACTTGTCAAGATGGCTTCAACACTTCCAGGCATCATGATCATTTCAGTCCAAAAGGAAAAAGAGGGAACAGGAGCCAAGTCTGTCCTGGCATCAATTAAAATAGATGAGGAAATGCTGTGATAGCGCACAGTCCTAGGGCTTTCATGTCTGAGAAGCACAAAGGTCCATATCTTCTTACTATTATATATTCCTCTGAACTCAGCAGGACCTCTGTTTTATACCCTCCCCACTCAGAACCAGGATGGAGAGTCATCTACTGCCTGGAACCGTATCAGCTGCCACAGCAAAAAGAAAGAAGACCTCAGACTCTCACTTCAACCAGTAGAAGCTTCCAGCCAGCATCGGCACACATCAATTCTATTCACACTGCACTGACTGAAGCAAACTGCACGCCACATACACATTTATGATGAGGTTGACTTGCAGCTTAACCAGATTCCAGTATGAGAAGGACCAGAAATTCTGTGGAGCAGCACTAGTGCCTATCAGGAAAATTGCTAAATCAAGAATCTGGCCAACAGGAACAGGACTGTCATAGCTGGTCATAATTAGTTTAAACCAATCATCACTCATTGCCTGGGAGTGAGCATAGGGTTAAATGGTGACAAAGGGACCCCTGCCCTCTCTGAAACACCATCTGCATTAAAGATGTCATATCAGTGAGCTGCTTGCTTCAAATGCATTACAAAAATTGTCAGTTAAATAGTTCTTATATGTGTTTCCTCATGTTGTAACCATCTTTCACTTCATAGCACTCAGATCTGAGTGTCATGTGACAGATCCAGGAGGTAAGATCATTTGTTACTCTTGAGCTCACAGCAGTCCACTCCCTTAAAAACCAATGCTTTTCTGCAACTTCTTGGGAGAAAAGTTATGACCAACCTAGATAGCATATTCAAAAGCACAGATATTACTTTGCCGACTAAGGTCCGTCTAGTCAAGACTATAGTTTTTCCAATGGTCACATATGGATGTGAGAGTTGGACTGTGAAGAAAATTGAGCGCCAAAGAATTGATGCTTTTGAACTGTGGTGTTGGAGAAGACTCTTGAGAGACCCTTGGACTGCAAGGAGATCCAACCAGTGCACTCTGAAGGAGATCAGCTCTGGGATTTCTTTGGAAGGAATGATGCTGAAGCTGAAGCTCCAGTACTTTGGCCACCTCATAGGAAGAGTTGACTCATTGGAAAAGACTCTGATGCTGGGAGGGATTGGGGGCAAGAGGAGAAGGGGATGACAGAGGATGAGATGGCTGGATGGCATCCCTGACTCGACGGGCGTGAGTCTGAGTGAACTCCGGGAGTTGGTGATGGACAGGGAGGCCTGGCATGCTGCAATTCATGGGGTCGCAAAGAGTCGGACACGACTGAGCGACTGAGCTGAACTGAACTGAGCTCATTTTGAAGGCTTTTTCTTCCTTTTTGAAGCCCCTTGTACAGTGACGTCTAAGCCAGAAACTGGGTTTCAAGCTTGGTGTACCAAATTTGGATTTGGAAAACTAGGTTCTAACCTTCCCTACTTTCAGCTAGTGAGTAAATGATGATAGTCACTCAGTCGTGTCTGATTCTTAGCCACCCCATGAACTATAGCCTGCCAGGCTCCTCTGTACATGGAATTCTCCAGGGAAGAAACTGGAGTGGTAGCTAGCAAGCTGATGCAATAACCCAAACTGTCAGATCTTTGGTTTCCCCACTTACACTTGAAATATGATGTCTGCCCTTCATAATTGCCTGGTGCATAAAAGAAAATGCTTAAAGAGTAGCCATGATTCTCAAAAAGGAAGAATGTCAGCCTGACTCCAGTGCCTAGATTCTGTCCACAGCAGAATGTGGTCTCTCATCGTGCTTCCTAATGCTTACAACTTGTTTCAGGACATACTGAAACTAGATGCTTCTTTTCCGTATGTGTACTTTGAGCCTAAATGAATAGGTGGGGAGGAGGTTTATAAAATTTGTAATGACATCAACAAAAATTTGTCAAGTAGCATTTCAAAATGGAATCTTAATATCTTCATGAAAATCCCAGTGTTCAAAAAAATTATGATAAAAATTAGTGTTCAAAACCACCTAGCAATTATATATAGAAATAAATGCTTTCTGATAGAAACAATGCAAACTGCATGAAATAAATGAGTGCAAGTTATCACAAGCACTAGGGATTCCAGTTCCAGAGGCTGAGAGCCCAAGATAAGGGTGCCTGCAGATGTGGGGTGCAGGGAGAACCCTTTTGTTTATAGAGAGCACCTTCTTGCTGTGTCCTCACATGGTGAAAGGGGCCAGGGAGCTCACTGGGTTCTCTCAGTAAGGGCACTAATCCCACTGATGAAGCTCTGCCCTCGTGCCCTAAGCAACCCCCAAAGACCCACTTCCTAATACTCTTACCTTGAGGGTTAGGAGTCCAAATATGATCTGCGGGATCTGAATACATGAGCATTCAGTCCACAGAAATAAACTAGAGAGAACATACAGTGTGGGAATGGAGGAAGTCCAAAGCTGGAAGTCTGAGAACAGTGACATTTCAGTGGTAGATGAAAGAGGCAGAGAACTGATATAAATAAGAACCAGAGTTTCATGTGCCTAAGCACAGGAGCTTCATGAATTAAGGTATGGTCTGAGCTACAAAATGATTCAGGGAAGCTGAATGTGATAAAGTATGACAAGAAAGGGAATAGCCAGAAATTCTTCAACCACTTTCTAAGGAGCCTTTCCAGCCAGATAGCTATGCATCTGGGTGTAGAGATCAGACCCAGTTTAGCTGAGGACTTAGGAGGAAGTCAGTCAGTGGAGGCTGTGCTCGCAAGAAGTTTGATGTAAGGTGAGGTAGAAGCCAGCTGGAAAGAAGTGCAATCAGGATAGAGACTGCAGTCAATATGGCTTGTCCCCTCACCATTGCAAAAATATTATAGGAAGAGTTACTTTTTGCTTAATTGGAACTCCTGATAGATTTCAGAGATTTCCCTGCTAAAGTGGGTTTGTGTCTTAAGACCCTCTTGGCCATATCTGAATCTTCCTCACCTTGGCCTGAGTCTAAATAGGATCACCAAACCCTGTGTGTGTAGAAGGGCCCAGCGTAGTGAGTGAGGACCAGTCTGGCTCAAGCTTAGTTTCTAGGGCAAGTCGCCCCACCAAATGATGAGGTGTTTTAGAGCTGCAGTCAAGTTTTTTATAAACTAGAGCTGGGACCACAATCTATTAAGTGCAACATGTCTGTTAATAATTACTTAATGTCCAGGGCCAAGAAAATATTTCTTACAAAGAGTGTCCTTGAAAAGAGAACCGTGATATTGGCAATGCTAAAACCTAATGGGCTTTCTTAACTAAGCTATGTGCTGAGTATGTATGTATAGTTCAAACTAAACCAAGGTCATCTCAGTTTAAAATTAAGGCTTTGTCTTTCCTTATTTGTACTACATAGAACTAAAAGATTTTCTTTTATTTAGCAAGTTGGGGCGGGGGGGGTTGGAGAATAGATTAATGCACTTTGGGAAATTTTCTTCTTTAACATCTGTTAAGAAAAATTATTTCCATATATTTAGTGGTCTTTCTATTTTTATATTACACAGATTCTTAAATTTTAAAATTATACAATACACTATCTGTAATATAAGAAGTACATTAAAATTATTCCAAATCCCAACACCAGGAAAACACACTATTAACACTGTATATATTATTTTTCAGATATTGATACAAATAAAAAACAAGTGAAGATATAATGCAAAGAGATCTCTATTAAAAATTATTTAATATCTAACAATGTTTCATTATTTAGATGTGCCATATATTATTTTAACAATCTCTTATTGCTGGGTAATTAGGGTGAATCCAGTTTTTCACTAGTTTCAGCAATATTTAGAACAATTTTACACATAGTTAGTCATACTTTTGCATAATATTTCCTTGGCATACCTCTTATGAGATTGCTCAAAAAATAATAATTGGTGTTTGTAAGCACTTAAAAGGCATGACTCCTAAATTGTATTTTCAATTTCTAAATGGAGACATTTCCAGCTACCTGCCATCTACAAAACAAAACGGAAAATAGAGTAAGAAATTACTACTGTCAGCATTTGGAGTCTGCTAAGGAGACTTCTGATGTATATTCCTTTCTATTGTACTTATTGTTTCCCTTCCTCAGTTGCAAGATGCTTGCAAATTCTGATGATAGAGCCAAAAAATTGTGACAGAAACCACTACTCAGCCGCTGTAACTGATCCTGGGTCCATTCCCTAACATAGGGAAAGATTAGTTAGTAAAGATTTCTATCCATTACAAAGAATCTCATTTTCACATTACTCCATTCCAATGGAGCTTGGAGGAGGAGAAGAAATAAAGAACACACCCACGACAGGATAAATCCATGAAGTACATGAAATATGCACGTTTTCCTTCTTTATTTGGAGGCAGCATCCAGGATTCTGTTACGCTGGTGTCCTACAGCGTTCCTGGTACCCAATATGTACTCCATTTGAACTAATCATTTCATTTGATCATTGGAATAACTTTGTAATATTGGGAAAGGCAGGTACTACTTTTCCCATTTCATCAATGAAAATCAAAGTTAAGCAGGGTAGGAATGCAATGAGACTGACTAATCTAACGAAAAAGGGGACACACTCTCCTGTAAGGAAGGAATGGAGAATTCCATCAGGTTGGAAAAGAAAAGATATATAGATGAGAATCAGCAAACAGTTGCTAATAAGAAGCCAGAAAGTCCAGGAAACTAAATCCAGGTCAAAGCTAAGGTCTCAGATCAGACCATAAGAAAAAGCATTAATAAGGAAAAGACCGTGAGGCCCTGCCCTCCCTGTTGTGTCTTGTCCAGGCAAAGATGAGTGTGAGTACACTCTGTTACACGGCTGTGAATGGACCTGGGCAGTCACTAATCATTGCACACTATGAATGTATAGTAAATGACTAAAGTGTTCCTGCGGTACCTGACAACAAGCATTTAATTTCCCTCACATCTCTGGGTCAACTAGGCAGTTCTGCTGGTCTGAGCCAAGTTTGTGAGCCTCACTCAAATGTCGGCCGTGGGCTGACTAAAGATTATCTGTGCGGTTTCCTGATCTTGCCTGGGTTTCCTGATCACACATGTCTGGGAGTCCAGCGAGGGCAGCTGGTAAAAGCAGAGAAGCAAGAAAGAACGCAGAAGTACAGCCGCTTGACTCAAAGGGCTCAAGGCTGAACACTTTCAATTTCTTGAATTCTATTTTGTAGTCCATTTTCAAGAAGTGGGGAGAGTCACTTGACCTCTGGATGAAAAAGCTTCCACAGCAATATGAATAAAAATCCTACTGATGAAACTGTGGGACAGGACATAGAGAACAGACTTATGGACACAGTGGGGAAAGGAGAGGGTGGGGCAAATAGAGTAGTGCTGAAATATGTACATTACCATACATAAAACAGATAGCTAATGAGAAGCTGCTGTACAGTGCAGGGAGCTCAGCCTGGTACTCTGTGACAACCCAGAGCAGTGGAATGGGGTGGGAGGCTGTGGACTG